>BSDF01000014.1:600000-958464 GCA_027925045.1 Hypotaenidia okinawae | reverse complement strand
TGAGACCACCCAGGGAATCTCACAAGAAGCCCTGCTCAGCCCGGGCCTAAGGCCTTTCCTCTTCAGGGGAACCCTCCTGATACTACTTCCCTAGGCACTGGTCCCAGCCAGAGCAGCCTTCCATTCCAAACATGCCGAACGTCCGGGAATAGCTCCCAAACACAGGGAGTCCAGACCCAAAGACATACCTGCCCTGAGACCACCCAGGGAATCTCACAAGAAGCCCTGCTCAGCCCGGGCCTAAGGCCTTTCCTCTTCGGGGGAACCCTCCTGATACTACTTCCCTAGGCACTGGTCCCAGCCAGAGCAGCCTTCCATTCCAAACATGCCGAACGTCCGGGAATAGCTCCCAAACACAGGGAGTCCAGACCCAAAGACATACCTGCCCTGAGACCACCCAGGGAATCTCACAAGAAGCCCTGCTCAGCCCGGGCCTAAGGCCTTTCCTCTTCGGGGGAACCCTCCTGATACTACTTCCCTAGGCACTGGTCCCAGCCAGAGCAGCCTTCCATTCCAAACATGCCGAACGTCCGGGAATAGCTCCCAAACACAGGGAGTCCAGACCCCAAGACATACCTGCCCTGAGACCACCCAGGGAATCTCACAAGAAGCCCTGCTCAGCCCGGGCCTAAGGCCTTTCCTCTTCAGGGGAACCCTCCTGATACTACTTCCCTAGGCACTGGTCCCAGCCAGAGCAGCCTTCCATTCCAAACATGCCGAACGTCCGGGAATAGCTCCCAAACACAGGGAGTCCAGACCCAAAGACATACCTGCCCTGAGACCACCCAGGGAATCTCACAAGAAGCCCTGCTCAGCCCGGGCCTAAGGCCTTTCCTCTTCGGGGGAACCCTCCTGATACTACTTCCCTAGGCACTGGTCCCAGCCAGAGCAGCCTTCCATTCCAAACATGCCGAACGTCCGGGAATAGCTCCCAAACACAGGGAGTCCAGACCCCAAGACATACCTGCCCTGAGACCACCCAGGGAATCTCACAAGAAGCCCTGCTCAGCCGGGGCCTAAGGCCTTTCCTCTTCGGGGGAACCCTCCTGATACTACTTCCCTAGGCACTGGTCCCAGCCAGAGCAGCCTTCCATTCCAAACATGCCGAACGTCCGGGAATAGCTCCCAAACACAGGGAGTCCAGACCCAAAGACATACCTGCCCTGAGACCACCCAGGGAATCTCACAAGAAGCCCTGCTCAGCCCGGGCCTAAGGCCTTTCCTCTTCGGGGGAACCCTCCTGATACTACTTCCCTAGGCACTGGTCCCAGCCAGAGCAGCCTTCCATTCCAAACATGCCGAACGTCCGGGAATAGCTCCCAAACACATGGAGTCCAGACCCAAAGACATACCTGCCCTGAGACCACCCAGGGAATCTCACAAGAAGCCCTGCTCAGCCCGGGCCTAAGGCCTTTCCTCTTCAGGGGAACCCTCCTGATACTACTTCCCTAGGCACTGGTCCCAGCCAGAGCAGCCTTCCATTCCAAACATGCCGAACGTCCGGGAATAGCTCCCAAACACAGGGAGTCCAGACCCAAAGACATACCTGCCCTGAGACCACCCAGGGAATCTCACAAGAAGCCCTGCTCAGCCCGGGCCTAAGGCCTTTCCTCTTCGGGGGAACCCTCCTGATACTACTTCCCTAGGCACTGGTCCCAGCCAGAGCAGCCTTCCATTCCAAACATGCCGAACGTCCGGGAATAGCTCCCAAACACAGGGAGTCCAGACCCCAAGACATACCTGCCCTGAGACCACCCAGGGAATCTCACAAGAAGCCCTGCTCAGCCCGGGCCTAAGGCCTTTCCTCTTCGGGGGAACCCTCCTGATACTACTTCCCTAGGCACTGGTCCCAGCCAGAGCAGCCTTCCATTCCAAACATGCCGAACGTCCGGGAATAGCTCCCAAACACAGGGAGTCCAGACCCAAAGACATACCTGCCCTGAGACCACCCAGGGAATCTCACAAGAAGCCCTGCTCAGCCCGGGCCTAAGGCCTTTCCTCTTCGGGGGAACCCTCCTGATACTACTTCCCTAGGCACTGGTCCTAGCCAGAGCAGCCTTCCATTCCAAACATGCCGAACGTCCGGGAATAGCTCCCAAACACAGGGAGTCCAGACCCAAAGACATACCTGCCCTGAGACCACCCAGGGAATCTCACAAGAAGCCCTGCTCAGCCCGGGCCTAAGGCCTTTCCTCTTCGGGGGAACCCTCCTGATACTACTTCCCTAGGCACTGGTCCCAGCCAGAGCAGCCTTCCATTCCAAACATGCCGAACGTCCGGGAATAGCTCCCAAACACAGGGAGTCCAGACCCAAAGACATACCTGCCCTGAGACCACCCAGGGAATCTCACAAGAAGCCCTGCTCAGCCCGGGCCTAAGGCCTTTCCTCTTCGGGGGAACCCTCCTGATACTACTTCCCTAGGCACTGGTCCCAGCCAGAGCAGCCTTCCATTCCAAACATGCCGAACGTCCGGGAATAGCTCCCAAACACAGGGAGTCCAGACCCAAAGACATACCTGCCCTGAGACCACCCAGGGAATCTCACAAGAAGCCCTGCTCAGCCCGGGCCTAAGGCCTTTCCTCTTCGGGGGAACCCTCCTGATACTACTTCCCTAGGCACTGGTCCCAGCCAGAGCAGCCTTCCATTCCAAACATGCCGAACGTCCGGGAATAGCTCCCAAACACAGGGAGTCCAGACCCCAAGACATACCTGCCCTGAGACCACCCAGGGAATCTCACAAGAAGCCCTGCTCAGCCGGGGCCTAAGGCCTTTCCTCTTCGGGGGAACCCTCCTGATACTACTTCCCTAGGCACTGGTCCCAGCCAGAGCAGCCTTCCATTCCAAACATGCCGAACGTCCGGGAATAGCTCCCAAACACAGGGAGTCCAGACCCAAAGACATACCTGCCCTGAGACCACCCAGGGAATCTCACAAGAAGCCCTGCTCAGCCCGGGCCTAAGGCCTTTCCTCTTCGGGGGAACCCTCCTGATACTACTTCCCTAGGCACTGGTCCCAGCCAGAGCAGCCTTCCATTCCAAACATGCCGAACGTCCGGGAATAGCTCCCAAACACAGGGAGTCCAGACCCAAAGACATACCTGCCCTGAGACCACCCAGGGAATCTCACAAGAAGCCCTGCTCAGCCCGGGCCTAAGGCCTTTCCTCTTCGGGGGAACCCTCCTGATACTACTTCCCTAGGCACTGGTCCCAGCCAGAGCAGCCTTCCATTCCAAACATGCCGAACGTCCGGGAATAGCTCCCAAACACAGGGAGTCCAGACCCAAAGACATACCTGCCCTGAGACCACCCAGGGAATCTCACAAGAAGCCCTGCTCAGCCCGGGCCTAAGGCCTTTCCTCTTCAGGGGAACCCTCCTGATACTACTTCCCTAGGCACTGGTCCCAGCCAGAGCAGCCTTCCATTCCAAACATGCCGAACGTCCGGGAATAGCTCCCAAACACAGGGAGTCCAGACCCAAAGACATACCTGCCCTGAGACCACCCAGGGAATCTCACAAGAAGCCCTGCTCAGCCCGGGCCTAAGGCCTTTCCTCTTCGGGGGAACCCTCCTGATACTACTTCCCTAGGCACTGGTCCCATTGTCCGGAGCAGCCTTCCATTCCAAACATGCCGAACGTCCGGGAATAGCTCCCAAACACAGGGAGTCCAGACCCAAAGACATACCTGCCCTGAGACCACCC
Organism: Hypotaenidia okinawae; assembly: GCA_027925045.1. Lineage (NCBI taxonomy): Eukaryota > Metazoa > Chordata > Aves > Gruiformes > Rallidae > Hypotaenidia > Hypotaenidia okinawae. Next base: position 954,764 of record BSDF01000014.1, on the reverse strand, counting down.
AGGGAATCTCACAAGAAGCCCTGCTCAGCCCGGGCCTAAGGCCTTTCCTCTTCGGGGGAACCCTCCTGATACTACTTCCCTAGGCACTGGGCACCAGCCAGAGCAGCCTTCCATTCCAAACATGCCGAACGTCCGGGAATAGCTCCCAAACACAGGGAGTCCAAACCCAAAGACATACCTGCCCTGAGACCACCCAGGGAATCTCACAAGAAGCCCTGCTCAGCCCGGACCTAAGGCCTTTCCTCTTCGGGGGAACCCTCCTGATACTACTTCCCTAGGCACTGGTCCCAGCCAGAGCAGCCTTCCATTCCAAACATGCCGAACGTCCGGGAATAGCTCCCAAACACAGGGAGTCCAGACCCCAAGACATACCTGCCCTGAGACCACCCAGGGAATCTCACAAGAAGCCCTGCTCAGCCCGGGCCTAAGGCCTTTCCTCTTCGGGGGAACCCTCCTGATACTACTTCCCTAGGCACTGGTCCCAGCCAGAGCAGCCTTCCATTCCAAACATGCCGAACGTCCGGGAATAGCTCCCAAACACAGGGAGTCGAAACCCAAAGACATACCTGCCCTGAGACCACCCAGGGAATCTCACAAGAAGCCCTGCTCAGCCCGGGCCTAAGGCCTTTCCTCTTCAGGGGAACCCTCCTGATAATACTTCCCTAGGCACTGGTCTATTGGCCAGAGCAGCCTTCCATTCCAAACATGCCGAACGTCCGGGAATAGCTCCCAAACACAGGGAGTCCAGACCCAAAGACATACCTGCCCTGAGACCACCCAGGGAATCTCACAAGAAGCCCTGCTCAGCCCGGGCCTAAGGCCTTTCCTCTTCGGGGGAACCCTCCTGATACTACTTCCCTAGGCACTGGTCCCAGCCAGAGCAGCCTTCCATTCCAAACATGCCGAACGTCCGGGAATAGCTCCCAAACACAGGGAGTCCAGACCCAAAGACATACCTGCCCTGAGACCACCCAGGGAATCTCACAAGAAGCCCTGCTCAGCCCGGGCCTAAGGCCTTTCCTCTTCAGGGGAACCCTCCTGATACTACTTCCCTAGGCACTGGTCCCAGCCAGAGCAGCCTTCCATTCCAAACATGCCGAACGTCCGGGAATAGCTCCCAAACACAGGGAGTCCAGACCCAAAGACATACCTGCCCTGAGACCACCCAGGGAATCTCACAAGAAGCCCTGCTCAGCCCGGGACTAAGGCCTTTCCTCTTCGGGGGAACCCTCCTGATACTACTTCCCTAGGCACTGGTCCTAGCCAGAGCAGCCTTCCATTCCAAACATGCCGAACGTCCGGGAATAGCTCCCAAACACAGGGAGTCCAGACCCCAAGACATACCTGCCCTGAGACCACCCAGGGAATCTCACAAGAAGCCCTGCTCAGACCGGGCCTAAGGCCTTTCCTCTTCGGGGGAACCCTCCTGATACTACTTCCCTAGGCACTGGTCCCAGCCAGAGCAGCCTTCCATTCCAAACATGCCGAACGTCCGGGAATAGCTCCCAAACACAGGGAGTCGAGACCCAAAGACATACCTGCCCTGAGACCACCCAGGGAATCTCACAAGAAGCCCTGCTCAGCCCGGGCCTAAGGCCTTTCCTCTTCAGGGGAACCCTCCTGATAATACTTCCCTAGGCACTGGTCTATTGGCCGGAGCAGCCTTCCATTCCAAACATGCCGAACGTCAGGGAATAGCTCCCAAACACAGGGAGTCCAGACCCAAAGACATACCTGCCCTGAGACCACCCAGGGAATCTCACAAGAAGCCCTGCTCAGCCGGGGCCTAAGGCCTTTCCTCTTCGGGGGAACCCTCCTGATACTACTTCCCTAGGCACTGGTCCCAGCCAGAGCAGCCTTCCATTCCAAACATGCCGAACGTCCGGGAATAGCTCCCAAACACAGGGAGTCCAGACCCCAAGACATACCTGCCCTGAGACCACCCAGGGAATCTCACAAGAAGCCCTGCTCAGCCCGGGCCTAAGGCCTTTCCTCTTCGGGGGAACCCTCCTGATACTACTTCCCTAGGCACTGGTCCCAGCCAGAGCAGCCTTCCATTCCAAACATGCCGAACGTCCGGGAATAGCTCCCAAACACTGGGAGTCCAGACCCAAAGACATACCTGCCCTGAGACCACCCAGGGAATCTCACAAGAAGCCCTGCTCAGCCCGGGCCTAAGGCCTTTCCTCTTCGGGGGAACCCTCCTGATACTACTTCCCTAGGCACTGGTCCCAGCCAGAGCAGCCTTCCATTCCAAACATGCCGAACGTCCGGGAATAGCTCCCAAACACAGGGAGTCCAGACCCAAAGACATACCTGCCCTGAGACCACCCAGGGAATCTCACAAGAAGCCCTGCTCAGCCGGGGCCTAAGGCCTTTCCTCTTCGGGGGAACCCTCCTGATACTACTTCCCTAGGCACTGGTCCCAGCCAGAGCAGCCTTCCATTCCAAACATGCCGAACGTCCGGGAATAGCTCCCAAACACAGGGAGTCCAGACCCAAAGACATACCTGCCCTGAGACCACCCAGGGAATCTCACAAGAAGCCCTGCTCAGCCGGGGCCTAAGGCCTTTCCTCTTCGGGGGAACCCTCCTGATACTACTTCCCTAGGCACTGGTCCCAGCCAGAGCAGCCTTCCATTCCAAACATGCCGAACGTCCGGGAATAGCTCCCAAACACAGGGAGTCCAGACCCAAAGACATACCTGCCCTGAGACCACCCAGGGAATCTCACAAGAAGCCCTGCTCAGCCCGGGCCTAAGGCCTTTCCTCTTCGGGGGAACCCTCCTGATACTACTTCCCTAGGCACTGGTCCCAGCCAGAGCAGCCTTCCATTCCAAACATGCCGAACGTCCGGGAATAGCTCCCAAACACAGGGAGTCCAGACCCAAAGACATACCTGCCCTGAGACCACCCAGGGAATCTCACAAGAAGCCCTGCTCAGCCCGGGCCTAAGGCCTTTCCTCTTCAGGGGAACCCTCCTGATACTACTTCCCTAGGCACTGGTCCCAGCCAGAGCAGCCTTCCATTCCAAACATGCCGAACGTCCGGGAATAGCTCCCAAACACAGGGAGTCCAGACCCCAAGACATACCTGCCCTGAGACCACCCAGGGAATCTCACAAGAAGCCCTGCTCAGCCTGGGCCTAAGGCCTTTCCTCTTCAGGGGAACCCTCCTGATACTACTTCCCTAGGCACTGGTATTGGCCAGAGCAGCCTTCCATTCCAAACATGCCGAACGTCCGGGAATAGCTCCCAAACACAGGGAGTCCAGACCCAAAGACATACCTGCCCTGAGACCACCCAGGGAATCTCACAAGAAGCCCTGCTCAGCCGGGGCCTAAGGCCTTTCCTCTTCGGGGGAACCCTCCTGATACTACTTCCCTAGGCACTGGTCCCAGCCAGAGCAGCCTTCCATTCCAAACATGCCGAACGTCCGGGAATAGCTCCCAAACACAGGGAGTCCAGACCCCAAGACATACCTGCCCTGAGACCACCCAGGGAATCTCACAAGAAGCCCTGCTCAGCCCGGGCCTAAGGCCTTTCCTCTTCGGGGGAACCCTCCTGATAATACTTCCCTAGGCACTGGTCCCAGCCAGAGCAGCCTTCCATTCCAAACATGCCGAACGTCCGGGAATAGCTCCCAAACACAGGGAGTCCAGACCCCAAGACATACCTGCCCTGAGACCACCCAGGGAATCTCACAAGAAGCCCTGCTCAGCCCGGGCCTAAGGCCTTTCCTCTTCAGGGGAACCCTCCTGATAATACTTCCCTAGGCACTGGTCTCTTGGCCAGAGCAGCCTTCCATTCCAAACATGCCGAACGTCAGGGAATAGCTCCCAAACACAGGGAGTCCAGACCCAAAGACATACCTGCCCTGAGACCACCCAGGGAATCTCACAAGAAGCCCTGCTCAGCCGGGTCCTAAGGCCTTTCCTCTTCGGGGGAACCCTCCTGATACTACTTCCCTAGGCACTGGTCCCAGCCAGAGCAGCCTTCCATTCCAAACATGCCGAACGTCCGGGAATAGCTCCCAAACACAGGGAGTCCAGACCCAAAGACATACCTGCCCTGAGACCACCCAGGGAATCTCACAAGAAGCCCTGCTCAGCCCGGGCCTAAGGCCTTTCCTCTTCGGGGGAACCCTCCTGATACTACTTCCCTAGGCACTGGTCCCAGCCAGAGCAGCCTTCCATTCCAAACATGCCGAACGTCCGGGAATAGCTCCCAAACACAGGGAGTCCAGACCCCAAGACATACCTGCCCTGAGACCACCCAGGGAATCTCACAAGAAGCCCTGCTCAGCCCGGGACTAAGGCCTTTCCTCTTCGGGGGAACCCTCCTGATACTACTTCCCTAGGCACTGGTCCCAGCCAGAGCAGCCTTCCATTCCAAACATGCCGAACGTCCGGGAATAGCTCCCAAACACAGGGAGTCCAGACCCCAAGACATACCTGCCCTGAGACCACCCAGGGAATCTCACAAGAAGCCCTGCTCAGCCCGGGCCTAAGACCTTTCCTCTTCAGGGGAACCCTCCTGATACTACTTCCCTAGGCACTGGTCTATTGGCCGGAGCAGCCTTCCATTCTAAACATGCCAAACGTCCAGGGAATAGCTCCCAAACACAGTGAGTCCAGACCCAAAGACATACCTGCCCTGAGACCACCCAGGGAATCTCACAAGAAGCCCTGCTCAGCCGGGGACTAAGGCCTTTCCTCTTCGGGGGAACCCTCCTGATACTACTTCCCTAGGCACTGGTCCCAGCCAGAGCAGCCTTCCATTCCAAACATGCCGAACGTCCGGGAATAGCTCCCAAACACAGGGAGTCCAGACCCCAAGACATACCTGCCCTGAGACCACCCAGGGAATCTCACAAGAAGCCCTGCTCAGCCCGGGCCTAAGGCCTTTCCTCTTCGGGGGAACCCTCCTGATACTACTTCCCTAGGCACTGGTCCCAGCCAGAGCAGCCTTCCATTCCAAACATGCCGAACGTCCGGGAATAGCTCCCAAACACAGGGAGTCCAGACCCAAAGACATACCTGCCCTGAGACCACCCAGGGAATCTCACAAGAAGCCCTGCTCAGCCCGGGCCTAAGGCCTTTCCTCTTCGGGGGAACCCTCCTGATACTACTTCCCTAGGCACTGGTCCCAGCCGGAGCAGCCTTCCATTCCAAACATGCCGAACGTCCGGGAATAGCTCCCAAACACAGGGAGTCCAGACCCCAAGACATACCTGCCCTGAGACCACCCAGGGAATCTCACAAGAAGCCCTGCTCAGCCCGGGCCTAAGGCCTTTCCTCTTCGGGGGAACCCTCCTGATACTACTTCCCTAGGCACTGGTCCCAGCCAGAGCAGCCTTCCATTCCAAACATGCCGAACGTCCAGGAATAGCTCCCAAACACAGGGAGTCGAGACCCAAAGACATACCTGCCCTGAGACCACCCAGGGAATCTCACAAGAAGCCCTGCTCAGCCCGGGACTAAGGCCTTTCCTCTTCGGGGGAACCCTCCTGATACTACTTCCCTAGGCACTGGTCCCAGCCAGAGCAGCCTTCCATTCCAAACATGCCGAACGTCCGGGAATAGCTCCCAAACACAGGGAGTCCAGACCCCAAGACATACCTGCCCTGAGACCACCCAGGGAATCTCACAAGAAGCCCTGCTCAGCCCGGGACTAAGGCCTTTCCTCTTCGGCGGAACCCTCCTGATACTACTTCCCTAGGCACTGGTCCCAGCCAGAGCAGCCTTCCATTCCAAACATGCCGAACGTCCGGGAATAGCTCCCAAACACAGGGAGTCCAGACCCAAAGACATACCTGCCCTGAGACCACCCAGGGAATCTCACAAGAAGCCCTGCTCAGACCGGGCCTAAGGCCTTTCCTCTTCGGGGGAACCCTCCTGATAATACTACCTTAGGCACTGGTCCCAGCCAGAGCAGCCTTCCATTCCAAACATGCCGAACGTCCGGGAATAGCTCCCAAACACATGGAGTCGAGACCCAAAGACATACCTGCCCTGAGACCACCCAGGGAATCTCACAAGAAGCCCTACTCAGCCCGGGCCTAAGACCTTTCCTCTTCGGTGGAACCCTCCTGATAATACTTCCCTAGGCACTGGTCTATTGGCCAGAGCAGCCTTCCATTCTAAACATGCCAAACGTCCAGGGAATAGCTCCCAAACACAGTGAGTCCAGACCCAAAGAAATACCTGCCCTGAGACCACCCAGGGAATCTCACAAGAAGCCCTGCTCAGCCCGGGACTAAGGCCTTTCCTCTTCGGCGGAACCCTCCTGATACTACTTCCCTAGGCACTGGTCCCAGCCAGAGCAGCCTTCCATTCCAAACATGCCGAACGTCCGGGAATAGCTCCCAAACACAGGGAGTCCAGACCCAAAGACATACCTGCCCTGAGACCACCCAGGGAATCTCACAAGAAGCCCTGCTCAGCCCGGGACTAAGGCCTTTCCTCTTCGGGGGAACCCTCCTGATACTACTTCCCTAGGCACTGGTCCCAGCCAGAGCAGCCTTCCATTCCAAACATGCCGAACGTCCGGGAATAGCTCCCAAACACAGGGAGTCCAGACCCCAAGACATACCTGCCCTGAGACCACCCAGGGAATCTCACAAGAAGCCCTGCTCAGCCCGGGCCTAAGGCCTTTCCTCTTCGGGGGAACCCTCCTGATACTACTTCCCTAGGCACTGGTCTATTGTCCGGAGCAGCCTTCCATTCCAAACATGCCGAACGTCCGGGAATAGCTCCCAAACACAGGGAGTCCAGACCCCAAGACATACCTGCCCTGAGACCACCCAGGGAATCTCACAAGAAGCCCTGCTCAGACCGGGCCTAAGGCCTTTCCTCTTCCGGGGAACCCTCCTGATACTACTTCCCTAGGCACTGGTCCCAGCCAGAGCAGCCTTCCATTCCAAACATGCCGAACGTCCGGGAATAGCTCCCAAACACAGGGAGTCCAGACCCAAAGACATACCTGCCCTGAGACCACCCAGGGAATCTCACAAGAAGCCCTGCTCAGACTGGGCCTAAGGCCTTTCCTCTTCGGGGGAACCCTCCTGATACTACTTCCCTAGGCACTGGTCCCAGCCAGAGCAGCCTTCCATTCCAAACATGCCGAACGTCCAGGAATAGCTCCCAAACACAGGGAGTCCAGACCCCAAGACATACCTGCCCTGAGACCACCCAGGGAATCTCACAAGAAGCCCTGCTCAGCCCGGGCCTAAGGCCTTTCCTCTTCGTGGGAACCCTCCTGATACTACTTCCCTAGGCACTGGTCCTAGCCAGAGCAGCCTTCCATTCCAAACATGCCGAACGTCCGGGAATAGCTCCCAAACACAGGGAGTCCAGACCCCAAGACATACCTGCCCTGAGACCACCCAGGGAATCTCACAAGAAGCCCTGCTCAGCCCGGGACTAAGGCCTTTCCTCTTCGTGGGAACCCTCCTGATACTACTTCCCTAGGCACTGGTCTATTGGCCAGAGCAGCCTTCCATTCCAAACATGCCGAACGTCCGGGAATAGCTCCCAAACACAGGGAGTCCAGACCCCAAGACATACCTGCCCTGAGACCACCCAGGGAATCTCACAAGAAGCCCTGCTCAGCCGGGGCCTAAGGCCTTTCCTCTTCGGGGGAACCCTCCTGATACTACTTCCCTAGGCACTGGTCCCAGCCAGAGCAGCCTTCCATTCCAAACATGCCGAACGTCCGGGAATAGCTCCCAAACACAGGGAGTCCAGACCCAAAGACATACCTGCCCTGAGACCACCCAGGGAATCTCACAAGAAGCCCTGCTCAGCCGGGGCCTAAGGCCTTTCCTCTTCGGGGGAACCCTCCTGATACTACTTCTCTGAGGCACTGGTCCCAGCCAGAGCAGCCTTCCATTCCAAACATGCCGAACGTCCGGGAATAGCTCCCAAACAAAGGGATTCGAGAACGCAAGAAATACCTGCCCTGAGACCACCCAGGGAATCTCAGAAGAAGCCGTGCTCAGACCGGGCCTACGGCCTTTCCTCTTCGGGGGAACCCTCCTGATAATACTACATTAGGCACTGGTCCCAGCCAGAGCAGCCTTCCATTCCAAACATGCCGAACGTCCGGGAATAGCTCCCAAACACAGGGAGTCGAAACCCAAAGACATACCTGCCCTGAGACCACCCAGGGAATCTCACAAGAAGCCCTACTCAGCCCGGGCCTAAGACCTTTCCTCTTCAGGGGAACCCTCCTGATAATACTTCCCTAGGCACTGGTCTATTGGCCGGATCAGCCTTCCATTCTAAACATGCCAAACGTCCAGGGAATAGCTCCCAAACACAGTGAGTCCAGACCCAAAGAAATACCTGCCCTGAGACCACCCAGGGAATCTCACAAGAAGCCCTGCTCAGCCCGGGACTAAGGCCTTTCCTCTTCGGGGGAACCCTCCTGATACTACTTCCCTAGGCACTGGTCCCAGCCAGAGCAGCCTTCCATTCCAAACATGCCGAACGTCCGGGAATAGCTCCCAAACACAGGGAGTCCAGACCCCAAGACATACCTGCCCTGAGACCACCCAGGGAATCTCACAAGAAGCCCTGCTCAGACCGGGACTAAGGCCTTTCCTCTTCAGGGGAACCCTCCTGATACTACTTCCCTGGGCACTGGTCCCAGCCAGAGCAGCCTTCCATTCCAAACATGCTGAACGTCCGGGAAGAGCTCCCAAACACAGGGAGTACAGACCCAAAGACATACCTGCCCTGAGGCCACCCAGGGAATCTCACAAGAAGCCCTGCTCAGCCCGGGACTAAGGCCTTTCCTCTTCGGGGGAACCCTCCTGATACTACTTCCCTAGGCACTGGTCCCAGCCAGAGCAGCCTTCCATTCCAAACATGCCGAACGTCCGGGAATAGCTACCAAACACAGGGAGTCGAGACCCAAAGACATACCTGCCCTGAGACCACACAGGGAATCTCACAAGAAGCCCTGCTCAGAACGGGCCTAAAGCCTTTCCTCTTCAGGGGAACCCTCCTCATACTACTTCCCTAGGCACTGGTCCCATCCAGAGCAGCCTTCCATTCCAAACATGCCGAACGTCCGGGAATAGCTCCCAAACACATGGAGTCCAGACCCAAAGACATACCTGCGCTGAGACCACCAAGGGAATCTCACAAGAAGCCCTACTCAGCCCGGGCCTAAGGCCTTTCCTCTTCGGCGGAACCCTCCTGATAATACTTCATTAGGCACTGGTCCCAGCCAGAGCAGCCTTCCATTCCAAACATGCCGAACGTCCGGGATTACCTCCCAAACACAGGGAGTCCAGACCCAAAGACATACCTGCCCTGAGACCACCCAGGGAATCTCACAAGAAGCCCTGCTCAGCCGGGGCCTAAGGCCTTTCGTCTTCGGGGGAACCCTCCTGATACTACTTCCCTAGGCACTGGTCCCAGCCAGAGCAGCCTTCCATTCCAAACATGCCGAACGTCCGGGAATAGCTCCCAAACACAGGAAGTCCAGACCCAAAGACATACCTGCCCTGAGACCACCCAGGGAATCTCACAAGAAGCCCTGCTCAGACCGGGACTAAGGCCTTTCCTGTTCGGGGGAACCCTCCTGATACTACTTCCCTAGGCACTGCTCCCAGCCAGAGCAGCCTTCCATTCCAAACATGCCGAACGTCCGGGAATAGCTCCCAAACACAGGGAGTCCAGACCCCAAGACATACCTGCCCTGAGACCACCCAGGGAATCTCACAAGAAGCCCTGCTCAGCCCGGGCCTAAGGCCTTTCCTCTTCGGGGGAACCCTCCTGATACTACTTCCCTAGGCACTGGTCCCAGCCAGAGCAGCCTTCCATTCCAAACATGCCGAACGTCCGGGAATAGATCCCAAACACAGGGAGTCCAGACCCCAAGACATACCTGCCCTGAGACCACCCAGGGAATCTCACAAGAAGCCCTGCTCAGACCGGGCCTACGGCCTTTCCTCTTCGGGGGAACCCTCCTGATAATACTACATTAGGCACTGGTCCCAGCCAGAGCAGCCTGCCATTCCAAACATGCCGAACGTCCGGGAATAGCTCCCAAACACAGGGAGTCCAGACCCAAAGACATACCTGCCCTGAGACCACCCAGGGAATCTCACAAGAAGCCCTGTTCAGCCCGGGCCTAAGGCCTTTCCTCTTCGTGGTAACCCTCCTGATACTACTTCCCTAAGCACTGGTCTATTGGCCGGAGCAGCCTTCCATTCCAAACATGCCGAACGTCCGGGAATAGATCCCAAACACAGGGAGTCCAGACTCCAAGACATACCTGCCCTGAGACCACACAGGGAATCTCACAAGAAGCCCTGCTCAGCCGGGGCCTAAGGCCTTTCCTCTTCAGGGGAACCCTCCTGATACTACTTCCCTAGGCACTGGTCCCAGCCAGAGCAGCCTTCCATTCCAAACATGCCGAACATCCGGGAATAGCTCCCAAACACATGGAGTCCTGACCCAAAGACATACCTGCCCTGAGACCACCCAGGGAATCTCACAAGAAGCCCTGCTCAGCCGGGGCCTAAGGCCTTTCCTCTTCAGGGGAACCCTCCTGATACTACTTCCCTAGGCACTGGTCCCAGGCAGAGCAGCCTTCCATTCCAAACATGCCGAACGTCCGGGAATAGCTCCCAAACACAGGGAGTCCAGACCCCAAGACATACCTGCCCTGAGACCACCCAGGGAATCTCACAAGAAGCCCTGCTCAGCCCGGGACTAAGGCCTTTCCTCTTCGGCGGAACCCTCCTGATAATACTACATTAGGCACTGGTCCCAGCCAGAGCAGCCTTCCATTCCAAACATGCCAAACGTCCGGGAATAGCTCCCAAACACAGGGAGTCCAGACACAAAGAAATACCTGCCCTGAGACCACCCAGGGAATCTCACAAGAAGCCGTGCTCAGACCGGGCCTAAGGCCTTTCCTCTTCGGCGGAACCCTCCTGATAATACTACATTAGGCACTGGTCCCAGCCAGAGCAGCCTTCCATTCCAAACATGCCTAACGTCCGGGAATAGCTCCCAAAAACATGGACTCGAAACCCAAAGACATACCTGCCCTGTGACCACCCAGGGAATCTTACAATAAGCCCTACTCAGCCCGGGCCTAAGACCTTTCCTCTTCAGGTGAAACCTCCTGATAATACTTCCCTAGGCACTGGTCTATTGGCCTGATCAGCCTTCCATTCTAAACATGCCAAACGTCCAGGGAATAGCTCCCAAACACAGTGAGTCCAGACCCAAAGAAATACCTGCCCTGAGACCACCCAGGGAATCTCACAAGAAGCCCTGCTCAGCCCGGGCCTAAGGCCTTTCCTCTTCGGCGGAACCCTCCTGATAATACTACATTAGGCACTGGTCCCAGCCAGAGCAGCCTTCCATTCCAAACATGCCGAACATCCGGGAATAGCTCCCAAACACAGGGAGTCCAGACCCAAAGATATACCTGCCCTGAGACCACCCAGGGAATCTCACAAGAAGCCCTGCTCAGCCCGGGACTAAGGCCTTTCCTGTTCGGGGGAACCCTCCTCATACTACTTCCCTAGGCACTGGTCCCAGCCAGAGCAGCCTTCCATTCCAAACATGCCGAACGTCCGGGAATAGATCCCAAACACAGGGAGTCCAGACCCCAAGACATACCTGCCCTGAGACCACCAAGGGAATCTCACAAGAAGCCCTGCTCAGCCCGGGACTAAGGCCTTTCCTCTTCGGTGGAACCCTCCTGAAACTACTTCCCTAGGCACTGGTCTATTGTCCGGAGCAGCCTTCCATTCCAAACATGCCGAACATCCGGGAATAGCTCCCAAACACATGGAGTCCTGACCCAAAGACATACCTGCCCTGAGACCACCCAGGGAATCTCACAAGAAGCCCTGCTCAGCCGGGGCCTAAGGCCTTTCCTCTTCAGGGGAACCCTCCTGATACTACTTCCCTAGGCACTGGTCCCAGGCAGAGCAGCCTTCCATTCCAAACATGCCGAACGTCCGGGAATAGCTCCCAAACACAGGGAGTCCAGACCCCAAGACATACCTGCCCTGAGACCACCCAGGGAATCTCACAAGAAGCCCTGCTCAGCCCGGGACTAAGGCCTTTCCTCTTCGGCGGAACCCTCCTGATAATACTACATTAGGCACTGGTCCCAGCCAGAGCAGCCTTCCATTCCAAACATGCCAAACGTCCGGGAATAGCTCCCAAACACAGGGAGTCCAGACACAAAGAAATACCTGCCCTGAGACCACCCAGGGAATCTCACAAGAAGCCGTGCTCAGACCGGGCCTAAGGCCTTTCCTCTTCGGCGGAACCCTCCTGATAATACTACATTAGGCACTGGTCCCAGCCAGAGCAGCCTTCCATTACAAACATGCCGAACGTCCGGGAATAGCTCCCAAAAACATGGACTCGAAACCCAAAGACATACCTGCCCTGATGACCACCCAGGGAATCTTACAATAAGCCCTACTCAGCCCGGGCCTAAGACCTTTCCTCTTCAGGTGAAACCTCCTGATAATACTTCCCTAGGCACTGGTCTATTGGCCTGATCAGCCTTCCATTCTAAACATGCCAAACGTCCAGGGAATAGCTCCCAAACACAGTGAGTCCAGACCCAAAGAAATACCTGCCCTGAGACCACCCAGGGAATCTCACAAGAAGCCCTGCTCAGCCCGGGCCTAAGGCCTTTCCTCTTCGGCGGAACCCTCCTGATAATACTACATTAGGCACTGGTCCCAGCCAGAGCAGCCTTCCATTCCAAACATGCCGAACATCCGGGAATAGCTCCCAAACACAGGGAGTCCAGACCCAAAGATATACCTTCCCTGAGGCCACCAAGGGAATCTCACAAGAAGCCCTGCTCAGCCCGGGACTAAGGCCTTTCCTGTTCGGGGGAACCCTCCTCATACTACTTCCCTAGGCACTGGTCCCAGCCAGAGCAGCCTTCCATTCCAAACATGACGAACGTCCGGGAATAGATCCCAAACACAGGGAGTCCAGACCCCAAGACATACCTGCCCTGAGACCACCAAGGGAATCTCACAAGAAGCCCTGCTCAGCCCGGGACTAAGGCCTTTCCTCTTCGGTGGAACCCTCCTGAAACTACTTCCCTAGGCACTGGTCTATTGTCCGGAGCAGCCTTCCATTCCAAACATGCCGAACATCCGGGAATAGCTCCCAAACACAGGGAGTCCAGACCCCAAGACATACCTGCCCTGAGACCACCCAGGTAATCTCACAAGAAGCCCTGCTCAGCCCGGGACTAAGGCCTTTCCTCTTCGTGGTAACCCTCCTGATACTACTTCCCTAGGCACTGGTCCCAGGCAGAGCAGCCTTCCATTCCAAACATGCCGAACGTCCGGGAATAGCTCCCAAACACAGGGAGTCCAGACCCCAAGACATATCTGCCCTGAGACCACCCAGGGAATCTCACAAGAAGCCCTGCTCAGCCCGGGCCTAAGGCCTTTCCTCTTCGGGGGAACGCTCCTGATACTACTTCCCTAGGCACTGCTCCCAGCCAGAGCAGCCTTCCATTCCAAACATGCCGAACGTCCAGGAATACCTCCCAAACACAGGGTGTCGAAACCCAAAGACATACCTGCCCTGAGACCACCCAGGGAATCTCACAAGAAGCCCTGCTCAGCCCGGGCCTAAGACCTTTCCTCTTCGGGGGAACCCTCCTGATAATACTTCCCTAGGCACTGGTCTATTGGCCGGAGCAGCCTTCCATTCCAAACATGCCGAACGTCCGGGAATAGCTCCCAAACACAGGGAGTCCAGACCCAAAGACAGACCTGCCCTGAGACCACCCAGGGAATCTCACAAGAGGCCCTGCTCTGCCGGACCCTAAGGCCTTTCCTCTTCGGGGGAACCGTCCTGATACTACTTCCCTAGGCACTGGTCCCAGCCAGATCAGCCTTCCATTCCAAACATGCCGAACGTCCGGGAATAGCTCCCAAACACAGGGAGTCCAGACCCAAAGACATACCTGCCCTGAGACCACCCAGGGAATCTCACAAGAAGCCCTGCTCAGCCGGGGCCTAAGGCCTTTCCTCTTCGGGGGAACCCTCCTGATACTACTTCCCTGGGCACTGGTCCCAGCCAGAGCAGCCTTCCATCCCAAACATGCCGAACGTCCGGGAATAGATCCCAAACACAGGGAGTCCAGACCCAAAGACATACATGCCCTGAGACCACACAGGGAATATCACAAGAAGCCCTGCTCAGACCGGGCCTAAGGCCTTTCCTCTTCCGGGGAACCCTCCTGATACTACTTCCCTAGGCACTGGTCCCAGCCAGAGCAGCCTTCCATTCCAAACATGCCGAACGTCCGGGAATAGCTCCCAAACACAGGGAGTCCAGACCCCAAGACATACCTGCCCTGAGACGACCCAGGGAATCTCACAAGAAGCCCTGATCAGCCCGGGCCTAAGGCCTTTCCTCTTCGTGGTAACCCTCCTGATACTACTTCCCTAGGCACTGGGCCCAGCCAGAGCAGCCTTCCATTCCAAACATGCCGAACGTCCGGGAATACCTCCCAAACACAGGGAGTCCAGACCCAAACACAGACCTGCCCTGAGACCACCCAGGGAATCTCACAAGAAGCCCTGCTCAGCCCGGGACTAAGGCCTTTCCTCTTCGGGGAAACCCTCTGATACTACTTCCCTAGGCACTGGTCCCAGCGAGAGCAGCCTTCCATTCCAAACATACCGAATGTCCGGGAATAGCTCCCAAACACAGGGAGTCGAAACCCAAAGACATACCTGCCCTGAGACCACCCAGGGAATCTCACAAGAATCCCTGCTTCGACCGGGCCTAAGGACTTTCCTCTTGGGGGGAACCCTACTGATAATACTACATTAGGCAATCTTCCCATACAGAGCAGCCTTCCATTCCAAACATGCCGAACGTCCGTGAATAGGTCCCAAACACAGGGATTCGAAACCCAAAGACATACCTGCCGTGAGACCACCCAGGGAATCTCACAAGAAGCCCTGCTCAGCCCAAGACTAAGGCCTTTCCTCTTCGGGGGAACGTTCCTGATAATACTACATTAAGCACTGTTCCCAGCCAGAGCAGACTTCCATTCCAAACATGCCGAACGTCCGGGAATAGCTCCCAAACACAGGGAGTCCAGACCCAAACACATACCTGCCCTGAGACCACCCAGGGAATCTCACAAGAAGCCCTGCTCAGCCCGGGCCTAAGGCCTTTCCTCTTCGGGGGAACCCTCCTGATACTACTTCCCTAGGCACTGGTCCCAGCCAGAGCAGCCTTCCATTCCAAGCATGCCGAACATCCGGGAATAGCTCCCAAACACAGGGAGTCCAGACCCCAAGACATACCTGCCCTGAGACCACCCAGGGAATCTCACAAGAAGCCCTGCTCATCCGGGGCCTAAGGACTTTCCTCTTCGGGGGAACCCTCCTGATACTACTTGCCTAGGCACTGGTCCCAGCCAGAGCAGCCTTCCATTCCAAACATGCCGAAAGTCCGGGAATAGCGCCCAAACACATGGACTCAAAACCCAAAGACATACCTGCCCTGAGACCACCCAGGGAATCTCACAAGAAGCCCTGCTCAGCCCGGGACTAAGGCCTTTCCTCTTCATGGGAACCCTCCTGATACTACTTCCCTAGGCACTGGTCTATTGGCCAGAGTAGCCTTCCATTCCAAACATGCCGAACGTCCGGGAATAGCTCCCAAACACAGGGAGTCCAGACCCAAACACAGACCTGCCCTGAGACCACCCAGGGAATCTCACAAGAAGCCCTGCTCAGCCGGGGCCTAAGGCCTTTCCTCTTCGGGGGAACCCTCCTGATACTACTTCCCTAGGCACTGGTCCCAGCCAGAGCAGCCTTCCATTCCAAACATGCCGAACGTCCGGGAATACCTCCCAAACACAGGGAGTCCAGACCCCAAGACATACCTGCCCTGAGACCACCCAGGGAATCTCACAAGAAGCCCTGCTCAGCCGGGGCCTAAGGCCTTTCCTCTTCGGGGGAACCCTCCTGATAATACTACATTATGCACTGGTCCCAGCCAGAGCAGCCTTCCATTCCAAACATGCCGAACGTCCGGGAATAGCTCCCAAACACAGGGAGTCCAGACCCAAAGATATACCTGCCCTGAGGCCACCAAGGGAATCTCACAAGAAGCCCTGCTCAGACCGGGACTAAGGCCTTTCCTCTTCGGGGGAACCCTCCTGATACTACTTCCCTAGGCACTGGTCCCAGCCAGAGCATCCTTCCATTCCAAACATGCCGAACGTCCGGGAATAGCTCCCAAACACAGGGAGTCCAGACACAAAGACATACCTGCCCTGAGACCACCCAGGGAATCTCACAAGAAGCCCTTCTCAGCATGGGCCTAAGGCCTTTCCTCTTCGGGGGAACCCTCCTGATACTACTTCCCTAGGCACTGGTCCCAGCCAGAGCAGCCTTCCATTCCAAACATGCCGAACGTCCGGGAATAGTTCCCGAACACAGGGAGTCGAGAAAGCAAGAAATATCTGCCCTGAGACCACCCAGGGAATCTCAGAAGAAGCCCTGCTCAGCCCGGGCCTAAGACCTTTCCTCTTCAGGGGAACCCTCCTGATAATACTTCCCTAGGCACTGGTCTATTGGCCGGATCAGCCTTCCATTCTAAACATGCCAAACGTCCAGGGAATAGCTCCCAAACACAGTGAGTCCAGACCCAAAGAAATACCTGCCCTGAGACCACCCAGGGAATCTCACAAGAAGCACTGCTCAGCCCGGGCCTAAGGCCTTTCCTCTTCGGCGGAACCCTCCTGATAATACTACATTAGGCACTGGTCCCAGCCAGAGCAGCCTTCCATTCCAAACATGCCGAACGTCCGGGAATAGCTCCCAAACACAGGGAGTCCTGACTCCAAGACATACCTGCCCTGAGACCACCCAGGGAATCTCACAAGAAGCCCTGCTCAGCCCGGGCCTAAGGCCTTTCCTCTTCGGGGGAACCCTCCTGATACTACTTCCCTAGGCACTGGTCCCAGCCAGAGCAGCCTTCCATTCCAAACATACCGAACGTCCAGGAATACCTCCCAAACACAGGGTGTCGAAACCCAAAGACATACCTGCCCTGAGACCACCCAGGGAATCTCACAAGAAGCCCTGCTCAGCCCGGGCCTAAGACCTTTCCTCTTCAGGGGAACCCTCCTGATAATACTTCCCTAGGCACTGGTCTATTGGCCGGAGCAGCCTTCCATTCCAAACATGCCGAACATCCGGGAATAGCTCCCAAACACAGGGAGTCCAGACCCAAACACAGACCTGCCCTGAGACCACCCAGGGAATCTCACAAGAAGCCCTGCTCAGCCGGAGCCTAAGGCCTTTCCTCTTCGGGGGAACCCTCCTGATACTACTTCCCTAGGCACTGGTCCCAGCCAGAGCAGCCTTCCATTCCAAACATGCCGAACGTCCGGAACTAGCTCCCAAACACAGGGAGTCCAGACCCCAAGACATACCTGCCCTGTGACCACCCAGGGAATCTCACAAGAAGCCCTGCTCAGCCGGGGCCTAAGGCCTTTCCTCTTCGGGGGAACCCTCCTGATACTTCATCCCTGGGCACTGGTCCTAGCCAGAGCAGCCTTCCATTCCAAACATGCAGAACGTCCGGGAATAGCTCCCAAACACAGGGAGTCCAGACCCAAAGACATACATGCCCTGAGACCACACAGGGAATATCACAAGAAGCCCTGCTCAGACCGGGCCTAAAGCCTTTCCTCTTCGGGGGAACCCTCCTGATACTACTTCCCTAGGCACTGGTCCCAGCCAGAGCAGCCTTCCATTCCAAACATACCGAATGTCCGGGAATAGCTCCCAAACACAGGGAGTCGAAACCCAAAGACATACCTGCCCTGAGACCACCCAGGGAATCTCACAAGAAGCCCTGCTAAACCCGGGCCTAAGGCCTTTCCTCTTCGGGGGAACCCTACTGATAATACTACATTAGGCAATCTGGTCCCAGCCAGAGCAGCCTTCCATTCCAAACATGCCGAACGTCCGTGAATAGGTCCCAAACACAGGGATTCGAAACCCAAAGACATACCTGCCGTGAGACCACCCAGGGAATCTCACAAGAAGCCCTGCTCAGCCCGGGTCTAAGGCCTTTCCTCTTCAGGGGAACCCTCCTGATAATACTACATTAGGCACTGTTCCCAGCCAGAGCAGCCTTCCATTCCAAACATGCCGAACGTCCGGGAATAGCTCCCAAACACATGGAGTCCAGACCCAAAGACATACCTGCCCTGAGACCACCCAGGGAATCTCACAAGAAGCCCTGCTCAGCCCGGGCCTAAGGCCTTTCCTCTTCAGGGGAACCCTCCTGATACTACTTCCCTAGGCACTGGTCCCAGCCAGAGCAGCCTTCCATTCCAAGCATGCCGAACGTCCGTGAATAGCTCCCAAACACAGGGAGTCCAGACCCCAAGACATACCTGCCCTGAGAACACCCAGGGAATCTCACAAGAAGCCCTGCTCAACCCGGGGCCTAAGGACTTTCCTCTTCGGGGGAACCCTCCTGATACTACTTCCCTAGGCACTGGTCCCAGCCAGAGCAGCCTTCCATTCCAAACATGCCGAAAGTCCGGGAATAGCTCCCAAACACATGGACTCGAAACCCAAAGACATACCTGCCCTGAGACCACCCAGGGAATCTCACAAGAAGCCCTGCTCAGCCCGGGACTAAGGCCTTTCCTCTTCATGGGAACCCTCCTGATACTACTTCCCTAGGCACTGGTCCTATTGGCCGGAGTAGCCTTACATTCCAAACATGCCGAACGTCCGGGAATAGCTCCCAAACACAGGGAGTCCAGACCCCAAGACATACCTGCCCTGAGACCACCCAGGGAATCTCACAAGAAGCCCTGCTCAGACCGGGCCTAAGGCCTTTCCTCTTCGGGGGAACCCTCCTGATAATACTACATTAGGCACTGGTCCCAGCCAGAGCAGCCTTCCATTCCACACATGCCGAACGTCCGGGAATAGCTCCCAAACACAGGGAGTCCAGACCCCAAGACATACCTGCCCTGAGACCACCCAGGGAATCTCACAAGAAGCCCTGCTCAGCCCGGGCCTAAGGCCTTTCCTCTTCGGGGGAACCCTCCTGATACTACTTCCCTAGGCACTGGTCCCCAGCCAGAGCAGCCTTCCATTCCAAACATGCCGAACGTCCGGGAATACCTCCCAAACACAGGGAGTCCAGACCCCAAGACATACCTGCCCTGAGACCACCCAGGGAATCTCACAAGAAGCCCTGCTCAGCCGGGGCCTAAGGCCTTTCCTCTTCAGGGGAACCCTCCTGATACTACTTCCCTAGGCACTGGTCCCAGCCAGAGCAGCCTTCCATTCCAAACATGCCGAACGTCCGGGAATAGCTCCCAAACACAGGGAGTCCAGACCCCAAGACATACCTGCCCTGAGACCACCCAGGGAATCTCACAAGAAGCCCTGCTCAGCCGGGGCCTAAGGCCTTTCCTCTTCGGGGGAACCCTCCTGATAATACTTCCCTCGGCACTGGTCCCAGCCAGAGCAGCCTTCCATTCCAAACATGCCGAACGTCCGGGAATAGCTCCCAAACACATGGAGTCCAGACCCAAAGACATACCTGCCCTGAGACCACCCAGGGAATCTCACAAGAAGCCCTGCTCAGCCCAGGCATAAGGCCTTTCCTCTTCGGGGGAACCCTCCTGATACTACTTCCCTAGGCACTGGTCCCAGCCAGAGCAGCCTTCCATTCCAAACATGCCGAACGTCCGGGAATACCTCCCAAACACAGGGAGTCCAGACCCAAAGACATACCTGCCCTGAGACCACCCAGGGAATCTCACAAGAAGCCCTGCTCAGCCCGGGCCTAAGGCCTTTCCTCTTCGGGGGAACCCTCCTGATAATACTACATTAGGCACTGGTCCCAGGCAGAGCAGCCTTCCATTCCAAACATGCCGAACGTCCGGGAATAGCTCCCAAACACAGGGAGTCCAGACCCAAAGACATACCTGCCCTGAGACCACCCAGGGAATCTCACAAGAAGCCCTGCTCAGCCTGGGACTAAGGCCTTTCCTCATCGGGGGAACCCTCCTGATACTACTTCCCTAGGCACTGGTCTATTGGCCGGAGCCGCCTTCCATTCCAAACATGCCGAACGTCCGGGAATAGCTCCCAAACACAGGGAGTCCAGACCCAAAGACAGACCTGCCCTGAGACCACCCAGGGAATCTCACAAGAGGCCCTGCTCTGCCGGACCCTAAGGCCTTTCCTCTTCGGGGGAACCGTCCTGATACTACTTCCCTAGGCACTGGTCCCAGCCAGAGCAGCCTTCCATTCCAAACATGCCGAACGTCCGG
The DNA here is from genome assembly GCA_027925045.1 of Hypotaenidia okinawae. Lineage (NCBI taxonomy): Eukaryota > Metazoa > Chordata > Aves > Gruiformes > Rallidae > Hypotaenidia > Hypotaenidia okinawae. Next base: position 934,402 of record BSDF01000014.1, on the reverse strand, counting down.
GAATAGCTCCCAAACACAGGGAGTCCAGACCCAAAGACATACCTGCCCTGAGACCACACAGGGAATATCACAAGAAGCCCTGCTCAGACCGGGCCTAAGGCCTTTCCTCTTCCGGGGAACCCTCCTGATACTACTTCCCTAGGCACTGGTCCCAGCCAGAGCAGCCTTCCATTCCAAACATGCCGAACGTCCGGGAATAGCTCCCAAACACAGGGAGTCCAGACCCCAAGACATACCTGCCCTGAGACCACCCAGGGAATCTCACAAGAAGCCCTGCTCAGCCGGGGCCTAAGGCCTTTCCTCTTCGTGGGAACCCTCCTGATACTACTTCCCTAGGCACTGGTCCCAGCCAGAGCAGCCTTCCATTCCAAACATGCCGAACGTCCGGGAATACCTCCCAAACACAGGGAGTCCAGACCCAAACACAGACCTGCCCTGAGACCACCCAGGGAATCTCACAAGAAGCCCTGCTCAGCCCGGGACTAAGGCCTTTCCTCTTCAGGGGAACCCTCCTGATACTACTTCCCTAGGCACTGGTCCCAGCCAGAGCAGCCTTCCATTCCAAACATGCCGAACGTCCAGGAATAGGTCCCAAACACATGGAGTCGAAACCCAAAGACATACCTGCTCCTGAGACCACCCAGGGAATCTCACAGGAAGCCCTGCTCAGCCCGGGCCTAAGGTCTTTCCTCTTCGGGGGAACCCTCCTGATACTACTTCCCTAGGCACTGGTCCCAGCCAGAGCAGCCTTCCATTCCAAACATGCCGAACGTCCAGGAATACCTCCCAAACACAGGGAGTCCAGACTCAAAGACATACCTGCCCTGAGACCACCCAGGGAATCTCACAAGAAGCCCTGCTCAGCCCGGGCCTAAGGCCTTTCCTCTTCGGGGGAACCGTCCTGATAATACTACATTAGGCACTGTTCCCAGCCAGAGCAGCCTTCCATTCCAAACATGCCGAACGTCCGGGAATAGCTCCCAAACACAGGGAGTCCAGACCCAAAGACATACCTGCCCTGAGACCACCCAGGGAATCTCACAAGAAGCCCTGCTTAACCCGGGCCTAAGGCCTTTCCTCTTCTGGGGAACCCTCCTGATACTACTTCCCTAGGCACTGGTCCCAGCCAGAGCAGCCTTCCATTCCAAACATGCCGAACGTCCGGGAATAGCTCCCAAACACAGGGAGTCGAAACCCAAAGACATACCTGCCCTGAGACCACCCAGGGAATCTCACAAGAAGCCCTTCTCAGCCCGGGCCTAAGACCTTTCCTCTTCAGGGAATCCCTCCTGATAATACTTCCCTAGGCACTGGTCCCAGCCAGAGCAGCCTTCCATTCCAAACATGCCGAACGTCCAGGAATACCTCCCAAACACAGGGAGTCCAGATCCCAAGACATACCTGCCCTGAGACCACCCAGGGAATCTCACAGGAAGCCCTGCTCAGACCGGGCCTAAGGCCTTTCCTCTTCGGGGGAACCCTCCTGATATTACTTCCCTAGGCACTGGTCCCAGCCAGAGCAGCCTTCCATTCCAAACATGCCGAACGTCCGGGAATACCTCCCAAACACAGGGAGTCCAGACCCAAAGACATACCTGCCCTGAGACCACCCAGGGAATCTCACAGGAAGCCCTGCTCAGACCGGGCCTAAGGCCTTTCCTCTTCGGGGGAACCCTCCTGATACTACTTCCCCAGGCACTGGTCCCAGCCAGAGCAGCCTTCCATTCCAAACATGCCGAACGTCCGTGAATAGCTCCCAAACACATGGAGTCCAGACCCAACGACATACCTGCCCTGAGACCACCCAGGGAATCTCACAAGAAGCCCTGCTCAGACCGGGCCTAAGGCCTTTCCTCTTCAGGGGAACCCTCCTGATACTACTTCCCTAGGCACTGGTCCCAGCCAGAGCAGCCTTCCATTCCAAACATGCTGAACGTCCGGGAATAGCTCCCAAACACAGGGAGTCCATACCCAAAGACATACCTGCCCTGAGACCACCCAGGGAATCTCACAAGAAGCCCTGCTCAGCCCAGGCCTAAGGCCTTTCCTCTTCGGGGGAACCCTCCTGATACTACTACCCTAGGCACTGGTCCCAGCCAGAGCAGCCTTCCATTCCAAACATGCCGAACGTCCGGGAATACCTCCCAAACACAGGGAGTCCAGACTCCAAGACATACCTGCCCTGAGACCACCCAGGGAATCTCACAAGAAGCCCTGCTCAGCCGGGGCCTAAGGCCTTTCCTCTTCGGCGGAACCCTCCTGATACTACTTACCTAGGCACTGGTCCCAGCCAGAGCAGCCTTCCATTCCAAACATGCCGAACGTCCGGGAATACCTCCCAAACACAGGGAGTCGAAACCCAAAGACATACCTGCCCTGAGACCACCCAGGGAATCTCACAAGAAGCCCTGCTCAGCCAGGGCCTAAGGCCTTTCCTCTTCGGGGGAACCCTCCTGATACTACTTCCCTAGGCACTGCTCCCAGCCAGAGCAGCCTTCCATTCCAAACATGCCGAACGTCCGGAACTAGCTCCCAAACACAGGGAGTCCAGACACAAAGACATAGCTGCACAGAGACCACCCAGGGAATCTCACAAGAAGCCCTGCTCAGCCGGGGCCTAAGGCCTTTCCTCTTCGGGGGAACCCTCCTGATACTACTTCCCTGGGCACTGGTCCCAGCCAGAGCAGCCTTCCATTCCAAACATGCCGAACGTCCGGGAATAGCTCCCAAACACAGGGAGTCCAGACCCAAAGACATACCTGCCCTGAGACCACCCAGGGAATCTCACAAGAAGCCCTGCTCAGCCCGGGCCTAAGGCCTTTCCTCTTCGGGGGAACCCTCCTGATACTACTTCCCTAGGCACTGGTCCAAGCCAGAGCAGCCTTCCATTCCAAACATGCCGAACGTCCAGGAATAGCTCCCAAACACAGGGAGTCCAGACCCCAAGACATACCTGCCCTGAGACCACCCAGGGAATCTCACAAGAAGCCCTGCTCAGCCGGGGCCTAAGGCCTTTCCTCTTCGGGGGAACCCTCCTGATACTACTTCCCTAGGCACTGGTCCCAGCCAGAGCAGCCTTCCATTCCAAACATGCCGAACGTCCGGGAATACCTCCCAAACACATGGAGTCCAGACCCAAAGACATACCTGCCCTGAGACCACCCAGGGAATCTCACAAGAAGCCCTGCTCAGACCGGGACTAAGGCCTTTCCTCTTCTGGGGAACCCTCCTGATAATACTTCCCTGGGCACTGGTCCCAGCCAGAGCAGCCTTCCATTCCAAACATGCCGAACGTCCGGGAATACCTCCCAAACACATGGAGTCCAGACCCAAAGACATACCTGCCCTGAGACCACCCAGGGAATCTCACAAGAAGCCCTGCTTAACCCGGGACTAAGGCCTTTCCTCTTCGGGGGAACCCTCCTGATACTACTTCCCTAGGCACTGGTCCCAGCCAGAGCAGCCTTCCATTCCAAACATGCCGAACGTCCGGGAATAGCTCCCAAACACAGGGAGTCGAAACCCAAAGACATACCTGCCCTGAGAGCACCCAGGGAATCTCACAATAAGCCCTTCTCAGCCCGGGCCTAAGACCTTTCCTCTTCCGGGAAACCCTCCTGATAATACTTCCCTAGGCACTGGTCCCAGCCAGAGCAGCCTTCCATTCCAAACATGCCGAACGTCCGGGAATAGCTCCCAAACACATGGAGTCGAAACCCAAAGACATACCTGCCCTGAGACCACCCAGGGAATCTCACAAGAAGCCCTGCTCAGCCCGGACCTAAGGCCTTTCCTCTTCGGGGGAACCCTCCTGATACTACTTCCCTAGGCACTGGTCCCAGCCAGAGCAGCCTTCCATTCCAAACATGCCGAACGTCCGGAAATAGCTCCCAAACACAGGGAGTCCAGTCCCAAAGACATACCTGCCCTGAGACCACCCAGGGAATCTCACAGGAAGCCCTGCTCAGACCGGGCCTAAGACCTTTCCTCTTCAGGGAAATCCTCCTGATAATACTTCCCTAGGCACTGGTCCCAGCCAGAGCCGCCTTCCATTCCAAACATGCCGAACGTCCAGGAATACCTCCCAAACACAGGGAGTCCAGACACAAAGACATACCTGCCCTGAGACCACCCAGGGAATCTCACAAGAAGCCCTGCTCAGCCCGGGCCTAAGGCCTTTCCTCTTCAGGGGAACCCTCCTGATACTACTTCCCTAGGCACTGGTCCCAGCCAGAGCAGCCTTCCATTCCAAACATGCCGAACGTCCGGGAATAGCTCCCAAACACAGGAAGTCCAGACCCAAAGACATACCTGCCCTGAGACCACCCAGGGAATCTCACAAGAAGCCCTGCTCAGCCCGGGCCTAAGGCCTTTCCTCTTCGGGGGAACCCTCCTGATACTACTTCCCTAGGCACTGCTCCCAGCCAGAGCAGCCTTCCATTCCAAACATGCCGAACGTCCGGGAATACCTCCCAAACACAGGGAGTCCAGACGCAAAGACATACCTGCCCTGAGACCACCCAGGGAATCTCACAAGAAGCCCTGCTCAGCCCGGGCCTAAGGCCTTTCCTCTTCGGGGGAACCCTCCTGATACTACTTCCCTAGGCACTGGTCCCAGCCAGAGCAGCCTTCCATTCCAAACATGCCGAACGTCCGGGAATAGCTCCCAAACACAGGGAGTCCAGACCCCAAGACATACCTGCCCTGAGACCACCCAGTGAATCTCACAAGAAGCCCTGCTCAGCCGGGGCCTAAGGCCTTTCCTCTTCAGGGGAACCCTCCTGATACTACTTCCCTAGGCACTGGTCCCAGCCAGAGCAGCCTTCCATTCCAAACATGCCGAACGTCCGGGAATACCTCCCAAACACAGGGAGTCCAGACACAAAGACATACCTGCCCTGAGACCACCCAGGGAATCTCACAAGAAGCCCTGCTCAGACCGGGCCTAAGGCCTTTCCGCTTCGGGGAAACACTCCTGATAATACTACATTAGGCACTGTTCCCAGCCAGAGCAGCCTTCCATTCCAAACATGCCGAACGTCCGGGAATAGCTCCCAAACACAGGGAGTCCAGACACAAAGACATACCTGCCCTGAGACCACCCAGGGAATCTCACAAGAAGCCCTGCTCAGCCGGGGCCTAAGGCCTTTCCTCTTCGGGGGAACCCTCCTGATACTACTTCCCTAGGCACTGGTCCCAGCCAGAGCAGCCTTCCATTCCAAACATGCCGAACGTCCGGGAATAGCTCCCAAACACAGCGAGTCCAGACCCAAAGACATACCTGCCCTGAGACCACCCAGGGAATCTCACAAGAAGCCCTGCTCAGCCGGGGCCTAAGGCCTTTCCTCTTCAGGGGAACCCTCCTGATACTACTTCCCTATGCACTGGTCCCAGCCAGAGCAGCCTTCCATCCCAAACATGCCGAACGTCCGGGAATACCTCCCAAACACAGGGAGTCGAAACCCAAAGACATACCTGCCCTGAGACAACCCAGGGAATCTCACAAGAAGCCCTGCTCAGCCCGGGCCTAAGGCCTTTCCTCTTCAGGGGAACCCTCCTGATACTACTTCCCTAGGCACTGGTCCCAGCCAGAGCAGCCTTCCATTCCAAACATGCCGAACGTCCAGGAATAGCTCCCAAACACAGGGAGTCCAGACCCAAAGACATACCTGCCCTGAGACCACCCAGGAAATCTCACAAGAAGCCCTGCTCAGCCCGGGCCTAAGGCCTTTCCTCTTCGGGGGAACCCTCCTTATACTACTTCCCTAGGCACTGGTCCCAGCCAGAGCAACCTTCCATTCCAAACATGCCGAACGTCCGGGAATAGCTCCCAAACACAGGGAGTCCAGACCCCAAGACATACCTGCCCTGAGACCACCCAGGGAATCTCACAAGAAGCCCTGCTCAGCCCGGGCCTAAGGCCTTTCCTCTTCGGGGGAACCCTCCTGATACTACTTCCCTAGGCACTGGTCCCAGCCAGAGCAGCCTTCCATCCCAAACATGCCGAACGTCCGGGAATAGCTCCCAAACACAGGGAGTCGAAACCCAAAGACATACCTCCCCTGAGACCACCCAGGGAATCTCACAGGAAGCCCTGCTCAGCCCGGGCCTAAGGCCTTTCCTCTTCGGGGGAACCCTCCTGATAATACTACATTAGGCACTGGTCCCAGCCAGAGCCGCCTTCCATTCCAAACATGCCGTACGTCCGGGAATAGCTCCCAAACACAGGGAGTCCAGACCCAAAGACATACCTGCCCTGAGACCACCCAGGGAATCTCACAAGAAGCCCTGCTCAGCCCGGGCCTAAGGCCTTTCCTCTTCAGGGGAACCCTCCTGATACTACTTCCCTAGGCACTGGTCCCAGCCAGAGCAGCCTTCCATTCCAAACATGCCGAACGTCCGGGAATAGCTCCCAAACACATGGAGTCCAGACCCCAAGACATACCTGCCCTGAGACCACCCAGGGAATCTCACAAGAAGCCCTGCTTAACCCGGGACTAAGGCCCTTCCTCTTCGGGGGAACCCTCCTGATACTACTTCCCTAGGCACTGGTCCCAGCCAGAGCAGCCTTCCATTCCAAACATGCCGAACGTCCGGGAATAGCTCCCAAACACAGGGAGTCCAGACCCCAAGACATACCTGCCCTGAGACCACCCAGGGAATCTCACAAGAAGCCCTGCTCAGACCGGGCCTAAGGCCTTTCCTCTTCGGGGGAACCCTCCTGATACTACTTCCCTAGGCACTGGTCCCAGCCAGAGCAGCCTTCCATTCCAAACATGCCGAACGTCCGGGAATAGGTCCCAAACACAGGGAGTCCAGACCCAAAGACATACCTCTCCTGAGACCACCCAGGGAATCTCACAAGAAGCCCTGCTCAGCCCGGGCCTAAGGCCTTTCCTCTTCAGGGGAACCCTCCTGATACTACTTCCCTAGGCACTGGTCCCAGCAAGAGCAGCCTTCCATTCAAAACATGCCGAACGTCCTGGAATAGCTCCCAAACACAGGGAGTCCAGACCCAAAGACATACCTGCCCTGAGACCACCCAGGGAATCTCACAAGAAGCCCTGCTGACCATTGGCCGAAGACCTTTCCTCTTCGGGGGAACCCTCCTGATAATACTTCCCTAGGCACTGGTCTATTGGCCGGAGCAGCCTTCCATTCCAAACATGCCAAACGTCCGGGAATAGCTCCCAAACACAGGGAGTCCAGACCCCAAGACATACCTGCCCTGAGACCACCCAGGGAATCTCACAAGAAGCCCTGCTCAGCCCGGGCCTAAGGCCTTTCCTCTTCGGGGGAACCCTCCTGATACTACTTCCCTAGGCACTGGTCCCAGCCAGAGCAACCTTCCATTCCAAACATGCCGAACGTCCGGGAATAGCTCCCAAACACAGGGAGTCCAGACCCAAAGACATACCTGTTTTGTGTGGTGGTTGAGCCCTGGCCAAAGGTCAGACGCCCACCAAAATCAGTCTGTTACTCCCCTTCTTCCCCTCTCCTCCTCGCAGCACAATGCAGGGGGGCAGGGACTAGGAGATGGGGGTTTTAGTCAGTCCCTTGCAAGATGGTTTCCTTCTCGGCCGGGATGGGGGCATTCATTCCACACAGCCTCCCCCTGCTGCACCCTAGGATCTCACCCATAAGAGCCAGTCCTCCACGAACTTTCTCCAAGGCAAATCTCTTCCCACCGGGCTCCATCTCTGCTCTGGCAGGCAGCAACAAATCACAGTGTCTCTCAGTCCCAGTCCTCCACAGGGCTATGATGCCTCCCCCAGCAAACCTGTTGGGCTCATCTCTGTAGGTCGCTTGTGCTGGCAGGGGCTCATCCCAAAGTAAGTCACGGCATCTTCTCTATGTCTCCACCGGCTCCATCCAGCGTGGAGCCGAGCCTCTCCACCGGGCAGGTCGGGTCTCTGCCTCCTCCATGGGTCCTTTCCTCTGGCTACTCCAGGTGCTTCTGCTCAGGCTGCAGGACAATCACTCCCACCTGGGTACCTGGGAGCCTACTCCTCCCCCAGCCTTCCTGGCCTTTTGTCTGTCAACTGCTTACATTCACATGCAAATAGACATCCCAATGCCCTTAATGGGCCAAACTTTGCAGCCTTCCTGGCACTCTGGTGTTCCAGTGGAGTCTTTGTCTTCTATATGTGATTCTCAGAGGCGCTATAAGCAGGCTTGCAGAAGATTCCAGCAGACATTTACTGCCAGACCTGGCCCTCTCTCAGTAGCCAACTACGCAAAACTGCAACACTCTGAGACCACCCAGGGAATCTCAGACCGAGACAAGGCCTTCCTCTTCGGGGGAAACCTCCTGATACTACTTCCCTAGGCACTGGTCTTGGCCGGACATCCTTCCATTCCAAACATGCCGACGTCAGGGAATAGCTCCCAAACCGGAGTCAAACCCAAAGACATACCTGCCCTGAGACCACCCAGGGAATCTCACAAGAAGCCCTGCTCAGAACGGGACTAAGGCCTTTCCTCTTCGGGGGAACCCTCCTGATACTGGATCTTGTGATTGACATGTGTGTTCTGCCCACTGGCAGATGCTGCACTGGGATTTCAAGGCACAAGGGTTTAAAGGTGTGAGGTTCCAGGCAGAGCCCTGCACTGAGGTAGCCTTGGGAAAGCTTCTGGACAGTAAGCAGCTCTGATCTGTACACATTCCCCATGCACATTATACTGGTGCTGCTTGGAGGAGGGAGGGAAAGGCACCGTGGAGCCCACAGCAGGTGTGTGAGGAAGCAGAGGCAGTTAACAGATGGCTTAAACCCAAGAGATGTGAGAGTCCAGCTGTGGCTGAGAGCTGAAGCACCCAGCTGCTGGTTGCTTTGCTTTGCAGGACACCAATCTTCAACCTCAGAGTCACAGAGTCACCAGGTTGGAAAAGACCTTTGAGATCAAGTCCAACCGTTCCCATCCTGAGCTAAACCAGATCCCTGAGCACCTCATCTCCCCTCTGTTCAACACCCCCAGGGCTGGGGACTCAGCCCCTCCCTGGGCAGCCTGTGCCACAGCCCCACAGCTCTGCCAGGGAAGAACTTTGCCCTCCCAGCTGAGCTGACCCTGCCCTGGGGCAGCTTGAGCCCAGTGCCCCTTGTCCCAGCTCCTGTCCCCTGGCTGAAGAGACCAGCGCCCACCTCTCTGCACCCTCCTGTCAGGGCAGGGCAGGGCAGGTGGGGAGAAGGTCTCCCCTCAGCCTCCTCTTCTCCAGGCTGAACACCCCAGCTCCCTCAGCTGCTCCTCAGAGGATTTGCCCTCCAGCCCCTTCCCCAGCCTGGTTGCCCTTCTCTGGACTGGCTCCAGGACCTCCATGTCCTTCTGATGCTGAGGAGCCCAGAACTGGACCCAGCACTGGAGGTGCAGCCTCCCCAGTGCCCAGCCCAGGGGCACAATCCCCTCCCCAGACCTCCTGGCCACACTATGTCTGACACAAGCCAGGATGCCACTGGCCTTAACTGGATCCATCTTTTCAGCCAGGTGTCTTTCCTGAAGCTGCTGGTAACAACTCCTGACTCAGGGCTGATGGGGAGCGCTGTGATTGGCACAAACCCTCAACTGATCGGTGCCGTTGGGGAGCTCAGGGGGATCATAGATATCTGCCAGCTTGGGGAGCAAGCTCCTGCCTCTGAGGTTTGATTTTCCTGCCTCTGATTCAGCTCTGCCTGCAAAGGCTTTCACCTTGCCATTTGCTCAGCCCTGGCTTTGCCCTTGAGCAGTGGCAGGAGCTGAGCCTTTGGCTGGAACAAGGCTGCACTGCCAGGTGTCCTCTGGACTTGTGCCCGTCTTTCTACCTGTCCCCTGCTAATATGGGCTGAGCTAATCAGGCGTCTTCAGCCCAGTGTGCCTGGTGGGTGATGGGCAAGATAAGGAGCACCCACCCATATGGGAAGAGAGCAGGGAGTCAGGAAGGAGACGGTGCCCCATGAGGATCCCCACTGGGTTTGGAGGTGTGGACCCTCAGGGACTGTGGCAGCACTGGCTTTGCTGCTCGTGCAGCTGCTCTGGCTGTGCCTGTGCTGCTGAGCTCAGCCCTGATGCTGTGGGTTCACCTCTCCTTTCAGCAGGTGCCCACACAGCGTGTGCTCTGTGCCCTTGGGAACGCTGCTCTGGGACAGGAGGTGTGTGAGCAGCACCCACAGCCCAGGGCCGGACCCCTGCGGCGCACCACTCGGGGTGCATGTCTCTGACCGGGAGCAGGAGGTCCCATGGGTGCAGCAGCACAGCTCTCCCACCTCCAGCCCTGCAGCTGGGGACCAGGCACATCCTGGGGCCTCGACAGAGATCCCTGGCACACCTGCAGACCAGCAGACCAAGGGGAGGTGGCTCTTTGCTCTCACAAACCCTCCCTTCCCAGCCCTTTCCTCTGGCACTCTGGTCTCTCAGGCAGATGCAGTTCCCAGAGATCAGGCTGCAGATGAAGCTTTTACTGGTTCCACTCCCAGCAGGACCAATTCTGGCTGAATCCCCTCTGGAAGCTGCTGCATTGCTGCTGGGGAGAGGAACTTCCCCACCGTGTTCTCCATGCACGTGGAAGGGTGACATTCAGCTGGGGTGCTGTACTGCTGCCAGGGAACAGCAGCTGTATCCTGGGAAGGAAAGCTAGGGAGGGACAGAGGGGACCTGAGCTGTTTCAGGAGTGGCTTTAAGATGAGAGGAATAAGCTGTAGCTGATCCCTCTTTACTCAGGGTCACACTGAGGGCAGAAGGTCTCAGCACTGAGTGTACTTCCAGGCCAAGAGGATGGTCCCAACCTGTGAGGGCCACCAAATGCTGCCCTGCAGAGCTCAGGGGGCTCACAGGCTGGGCAAGGACACAAGAGGGGAGAGATGCCCAGGTGCTTGCTGGCCTGGGAGCCTGAGCAGGTCCCAGGGCCCTGCTGAAGCCCAGAGGTAGCTGAGGAGCTGGGTTCCAGGCCCTTTGTGCCCTGGTTTCCCAGCTGGCTTTACCAGCGCTCGGCTCAGCGAGCTGAATGGGGCTGGCTGCAGCACAGGGGGGTTCCAGGTGCTTTCCCCTGGGCAGAAGCTGCCAGTCTGAAGCTGCAGTCATCCAACCATCTGCTCCAAACAGTGTGTCCTGGTTTGTCTTCTTCCACTCAGAGGGGAGACAGGGTGGCGTGGCTGTGGTTTGGAGAGGAGCCCGGTGGGCTCTGTGGAGCCAAGGAGGCCGAGGCAGTGCTGGCATGGCAGAGCTGCCCTGGGAGGCTCCTGAGAACCCAGGCTCTGCTGCTGGGCCATGCTGCCCACCAGAGCTGCCTGCTGGGACCACCATGCACACAGCCCCCCAGCACCAAGGTACCAGGTACAAGAAGGAGGTGACACAAACCCCAGGCACTTCCCCTCCAGCTGGGACTCTGGCTGGGCACCCATCAGCCTGGAGAAGAGAAGGCTGTGGGGGGACCTCATTGCAGCCTGCCAGTCCCTGAAGGGAGCAGAGGAACAGGAGGGGAATCAGCTTGTTCAAGGGCAGAGCCTGGCAGGACAAGGGGGATGGAGTGAAGCTGGAGGAGGGAAGGGGGAGAGGAGAGATTGGGGGGAAGTTCTGTGCAGAGAGAGTGGGGAGGGGCTGGCAGGGGCTGCCCAGAGAGGGGGTGGGTGCCCCATCCCTGGGGGTGTCCAAGGCCAGGTTGGCTGGGGCCCTGGGCAACCTTGTGTAGCTCCAGGCCTGGAGGTTGGTGTCCCTGCCTGTGGCAGGGGGTTGGAGCTCTGGGACCCTTGGGGTCCCTCCCAACCCAGCCCAGGCTGGGATTCCATGATCTTTCTGCCAAAGGGGGAGGCATTGCTCTGTGGCTACTCCCAGCTGAGGGAGGTGTGAGTTGTCCAAGCGCCTCCAAGCGTGACCGTTCCCTTGGGAGCCATGGGCAGAGGAAAGAGCATCCAGCACCTTTGGGGTGGGAGCTGCAGGCACAGGTTGGTGTCAGGGTAAAAGGAGTTGGGCAGCCGAGGGCAGGAGTGGGGGCACAGGCTCAGCCTCTGCCCACCCAGCCCCTTCCATCCCTCCTGGGTGGGCCTGCCCAGCCACAGGCCCTCTCACCCTGCCTTGGGAGCAACAGAGAAGCCCAGTGCCCTGCTGAGACCCCCAGAGCCACGGCTGGCTGTCCTTCTGGCTCCCTTTGTTACCCTTGCAGTGCATGGAGACCCTCACACAGGCTGTGTGTGCTCAGACCAGGGGAAGCTGGACCTCTGGAAGGAGCAGCTTGCTGGGTGCTGGGACAGGAGCCGTGAGGCTGGGCAGCTCCAGCTCCAGTGAGAAGCCTGAGCCTGTGCTCAGAGAGATCCCACTCCTGGCACCAGGCTGTCAGCCCCCAGGTCCAGACAAGACTGGAGGGAGCCCGAGACTGGCTCGGCTGGAGATTCACCAGTATCCACAGAGGTGGTGGCACCCAAGGCCTCCTGTCTGTGTGGATCCAGGCAAAGTCACCCAGGGAGCTGTGAGGAGGGAACCAGGACCAGTGCTCAGCACCATCCTCAGCTGCACAGCCAGGCCACCTCCTGCCTGGCCTCCACAGTCCCCCTGGGGACCATGGCTGGCCATGGCCCAGTGCTGGAAGTTCAGGCTGAAGACAAAGAGAAGATGTGAAGGGACCTCAGTCCTTTTGCTGGAGCCCTGGGAGTTGGGAGGGACCAAAGGGATCACATCCACGGAGGGGTGCTGCAACATCAGGGGGTAACAAGGCAACAGAGCTGCCTCCTGCCCCCTTCCCTCCCAGGGCAGAACTGGCTGGTTAGATCCTTCTTCAGCTCTTGGCAGAAGGGAAACTGAGGCAGAGAGCGGCAGATGCACAGCTCTGGCCCCAGCTCTGTGATCTTGCCAAGCTGTGCCACAGCAAAGCTCTGCCATGATCCCTGGCAAGCAGCAAGCCCTGGGGCCACCATTCTGCCCCATGGCAGCTCTGGTTACTCCTGCTTAGCTGCCTGAGGGACCAGCTGGGTGCCCTGCCCTGGGGCCGGCCTGGATCAGGCAGGGCATCTTTGGGATGGCTCTGGGATGGGTCCTGGCAGCAGCCCACCACAGGGACAGGATTTCTTAGCTGCAGTCCCTTGGGAGCAGGACCTGCCCCTCACAATCTGGATCTCTCCCCCCAGGCATTGGGGCTGGCATGGGTACAGCCCCCTTCTCAGCCTGGGCATCTCCAGGTACATCCTGGAGGAGCATCTAGATGGGCAAAGCCAAGAAAGCACCTCAGAGCTGTGCTGAGCAGAGCCACTGCATGTCCTCTGCCCTCTGTACCTGACCACAGGGCACCCAGGTAGGCAGGGAGGGGGGCTTGCTGGGGGGTACCTCACCCCTGAGCACAGAGGCTGAGCAGCCCAACCTGGGGTGTCTTGCACCAAAATGCAGGTTGTCCCAGGACCACACTCTGACTTTTGGAGAGCTCCTGGTGGTCTGGTGCATCCTTAGGGGCTGAAGGAACCCTTCTGCGAGGTGCTCAGGAGAAATGTGGGCGTGAAGGATGGCAGCAGGCACTGCAGATGGCCCTGGGTGCAAAATTCCTGGGTGGAGGAAAGGCTGGGAGGTTTCCTGCACCGTGGGAGCACTGAATCTCAGGGTTCCCCAGGCCCAACCCCTCCTTTTCCTCCACCTCCCCATCTCAGGTGGGTGGAAAGTGAGGATGTTGCTGTGTGATTGCACAGTGGGTCTGCCAGGCTGGAGGGTACCCTGGAAGTCCTGCAGATGTTCCTCATGCCTTCAGAAGCCATCAGACTAGCCAGGCCACGCTGGCTGGAGGTGTTTGACTCAGCAGATGTGCACCCTGGGTTTCCAAAGTCCACAGCATGTCCAAGGCAGACCTCACAGCGTGCCCAAGATTCAGGAGAACACAACTTGCTCCGGAGGAAAATGCTTTATGGGATCAAAGCAGATTAAACCCACCCCAACCAGCCATGGATGGAGCCAGGACATACCCAGACCACCGAAAATGGGAAGCAAGTCACTGGGCTGAGGGTTGAGTCGGCTGTTTCCAGTAAACACCAGGAACTGGAAGTTTTGCTGGGCAGTTCCTGCAGGAGGTTGGAATTGGCTGCAAGAGGAGAGGGCCTGGGGAAGGGGCCTGCAGCCCCGAGGCTGCAGTGAGGGGCTGGGCAGCACTGCTGTGTTAGAAGCCGTCGCTTCGCAGGGGCTGGGGCAGGTCTGACTCGCTGATCTGGAGGTTGAGCTCCTCTGAGCAGAAGGTGCTGTCAGGGTGGTGGGGCTGGGCCCCCTCCTGCACGGCGTACTCCTCGTGCCGCTGCTGCCAGAGGTGCCAGAGGATCTCTCTGGACAGGGAGTGGGGCTCTGCTTCACCCAGCTCTGGAGAGGAAGAGGCACAAACCAACCATCACTGGTCTGGCCTGAGGCAGGAGACTGGGCAGGGGGCAGAGTCTCTGGGACCTGGCCCAGAATGTACTGAGTCTCCTGAGGAGCTCATTCCTCAGGGATTCTCATTCCCCTTCTCCACGTGCTGGAAGAAAGGAAGTAAAACATGAAGCCCTGGAAGGAGAGTGAGATACAGGGGCTGTGTGCTGCTCCCCAGGGGTGCCCACAGGGGTGGGAGATGCTGTGCTGGGTGGGAATGGTCCTGCCCATCAGGGAGAGCACTGGGATTCCTCTGGAAAACAGGGAGGTTCGTTGCTGAACACAAGCCAGCAGTGTGCCCAGCTGGCCAGGAAGGCCAAGGGCATCCTGGCTTGTGTCAGACATAGTGTGGCCAGGAGGTCTGGGGAGGGGATTGTGCCCCTGGGCTGGGCACTGGGGAGGCTGCACCTCGAGTACTGGGTCCAGTTCTGGGCTCCTCAGCATCAGAAGGGGCTGGAGGGCAAATCCTCTGAGGAGCAGCTGAGGGAGCTGGGGGTGCTCAGCCTGGAGAAGAGGAGGCTGAGGGGAGACCTTCTCCCCACCTCCCCTGCCCTGCCAGGAGGGTGCAGAGAGGTGAGCGCTGGTCTCTTCAGCCAGGGGACAGGAGATGGGACGAGGGGCAATGGGCTCAAGCTGCCCCAGGGCAGGGTCAGCTCAGCTGGGAGGGCAAAGTTCTTCCCTGGCAGAGTTGTGGGGCTGTGGCACAGGCTGCCCAGGGAGGGGCTGAGTCCCCAGCCCTGGGGGTGTTGAACAGATGTGGAGATGAGGTGCTCAGGGATCTGGTTTAGCTCAGGATGGGAATGGTTGGACTTGATGATGTTAAAGGTCTTTTCCAACCTGGTGACTGATTCTGTTGCAGCAGGAGCCTGGCAGCTCTGAGCTCTTCCCAAGCCCGGCTGCTCCGGCAGAAGCCAGGAGAAAGGAGGTTAAAAGGGAGAAGCAAGAGCCTTGAAGAAGGAAGGCCGGAGGACCTTCTCCCTGGCCAGGAGGAACCCCACAGAGCCAGCACGCACAGCAGCACCCATCTCGGTGCTGGGGTGGGCTCCATGGCTCCAGCCATGCCTCCCGGGCCCATCAGCAGCACACGGAGCCGCTCCTTCCCATCCTCCCCAGTGCCCGGGGGCTGGGGCAGCGCCGGGCACCCCTTCCCCGCCCCACCCGCGCTCACCCTCGTAGGCAATGAGGCGGTAGGTGCCCGCACACTCCTTGGAGCCCTTGAGGATCTCCTGCAGCGTCCTGTAGAAGAGCCGGGCCTGCTCCAGGCGCTCCTCCCGGCCGAGGGCAGCACACTCGTCCTGGGACATGGCCTGCAGGGCCTGCAGCGGGCTGGCGTACTCCACTGCGCAGGGCCAGAGCTGCGGGGAACCCGGGGCAGACACGGGGGCTCGGGAGGACCCGAGGCCCCGTGGTGCGGGACAGAGCCCTTGAGAGCCCTCGGGGGGTGCGAGCGGCTCTGCGCCGGTGCTGCACGCTGGGACGGGGCCTCTGGTGTCCCCCCCACCCGGTGCTGAGCAGGGAAAGAGCCTCTGGCCCCGAGGAGAGGCCGGAACCCCCCTGCCAGCGCCGGCTGGGCCCAGAGCGGCCTCCCTCCCTCCCACACGGCCCCGGGGGCAGCTGTGGCTTCCCCGGCACCCCCAGCCCCGGCAGCGATTGCCCCACGCAGTTTGGCTCTCCGTAGGGACAGCCCTTGCCCCTGTCCCAGCACACCTGGGTGGCTTTGCTGCTGGAGAGGGGGAAGTCTGAGCATGCTAACGCAGAGGAGGAGGCTGGGGAGGAGGCTGAAGGCTGCCAGGGGAACGCAGGGACCCGTGTTCAAGGGCAGAGCCTGGCAGGACAAGGGGGATGGACTAAAGCTAAAGGAGGGAAGGGGGAGAGGAGATCTTAGGGGGAAGTTCTTTGCAGAGAGAGTGGGGAGGGGCTGGAGCAGCTCCCCTCTGGAGAGAGGCTGAGGGAGCTGGGCTGGGTCAGCCTGGAGAAGAGAAGGCTGTGGGGGGACCTCATTGCAGCCTGCCAGTCCCTGAAGGGAGCAGAGGAACAGGAGGGGAATCAGCTTGTTCAAGGGCAGAGACTGGCAGGACAAGGGGGATGGAGTGAAGCTGGAGGAGGGAAGGGGGAGAGGAGAGACTGGGGGGAAGTTCTGTGCAGAGAGAGTGGGGAGGGGCTGGCAGGGGCTGCCCAGAGAGGGGGTGGGTGCCCCGTCCCTGGGGGTGTTGAAGGCCAGGTTGGCTGGGGCCCTGGGCACCCTTGTGTAGCTCCAGGCCTGGAGGTTGGTGTCCCTGCCTGTGGCAGGGGGTTGGAGCTCTGGGACCCTTGGGGTCCCTCCCAACCCATGCCATTCTATGATTTGTTAGGGCCATGAGGATCCCAAGGAGGAGCAGGGTGACCAGTGAGTCCTGTACTGGGCAAATAAAGTGTATTAGGAGGAGGAGGGATGGGACCCCTGGGTAAATGCAGGGTAGGGGGAACAACTACCAGTCTTGGAGGGCAGTGTCACAGTGACCCAGAGCAGGTCCAGGGATGGGAGGTAGTGCTGCTGCCATGCAGGCATTCACCAGGGACAGAGGGACAGAGGGACAGGCTTCACAACACGGGTCAGGCCAGGTCCATGCAGCAGAGCTGAGGGAACTCACTTGGTGCCAAGTGACTCAGCAGGAAACCAGCAGATGAAACAGCATCAGGGCATGTGTCATAGCAGGAAAAACCTGCTGCTGACTGCACTTCCCCAGGAGCAGGGCCTCTTTCCCAGAAGAAGCTCTGGAGTCCCTGCAGGCAGAGCTTCAAGAGCAGCAGCTCAGGGCTCAGCCACCATCAAAGGGCAGATTAGGGACACCCTGGTGAGAAGCACTGCTCTGCCCGTGCTTCATCTGCCCTTGTGTCAGCAGGACCAGTGTGTTCCCTGCTCCAGGGGCGCAGGGCAGAGGCCCATCTGCCTGGAGCTGTGCAAGGAGATGAATGCTGTGTGAGATGGAGGGATTTTAGGGCTATTCAGCCTGGAAACGAGGTGACCAGGGGAAGGGGAGACAGTCAAGTTCTGTACTGACTCACGTGGACATTTTCAAGCACCTCTTCACTACAAAAGGAAATCCTCATCCCATGGGAAGTGAGGCTCTGGACCCCACATCTACTCCCTCTCCCCCATATTTTTGTTTTCTAGACTTGACTCAACTCCAGGAGGGGCAAAGTGAGCCCAACTTCCCTGCAAAGGCTGAGCCTGAGAGGAGGCAGCCAGGAGGAAGGGGTGGCCAGCACACACAGGACTTCCCCAGCTTGCAGAAGACTGCTGGGAGCTGGGAGTATCTAACAGGAGAGGGGATGCTGTCTTGCCCTAATGGCCACTTCTGGGCTGGGATCTGAGGCTGGGAAGAGCTTTGGACTGAAGCATTGCTCCTGCACTCCCAACCCTGCCCTCAGTATACCTTGTTGTCCTTGTCCCTGATGGAGTAGAGGCTGTGCTTGTAGACCCTTTTCTTGGTGCCAGCTCGGGTCAGGGTGGTTTCAGGGAGATCTGTCAGGTACTTGATGTTGCTGTCAGCTTTCTCCAGATCATCATAGACATCACAGCTCAGAGGGATCAAGATGTGGAGTTTCCAGGTCTCTCTGCATGTCAGCATGTTGGGGTTGGCTCTGCTGAATTCCTCCATCAGGGTTTTTACGCCTGGTGAAAGAGATCATAGACTCACAGAATCCCAGCCTGGGCTGGGTTGGGAGGGACCCCAAGGGTCACAGAGCTCCAACCCCCTGCCACAGGCAGGGACACCAACCTCCAGGCCTGGAGCTACACAAGGGTGCCCAGGGCCCCAGCCAACCTGGCCTTGGACACTCCCAGGGACGGGGCACCCACCCCCTCTCTGGGCAGCCCCTGCCAGCCCCTCCCCACTCTCTCTGCACAGAACTTCCCCCCAGTCTCTCCTCTCCCCCTTCCCTCCTCCAGCTTCACTCCATCCCCCTTGTCCTGCCAGGCTCTGCCCTTGAACAAGCTGATTCCCCTCCTGTTCCTCTGCTCCCTTCAGGGACTGGCAGGCTGCAATGAGGTCCCCCCACAGCCTTCTCTTCTCCAGGCTGACCCAGCCCAGCTCCCTCAGCCTCTCTCCAGAGGGGAGCTGCTCCAGCCCTCTGAGCATCTCTGGGGCTCCTCTGACCCCTCTCCAACAGCCCCACATCTCCCTTGTGTTGGAGCCCCAGCTCTGGACACAGGACTCCAGCTGGGGCCTCACAGGGCAGAGCAGAGAGGGACAAAGAGATGGTGGGGCAGAGGTGCCTGGTGTGAGCACAGCTGCCTTGTGCCCTGCTCCCCATCTCCCTGGAACACTGTCAAGGTGGGAGGGTTGTTCTGAGGAGCTATTTCTGCCTGTAGGCATGATAATGCAAGGAAACAGCTACGTACGTGGCAGGACTATTTTTAGGTACCCAATGTAATAAGACCAGGCAAGTCCATGGGCGACGTTCTGCTTGGACCTCTCAGACATCTCAGATATTTCCACAGCTGAGTGAGTCTGTGGAGGGAAAGACAGACAGACAGACAGACCAGCAGGGATGAAAGCAGCCACCTGAGCTCTTCTGCAGCTTGTACTTCTGCCCAGTGCTTCCAGCGTGCCGGAGGAGTCATCCCAGTGCCTGATGGGGAGATGCCCAGGGCCACCAGTGACTCCTGCCAGCTCTGTGTATTCGTTTGGGTGGAAATGGGTGTTGAAACCCCGCGGGGGCCTGATGGCTGCCCTCCCCAAAGCACCTTCTGCAGCCTGCATGGCCCCTCTCCCCTTCCAGCTCTGTTGGGGTAAAACAAAGCTCCCCCAGTGCTGCAGAGGTACCTGGAGCTGGCTCTGCCCCCCTGAGCACCCCTGATAATGAACCCTTTGGAGCCCACGGTGGCTGCACTCCCCTTCCCACCCCTAACCCCAGCTTGACTGACAGATTTAAGAATACCCAGTTTTTGTGTCAGTAGGGTGAGGCTGGAGCTGCCAGCACCCAGCGTGGCAGTGCTCCTGAAGAGGCAGCCTGGCTTTTCTGCCTGCACGTGTGGGAGTGTGGGGCCAAGGTGGGGGCCAAGGTGGGGCCAAGGAGGGGGCCAAGGTGGGGCCAAGGTGGGGTCAAGGTGGGGCCAAGGTGGGGGCCAAGTGGGGGAGCCAAGGTGGGGCCAAGTGGGGGCCAAGGTGGGGCCAAGGTGGGGGCCAAGTGGGGGCCAAGGTGGGGGCAAGTGGGGGCCAAGGTGGGGGCCAAGTGTGGGAGCGTGGGGCCAAGGAGGGGGCCAAGTGGGGCCAAGTGTGGCAGCGTGGGGCCAAGTATGGGCCAAATGGGGGCCAAGTGTGGGCCAAGTGTGGCAGCGTGGGGCCAAGGAGGGGGCCAAGTGGGGCCAAGTGTGGCAGCGTGGGGCCAAGTGTGGGTCAAGTGTGGGCCAAGTGGGGGAGTGTGGGGCCAAGGTGGGGCCAAGGTGGGGGCCGAGTGTGGGCCAAGTGTGGCAGCATGGGGCCAAGGTGGGGCCAAGGAGGGGGCCAAGTGAGGGCCAAGTGTGGCAGTGTGGGGCCAAGGTGTGGGCCAAGTGTGGCAGCGTGGGGCCAAGGAGCCCAGCTCCTCAGGGCTCAGCTGGTGAGACCCTTTCTCCTGCCGCAGGGCCCTGCGTGGCTGGGCTGGGTGTGCAGGGGCCTGGTGTGGGGCTGGGCTCCCACAGCCCCGTCACCCCCCAGGGCTGCTGGAAGGCCAGGCTGGAAGCGTGGGTGCCTTACGTGGAGCCCCAGGGCGAGGATGAGGAGCTGGCCCAGGCTGGCCAGGAGGAGCTGAAGGCCAAGCGGCCGCCCGTCGGCGTCCAGGAGAGCTGCGTAGGCTGAGCCACAGAGCAGCAGCGTGAGCGCGTGCCAGCGCGGGGGGAAGCAGGCACACAGGGCCCTCCAGAAGCTTCCGTGGTGCCTGGGTGGGAGAGGGAGACAGGAGACAGGCTGGTGGCTGCCCACTGCCACCCCCTTCTGCGGCCCACCCCGCGCTGCCCAGGGGATGCTCCCCCATCCCTGCCCCTGCTGCTGAGCTTTGGGCGCAGCCGGGGAGCCCCGGGAAGCCCTGTCAGGGCACACTGGGGGCTGCCTGCTGGGAGAGGTGCTTGTGGCACCCATGGGTCTTAGAGGAGAGCAGATGGAGTGCTGCCCTGGACAGTGAGGGAAGGCCACCTCCAACAGCCCTGTGCCCTCCAGCACTGAGCGGTGGGGAAGGCTGGGATCTGCTCCCCAGGTGATGCGCACGCTGGGAAACCATGGCAGAGGAGAGGGAGAGCTCCCTGAGGGTGATGGGGAAGCTGGGGAGGGAGCAGTCAGAGGAGGTGAGAAGGCTGATGGAGAGCCTTGTGGTGCCAGGGCCAGCGGAGCCTTGGCACAACAGGGCATGTGTGGGGCTAGAAGGGAGCAGCTCCCTCCCATCACCCAGGGGCTGCTCTGCCCGTGTCCCCAGGGTGGCTCTGAAGGCAGCCCCCCTTGCTGCTCACCTGGCCCGGAGGTGGAAGATCTCCTCGGCCAGGTAACACGTGCCCTTGAGCAGCGCCCCGATCTGCAGGGCCATGAGGTGGGAGGTGATGCTGCGGGCAGCGGGTGCCAGGGGCTCCCCGGCCAGGCACAGCGCCGCGGCGCACAGGGCCAGCAGCAGGAGCACGGCTCGCTGCGCCCGGCACCCCCGGGGCTGCGGGATGAGCAGGGCGCTGGGCTGGCTCAGCCACGGGGCTCCCCGGGGCATCGCTGGCACGGACGGGGGATCGGCAGGAAGCGTTTCCCTCTGCATCTGCAGTGGTGCTGTGGGGAGAGGAGAAGGGGGTGGATGCACCCGTGTCCCCAGTGCCCATGGTACCCCAAAGCCTGTCCCTCCCTTTGATGCACACACGTCCCCAGTACCCCAAAGCCTGTCCCTCCCTTTGATGCACACATGTCCCCAGTACCCCAAAGCCTGTCCCTCCCTTTGATGCACACATGGCCCCAGTGCCCATGGTACCCCAAAGCCTGTCCCTCCCTTTGATGCACACATGGCCCAGTGCCCATGGTACCCCAAAGCCTGTCCCTCCCTTTGATGCACACATGGCCCCAGTACCCCAAAGCTTGTCCCTCCCTTTGATGCACACAAGTCCCCAGTGCCCATGGTACCCCAAAGCCTGTCCCTCCCTTTGATGCACACACGTCCCCAGTACCCCAAAGCCTGTCCCTCCCTTTGATGCACACATGTCCCCAGTGCCCATGGTACCCCAAAGCCTGTCCCTCCCTTTGATGCACACATGGCCCAGTGCCCATGGTACCCCAAAGCTTGTCCCTCCCTTTGATGCATGTGTCCCCAGTGCCCATGGTACCCCAAAGCCTGTCCCTCCCTTTGATGCACACATGGCCCAGTGCCCATGGTACCCCAAAGCCTGTCCCTCCCTGGGACGCAGCCGCTCCTGAGGGGGTCCCTCTGCTCGCCGCACGGGTCACCTCAGGGCTGGTCCCTGTGGCCAGCGGAGCTCGGGGATGCCGACACCCGCTGGCCCCCACACCGGGGAACGGATGCTGCCCCTGCCCGCGGCCGTGCCAGCCCCTCCCTGCTCCGCAGCCGCGGCTCCTCTCGCCTCACTCACCGAGCTGGGATGAAGGGGCTCCGGGCTGGGCAGCCGGGGGGGGGGGCTCTTTCGGGAAGCTGCTACTGCAGAGAGAGTCCCGGAGCCCCAGCGCCGCCCGGGCTTCCCCTGCCATGGGCGGAGCTGCAGCTCCCAGCCCCGAGGAAGGTTAAACCGAAAGGAGCTGTGGTGGCACCAGGCCAGCTTGGGGAAAGCACCCAGCCCTCCCACCCAGGGCACGCAGGGGGCTGGCAGCCTGCAAGGAAACCCGGGAGCTGGGCAGCACCCGGTGCCTGGGGGCTTCCATATCCCTGGGCTTAACACCTCTGGAAAGGGTCTGTCAGGTCCTGGTAGGGCTGAGCCAAGGTGGGATGAGGAAAGAAACCAGAATTCATTGAGACTGGAGAGTTTATGAAGTGCCAGGGGCGAATCAGTCCAGCAGAGAGGGTGACTCAGCAGCACCCTGGCTCTCACCACCCCACGCAGCTCCAGGAGGTGCTGGCTCAGGAGGCAGCGCCCACCACCACTGGTGACACAGTGGGGGCTTCCTGCAGTTAGGAAGGCTCTCAGGTCCTGGTGACCACAGAGCCAGGACTGCTGAAGTACCTAAAGCTGTCTTTGACTCAGCTCTCAGTGCTGAGGTTTGTCCTCAAGCCTCCCAGATCCCTGGTCCCAGCAGCAGAGTCTGCAGCGGTGGGGCACTCCCTGTGCTGGAGGAAGCTTGGCTTGGGGCACACTTGAGCCATCTGGATACACAGGAGCCCCTAGGACCAGGTGGGATGTACTTGAAGATGCTGAGAGAGCTGGCTGGTGCCACAGCAAGGCTCCACTCACATCTCTTTGGGGTATCATAGCGATCAGGAGGTACCTGAGGAGTGGGAGAAGGGGAATGTCACAGCTTGGAGCAGGGAGGCACGGGCTAGGTGAGGGGGTGACCGTCCAGAACATGCCCTGTGGATGCTGGGAGGCTGCTAAGGGACCCTTGCAGACCCCACGGACCCACAGGTGCCTTGCTGGGGTCTCCACGGGCTGCAGCAGGCACTCAGCACCAGGACATGCCTGCAGGTCGTAGTTAATTCCATTGTTTGCAGCCCCAGAGAGCAGGAGGAGCAAAGGATGCCCAGAGAGCCTGGCAGCCAGCTACCTGTGCTCATCTCAAGGACACTGGTGTAGGTCCCCTGGAAACCCCAGTAAACCCAGTTCACAGAGCATCTGACCCATGGTCCTGGCCTGGGGAGGGCTTTGTGGATAGAACCGAGGTGGTGGTGGTTTCTTCAGCACCAAAGCTGGCTAAAACATCCAGTGAATCGCTTCCTCCTCCCACGCCGGGTTGTCTGTGGTGCCCAGGCTTGGCTCTGGGGGTGCAGAGGAGGAGCCTGCCCAGCCTCTCACAGATGGGTGCAGATGGGTGGCTCTCCTGACCTCCCGCTTTCGGTTCTGCCTCCAGCATGCCATCACCTGTGGGAGTTGTCCTTGTCACTTCTGCTCTGAGCCAAGCCTTCACCTGCAGCCCCAGCCCTGCCTGGAGCTGAGCTGCTGCCAAAGAAGCAAGAGAAAGCAGCATGGAAGAGCTGCTCTGCTGCCAGAGCCTGCAGGAGCAGCTGCCTGCACTGGAGGGAGGGGAGGATGGAAGCAAAGAGGAACTGCCTCTGCAGCCTGGGGACCAGCTGCAGACAGGGACAACAAAAGCAGAACTCCCATGGTCTGAACCGTGCCGCACCAGTTCCAGAGCGCTCCGCTCCCAGCCAGCCCTCCCGGGCACCCCCAGTCCTTCCAGGCTCCCTGCCATGCTCTGGGTGGGACTGTCCCTGTGGCATGTGGCTCATGTCTGCTCCAAGAGCCGAGCCCAAACTCCAGGATGGAGATGTGGAGGTCTCCAGTGGAGGTTGGACATGTGGGACATCTGAGCTGGGCTGGGAATAGAGCCCGGTGCTGCCCAGCGCCTCTGCACAGCCAGCAAGAAGCAGGAGCACCAGAGCTGCTGCTCTCTCCTCCCTGGCCTTTTATCCCACTGGGAATTTGCATTTCCAGATTGTTCCTTGGCTGAGGCTCCCCTGTGTTGGGGCTCCCTCCAGGGGAGGGGTGCTGGGCTGGGCTGGTTTTGTTATTGCCCGGCAGCGCTGGCACGGAGACACGAGCTGGTCTGCTCCTCCCAACACCCCACCAGCGAGGGGCTGGGGGTGCACAGGGGACACACAGCCAGGACAGCTGACCCCGGTGACCCAGGGGGTATCCCACCATATGATGTCAGCTCAGCAGGTGGAGCTGGGGGCAGGGGGCAGTGGGGATGTTCGGGGGGACGCCGTTTGTCTTCCCCGGTCTCCAGAGCTGCCAGAGCCTGGGCTGGGCAGCACCTCCTGCCCTGCAAGTGGGGATGAATCCCTCCTCCTGCTGCACTCGTGTGTGCAGCTTTACCTCTTAAACTGTCTTTATCTCAGCCCTGAGTTTCCTCAGTTTCCCCTTCTGATTCTCTCCCCCATCCCACTGGGGAGGGAGGGAGTGGCTGGGGGGGCTGAGCTGCTGGCTGGGGTTAAACCATGACAGGAGGGAACAAGAAGCCATGAACGATGCCAAAGTGTGGCCAGTAGGTCTGGGGAGGGGATTGTGCCCCTGGGCTGGGCACTGGGGAGGCTGCACCTCCAGTGCTGGGTCCAGTTCTGGGCTCCTCACCATCAGAAGGACATTGAGGTCCTGGAGCGAGTGCAGAGAAGGGCAACCAGGCTGGGGAAGGGGCTGGAGGGCAAATCCTCTGAGGAGCAGCTGAGGGAGCTGGGGGTGCTCAGCCTGGAGAAGAGGAGGCTGAGGGGAGACCTTCTCCCCACCTCCCCTGCCCTGCCAGGAGGGTGCAGAGGGGTGGGCGCTGGTCTCTTCAGCCAGGGGACAGGAGCTGGGACAAGGGGCAATGGGCTCAAGCTGCCCCAGGGCAGGCTCAGCTCAGCTGGGAGGGCAAAGTTCTTCCCTGGCAGAGTTGTGGGGCTGTGGCACAGGCTGCCCAGGGAGGGGCTGAGTCCCCAGCCCTGGGGGTGTTGAACAGAGGGGAGATGAGGTGCTCAGGGATCTGGTTTAGCTCAGGATGGGAATGGTTGGACTCCATGATCTCAAAGGTCTTTTCCAACCTGGTGACTCTGTGATTTCAGATGCATAAAACCCCCTGACAAGTGCCCTCCCCAGCCCAGTGCTTCCAGCCAGGGTGGTGCTGACACCCCTGAGATTCAGTTGGGCAGAGAGAGCAACGCTCAGAAAGGCAGCCCAGAAATTGCCCCAACGCTGCAGACCTCCCTGAGATTTGTAGCTTCTCACCACAGAAGGGTTTTTTGGGGTAACTGGACAGCTTTAGTTCTTGCTTGTGATCCATCCTGACTGTCCCAACCACCCACAGCTTAATCCCTGCCCAGATGCAGCAGGAGCTAAGCTGTCTGCTTAGCTGGAAGTCAGGAAGTCACAGCACCATCAACATCACAGGACAGCACGCTGGAGGGACCCCAAGCATCATCCAGCCTAAGCTTTCTTGGCAACAGGTCCCTCTGGACAAGATGGCCAAGCACACCCATCCAGCTGAACCTTGAGAGTGTCCAGTGTTGGGGACCCACCACTGCCCTGGGGTGGTTACTCCAGAGGCTGGTTGTTCTCAGTGTGAAGTTACCCTCTGGCTTCCAATGGGAGTCTCCCCCAGGAGACCCCTTACCCCTCCTCTTCTCCATGAGACTCTGTGTCAACAGGGGGTCTCCACCTCCTTTGTAGCCACCCTCTAAGCACTGGAACACAGTGATGAGGTCTCCCCTCAGCCTCCTTTACTCAAGGCTGAACATACCCCATTCTCTCAGCCTTCCCCTCATACAGCACACTGCCCAGTCCTTGTGTCACCCTGGTAGCTCTCCTCTGGACCTTCTCCAGCCTGGCCACATCCTTTTGGCATAGCAGGGACCAAAACTGGACACCCATTCCAGGTGTGGCCTGACAAGCACTGGGTGGGGTAAGGACACCTTTATCTCCTTGTTGATGCAGAGTAGCATCCCATCAGCTGATGGGATGTGCTGGTGACAGTTGAAGTGACTCAGTTGGCCTTGACTTGGTCTGGTGGTCAGTAGCAGATGCCTGTTGTAAGATTTCCCCCTTGGAGATGACCTGATCCTGACCCAGAGGGATTGGATAGGGCTTCCACAGCCACCACTGAGCCCACCAGGAGCCCCAGGTCCCTTTCCACAGAGCTGCTCTCCAGCCAGGTGGATCCCAGTCTGTGCTGGATGATGTTTCCCCAGCTCCAAGACCTTATGCTTGTCGTTGATGAACTTTGTGAGGTTCTTGTTAGCCCACACTCCCAGCCTGTCCAGGTCTTCCCTCAGGGAAGGAACTCACCCTTCCCTGAGTCTCCAGTACTGGGGTTGGTGTCATTGACACACTTCATCAGGGTCACTTGATCCAGGTTACTCACAGGGTTACCACACATCAGTGCCTCCAGGATGAGGCTGTGGGGAACCCTGCTGAAATCCAGGGAGACACCACTTGCCCCACACCAGCCGAGCAGGTGACGCTGTTGTAGAAGGGGATGTGGTTTGCCAAGCACCACTCGCCCTCGCTGAGTCCACGCTGGCTTCTCCCAACCAGGAGTTTGGCCTGTGGCAGCCCCCAGGAGGAGCCCTTCCATCACTTTCCCAGCGACTGAAGTGGGCCTGTCATGTCCAGGTGATCCTTTAAGCCCTTGTTGGAGCTGGGGCTGACATCACCCTTCTTCCAGTCATCAGGGATGTGCCCTGACCTCCACAGCTTCTCAAAGGTCATGGAGAGTGGCCTCACAAGGACGTTGGCCAGATCTCAACACTCTTGGGTGGATGGTGTCAGGGCCCATCCATCTGGAGGGGTCAACTTCCCAGAACAGCTCTCAGACCAACTCTTCCTTCCCTGACAGTGGGTCTGTGTTTGCACCGACCTGGCTGGAGAGCTGTCAGGTGGAGAAGGACCTGGGGGTGTTGGGTGGCTGCAGGCTGAACACAGCCAGCAGTGTGGCCAGGGGGCAAGAAGGCCAAGGGCATCCTGGCTTGTGTCAGCAATAGTGTGGCCAGTAGGTCTGGGGAGGGGATGGTGCCCCTGGGCTGGGCACTGGGGAGGCTGCACCTCCAGTGCTGGGTCCAGTTCTGGGCTCCTCACCATCAGAAGGACAGGGAGGTGCTGGAGCCAGTCCAGCAACCAGGCTGGGGAAGGGGCTGGAGGGCAAATCAGCTCACAGCAAAGCCCAGGACCCTCTGGCTCTGCCCAATTCCCTTACCAAAGGGGCTGAGCTGGTTTTGTGCTGTCACCACGGGAGGTTTTTCCAAAGTGGTTTGTGAGCAGCAGGCCCAGCTGGTTCCTGCCTGGCACACCCAGAGCTGGTATGAGGAAGCAGCTCCCTGCAAGGTCCCACAACCAGTGTTCTTCTTCCAGTAATCATCTGGAGGGGGTTGAAGTCACCTGTGAGAATCAGCTGCTGGTGACAGTTGAAGTGACTCAGTTGGCCTTGACTTGGTCTGGTGGTCGGTAGCAGATGCCTGCTGTAAGATTTCCCCCTTGGAGATGACCTGATCCTGGCCCAGAGGGATTGGATAGGGCTTCCACAGCCACCATAGCTCACTTCCATGCATTCCAGGTTCTCCTTACCACACAGAGTGACAGCTCCCACCTTGGGGAGCAGCCAGAAGAGTTGAGCTGGCCTCTCACACATGGATCAGTGATTTATGCTCACACATCACACACTCATCTGCTAATATTTATTCAATGGAGGAAAACTCTGAGGCAGGAAGCTGTGGTGCCCCAGCAGAAGGAAGAACAAGGGGCACTTGGAGCAGCCCTGTGAGCTGGGGATGGAGGGATGGTCCGTGCTGCCACCAGGACTTGGAACTCATCATCACTGAGGGGTGAAAGCCCAGGGTCAGGGCAAGGCAAAGGCTCCCCCAGGCCCTGGAAAGGTGTCCCATCCCATCCCCACATGGACTTTGTGAGTGGAGAACAGGCCCCAGCTGGAGTCCTGTGTCCAGAGCTGGGGCCCCAGGACAAGAGAGATGTGGGGCTGTTGGAGAGGGGTCAGAGGAGCCATGGAGATGCTCAGAGGGCTGGAGAGAGGGGCTCTCCCCTCTGGAGAGAGGCTGAGGGAGCTGGGCTGGGTCAGCCTGGAGAAGAGAAGGCTGTGGGGGGACCTCATTGCAGCCTGCCAGTCCCTGAAGGGAGCAGAGGAACAGGAGGGGAATCAGCTTGTTCAAGGGCAGAGACTGGCAGGACAAGGGGCTGGAGTGAAGCTGGAGAAGGGAAGGGGGAGAGGAGAGATTGGGGGGAAGTTCTGTGCAGAGAGAGTGGGGAGGGGCTGGAAGGGGCTGCCCAGAGAGGGGGTGGGTGCCCCGTCCCTGGGGGTGTTGAAGGCCAGGTTGGCTGGGGCCCTGGGCAACCTTGTGTAGCTCCAGGCCTGGAGGTTGGTGTCCCTGCCTGTGGCAGGGGGTTGGAGCTCTGGGACCCTTGGGGTCCCTCCCAAACCAGACCAGGCTGGGATTCTGTGAGTCTAAGACACGTGGAGGCAGCAGTCTGAGGAGGAGGCAGGGCTCAGCCACCTCCTCCAGAGCTGCTGGTTTGTAGCAGGGAATGATGCTGGCAGGCAGGCAGCAGATCCCTCTGCACAGCGGTGCCCCAGGCATGGGACACCACAGGGGCAAACTCCCAGCCCCTGGGAGAGGAGGCAGAAAGCAGGAGGTGGAACACCTACGCTGTGGTGTTGGGCCAACAGCAGCTGGTGTGGGGAGGCAGCTCCTGCCCAAGGTGGAATGTTCCCTCTGCAGCTGGAGCTGCTGCAAACAGGCCCTGGCTGTGGGTCATTCCCAGCAGACACAGCCTGGAGCAGCAGCTCGGGTGCTGGTGAGCAGAACCTGTCCTTCTGGGGAGGTGGGCTGGGGAATGATCTCAGGTGGGATGAGGAAAAGTGCATGTGGGTCAGTCCCACCATCACAGGGGAGGCCAAAGAAGGAAGGGAGCAAGGGACAGGGGAGTCTGAAGAAGGGAGAGTGGGAATGCAGAGGCAGCAGGGCAGTGAGCTAGTGCTGCAGGCAGGACCAGGAAGGGGAAATGTGAACAGCAGCCACAGCAGCAAGAGAAAGCAAAGGGGAAGAGGTGGCAAAGAGCCAGGAGGGGAAATCCTGACCCTGAGCTCACCAGGGCCACGTATTCTCTGGCTGGTGTTTCTGTGTGCCTCATCTGCCTGGCACCTCGTGGCATTTCTAGACGTGAGAGCTCCAGTGGAAAGCCCTGATCTGCAGCCACATCAGGCAAAGATCATCCTGTGAGCACTGAGAATGGCTTCTGGAAAAGACACACCCCACCCTTCACCTCCCTGCAGCCTACACCCCATCACCATCCATCCCTTGACAGCTCCAGGCCAAACCTTAGACTCTGGAGCTGAGATTTGCCTTTCAGGAGGTCTGAGGGGACTGACCTTGTGACTGATGATGACAAAAAGAGCTTCTTCACTTTGATTTCTTCTCCCTTAGAGAAGTTCCTGTCCCTCTGGTAAGAAAGAGCCCATCACAGCAATCCCTGGTGCTAACCCCACATCACTACTTTCCCTTCTCAAAGCTATTTATTCTCTGGGTTGAGCTTCACATCACTTTACTACTCAGAGAGGACTTGTCAAAGCTGAAGAAGGAGAAAGGAGGAATCTCTTTTTGTTGCTACTGTGAGCCAACACTCATTGTCCAACCTGGGAACCAAATCCAACAGTGAGTTCCTGAGAATCCCAGGAAAAGATCCCTTTAATCTTGGCTGATGCACAGAGCTCTGAGCTGTGATGTCCTTCAAGGCTGCAACTTGAAGGTGTTTTGAAAACTCCCCCAGAAATAGGAGCAAGCTGCTGCCAGAGAGATGCCAGAGGAGCAGGGAGGCTCTTGTCCCTGCCAGTGTGGTGTCTGCCCTGCTGATAGATGGGCTGAGTTTGAGTGAGGGACCATGCTGTCGCTGCTGTGCTGCCCTCAGGCACCAAGGGAGCATCATCCCCCACTGAAGAGGAGTTTGTGATGTCACTTGTAGTGAGCAGGATCAGATGTTGGCTGGGCAGTAAGAGAGGAGTGAAGAAAATGCTGGAAGAACAGTGCTTTTGCCTCTGCCTCAAGAGTGGGCAGAGCCTGAAATGCCAGGGCTCTGCATGTGTTTGAGCATTCCCAGTTCCCTGTGCTGGTAGAGACTGGTACGGCAAGGAAGGACTGCAGAGGGTTGGCAGAAGGACAAGCTGGCTGCTCTTCTGCCATCAAGAGGCACTCAGGAACCCAAAAGAAGGGAAAAAGAGCAAGAAGCCCCAAAATGAACCCAAGTAGCTAAAAAAAAAGAACCAGCCAGAAAAGCCATTTTTATGAATCTGTGGTTTATTTTCTCCATCCACAACGTGAAGGAGGGAAGGGAAATAAAGTGAAAACACACTGTGCTGGGCCTGTCAGGCAGGAGATCTGGGATGGCTGCAAAGCCAGCACCAAACAGGCTGCAGCTAGCACAGAGGGGCAGCAGGGATCCTCCCCCCAACCCAGAGCAGGAGGGAGGAGCACCGTTCAGCACTGCTGCACCAGAAGTCCTGTGGGGTTTTGCCCCTTCAGCAGCAGCAAGAAAAGGAGTCCTGCAGGAAGCTCTGCTGCCTAGAGGGAGCAAGTGCTTTAGCAAGGAGATGGTCTAACCCTGGGGGAAATTTTGGAGCTGGGGTCCAAGCTCAGAGCTGCTTCTTGCTGCTTGGAGTTGGGGGTTTTACTTAGCTCTGGAGACTCCAGAGGAAGGGCCTGCCAAGAGGTGTGGGGCTGACAGGAAGAGCAAACACAACCCTGCTGCAGGACCAGGTGAGGAGATGAGAGACAGTAACAGAAAATCAGTGTCATTCACTAAAGATGTTAGTTACATGAGAGAGAAATTGCTAAGAAGCCAGACTTTCCTGTAAGGGATCAAAACCTGATGCCTTCTTGGACTTCCAACCCTGATTAAAAATGCTCTTGGCACTTTTAACTCAGTACCAGGGCTGCTGAGTTGGAAGGGCCCAGACAGCACAAGGCACCACCACAAGCCCAAGACACAGGGGCAAGCACCCAGTCCCTATTCATGCTCCAAACCCAGCAGGATGAAGAGGAGACTCCCAAGGTGCTGTAGATTTTACAAGGTGTTACAAGATGTCCCACAGACCTGCATACCTGCAGGCAGTTTGGTTGCTGCTCGTTGCAGTGTGTGCACTGCATCCCAAGCAGCGTCCCCTTCTGCTCCCAGTCTCCTCAGCTCAGTTACTGGTGACCCAGCCCCAAAGGGAAGTTGCCCTTTGTTGGAGCTGGCTGTTTACAGCCATTGCCTGTTCCTGATTCGGTGCAGTTACACAAACAGGACGTGGTTACGGGGCTCAGAGGTTCACTGAAGCTGCACAGAGCCCTTCAGCTCACTGCTGCCTAGCAGGAAGGTTGCTTGATGAGCTTTTTTGACACGAGCTGCTCAGTCACCTGAGACCAACCAGTATTTTTGCCCCTAGCAGCGTTCTCCATGGGGATGCTGCATGGAAATGAATTTATCTTCCATCTCTGGCCACTGGATGCTACGGCTGCCGCTGGAGAGCCTCCGCCTCCCTCCATGCTGCTGCTGGGTACCCACCCTCAGGCGCTGCCTCGTGTCCTTCACCCACTGCCATGCAGGCCTGGTGCCCACGCTGCCATGGCCTACAGCCAGCCCGTGTGCAGGCCACGCCGTGCCCGGCCCGGTGCTGTCTACGTGTCCTCCTCGCCTGACCCTGAGGCACGCAGCACGGCTCTCGGAGCACGTTCAGCGCGTTCCCAGAGCTCTCTGCCCGCCCAGGGAGGGGTCGCCTGCCCAGGGACCCTGCCAGCCCGCCCAGGGAGGGGTCGCCTGCCCAGGGACCCTGCCAGCCCGCCCAGGGAGGGGTCGCCTGCCCAGGGACCCTGCCAGCCCGCCCAGGGAGGGGTCGCCGCCGGCCCGCGGCCTGTAGGCCCCAGCCTATCCTCCAGGAAGGGGCCTCGGGGCCCCTTGTAGCCTCGAACCAGGCACCCGGCGCCCGGCCGACGTCTCCCTGAGCAGTACGGGCGGCAGCGGCGGCTCCCCGGAAGCTGCCGGGACCTGGGGTGCCGCCCGCCCGGCCTTAGGCCCGGCCCCAACACCCCAGGCCTAGGCCCAGGCCCGGCACCGGCCCCACAGCGGCGGCGCGGCCGGAACTTCTTCCCGCCCCGCCTTCTCGCGAGAAACCACCGTCACGGGCAGCGCTTCGTCTCCTCGCGCTCTCCGCCGCCGCGTCCGTATCCTTCCGCGCTCTCCCTCTCCCCCTCCCCCTTCTGGAGAGTTCTGCACGGCGGCCGCAGGACAAATAGTTCCCCCCTCCGGCCCGTCTCCTCCTCCTCCTCCTCCTCCCTCTCGCCCGGCACCTCCCACCTCGCTCCCAGCCCGGTTTCGGCCTCCGCCGCGGCTCCCGCCTCCGCGCCGCCAAACGCGCGCCATCCGGCGGCGGCGCGGGTAAGGAGCGCCGCGGCGGAGTGATACGGGGAAGGTCGGCGAGGAGGCGCCAGCGCATAAAGAGGCGGCGGAGGGATGCGGTAGGAGCTGCGGCACCGGCAAGAAGCTCCAGCCCAGCGGCTGCCGCCAGGGAGCAGCGCGCCAGGCCGGCCCGTCCGCAGGCCCCCGCCCCCCCCCCTTCCCCTCCGCCGTCGCCTTCTGGGGGGGCCCCCTCCCCTCCTTCCCTTCCCCCTTCTCTCTCTCCTTTCCCTCCCCCTTTCCCTCCCCCCTCCCTCCTTCCGCACCGCCGCCACCTCCGCGCTCCTCCTCTCCCCCCCTCCCCCTCGGAAAATAGTCCCCGCGGGCTGCCCCCTCCCCGCCCGCCCCTCCTCGCCGCCTCGCGCACACAATGGCGCTGAAGAGAATCCACAAGGTAAGGGCAGGGCCCCGCCGCACCGCGCCCGGCCCGGCCCCGCCGCGCCGGCCTAGCGCTCGCCTTACATAACCCGGGTAGGCCGCCGCCGCCGCCCCGGGCCCGGCGGGGAGGGACGGAGCGGGGAAGCCGGGGGGGAGGAGGAGGAGGAGGAGGAGGGAAAGGAAGGGAAGGCCCGGCTGGGCCCTGCCCCGGTGGCGCGGGGTCTCCCCGGGGCCCGTCTCAGCCCGGGGGAGGGCGGCGAGAGGCCTCTTTCCGCGCCCCGGCCTGAGGAGAGGCGGCGGCCGGGTCTGGCGAAGGGGAAGCGGAGGAGTTTTCCCGGTTCCCCTCGGCCGTGCAGGCCGCGGCCGCCGGAGCGGGGCGCGGGGGGCTCCGGCCCGGCCTGCCGGGGCGCTTTGTTTGCTTCCCCCGGAAGGTCCGTACCCCCCTCGCCCCCATCCCGGCGCTGAGCGGGCCCGGCCCTGTCCCGGGGGAGGGGTGGGGGTGTGGGAAGGCCGAGGCCGGCGGTGGTCGCGGCGGCCGGGCCCCTCCGCGGCAGCGTGGCCCCCGGGGCCGCGAGGGGGCGCCGGCGCCGGGGCAGGGCCGGGCCCGGGGGTGGCAGCAGCCGCCGCCAGCTGTTGCGGCTGGAGGGGAAGCGCCTCGTCCCTCCGGAGCCGCTCGGGGCCTGGAGGGGGACGCGCCCGGCGGAGCGCGGCGCTGCCCGCGCTGGAAGTTCCGGGGTGGCTGGTTGGGGAGCGGCGGGGCGGAAGGCTCCTCTCCTCCCTCAGCATCGCGTGCGGAAGCTTGTCACGTCCGACTAGTCAAACACGGGGTGGTTTGATGTTCTAATGGAGCCGGTGCCGTTGTACGACCTGAGTCATCTCCTAGAGTCGCAGCGAGCGGCATGCGAGGTGCCTTCTCCTCCTGGAGCAGGAGGTGTCCGAGCCTGTGAGGGGAATGCTGCTGCTCAATCTCCTGTGGTCCTAAAACCGTACTTTGCTTGAACATCACAGTGTCTTTTACTGGGGGCACACACATAACCAAAACCTCCTCCATTCAAGAGGATGATTGAAGTACACTTGTGTTGCCTTGGAGAGTCAGGCAGGGAACTTAGATCCTTATCCCTGCAAAACGTGTATCTGTCAGTTCTGGTCTCAAGCAGGGTTCAGGTGTGGAAGCTGGCCCTCCCCTAAGGCTTCTGGGTTTGATTACTATGTAAATCTGACTTTCATCAAGAACCAGATGTGAACCTGCTGCCTAACACTTCAGATGGGTTTGACAGTTCTGGCTTGTGATGTTTGTAGCGCTGGGTTTGCGTTGTGTGTTAACATCTTTGCTTTGATTGTAGGTTATCTGGGCGTTTTTGTGAAGCTTCGAGTCTGGTGCTGATCAGATTAAAGCTAAGGTGGAGAAGAAAATTGAAGAGAGCATGAAGG
The DNA here is from genome assembly GCA_027925045.1 of Hypotaenidia okinawae. Lineage (NCBI taxonomy): Eukaryota > Metazoa > Chordata > Aves > Gruiformes > Rallidae > Hypotaenidia > Hypotaenidia okinawae. The sequence continues at coordinate 900,198 of BSDF01000014.1, read as the reverse complement.
CTTACGTGTGGAATAGGTAGAGCTGGAAAGGGAAGGATTTGGGGTGTAACTTTAGTGTATTGAAGCTCCCAGGGAAGTGTACTGCGCTGGTTTATGTGAGGGTGTTGTGCTCCAGCTGAGTCTTGCTCATCTGCACTGTTGTGTCACTTCAGTGACACTCAGTAGGGTGGCAGGGCTGTCCTGCAGCGCTTCTCTGGGCTCACAGGCGTTCTCAAAGAGCACTTTCTCCTTGGGTTGGGTGCCTGGCATCGGCACAGACCGTGGAGGCACAGCAGTGAAAGCTGAGCAGCAGAACTGTGACCGCAGGCATCGGGGAGGGGGCGTGCAGGTAGTGCAGGGCTTCTGTGAGGAGGGGGTATCTTCTATCTGGTAACTCAGGAGGTGGGAAACCTGCTGTCTTGTCACTTAGGGCATGCTGAGGCTTGGGATTCAGTGCTCTTGGAGCACTTCTGTATCTGGCCTGTTTTTTAACAAGAGATAAGCTGAATGTGTAGAGTCTTTGTTAACACTGGGTGCTCACAGACTGATTCTTCATGCTGCTTTTCAAAGATAAAGAATCCTGAGGGGATAATGGGGACTGTGTAAGGTTACCAGAGTCTTTCAAAGCCCTGAGAAGCCACACCAGAGCTTTGCCAGAGCAGTGTGGTGCGTTCTGAGCTCTGCAGAGTACTAAGTGTTTCAGTGGTAGGAGAGTGGTGGCTGTTGGGGAGAAGGGAGGCAATCTGTTGGCAGCATTTCCAACAGAAAGAAGCTATGCAAAGGGAAGGGAACCATTTTTTGTAGCAGTCTGGATGCTATAAAAGTTAGATGGGCATTAAGCTCCTGACGAGGAAGGAGCACTCTTAGCCTGAGTTACTGTGTCTTGCTCAACTCCTTAAGTAATAATCACTGGTTGTTTACAGTCCAGCTATTTTTAACCCCCTGAAGAGTGTTTGTCTCATCTTGTTTTTGTTCTGGACTCTGGGAAAAGCAGTGGTATCTTACACATAGTGACCATCCCTGTCAGGCAGCGAGGGGCACAAGCAAGCCTCCGACCTTTGCTGTTGGCACCTTGTGGCAGGAACAAAAGCCTGCAGAGTGTGGATTAAGTAGAAATAATCCCACCAGGCTCAAGTACAAAGACATGATGGGAAGGGAAGCTGTTGCTTAGGCATCTTTAGAGGGTATTATTGGTCTCTATATTAGTGTTCAGGTCGCAGTCTCACTGCTGCCTGTTATGCCTGACAGCTTGGGTCTTGTGCTCGACCACAGACTAGGATGTTTTCTCCCAAGTTGTTTTGGGTCTGTGGATGAGGTAGGGAAGAGCAGGTGGAAAGGAGTAGAAAATCCTGTGTGTAAACCCTTGGTGCTTTGCTACCTGAAGTGACCTCTTGCATGTTGAGCTCCTTGGGGCTGGAAGAGGGACAGAAGAAGAAGTTGGTTGCAGTTGAGTGAGTCGCGTTGGTGTGCGGAAGCGCAAGAGCTGCGCGGTCCAGCCCAGCGTGTCTCTGGCAGCACAGTTGCTCGTGGGGGTGCCCAGAGACTCCAGCCAGGGCTGTATCTGTGTGAAGTAGCAGCTGTTCCTCAAGCAGATGCTCTGAAAGAGCTCAGGCTTGAGAGCTGCTCTCAGATTGCTGTTTGTATGATTCACTGTGGCCCTCCAGGCCCTGTTCTCCCTTCCTGCTTTGGTGCTTGCAGGTCTCTAAAACTGCTTGTGAGAATTGTCTGGGATCTGGGCAGTGGTGCCAGCCAGAGTCCCCATGAACTGTGGGGGGTAACAGTGAAGCATAACAATTTAATTACTTTTTTTAAAATACATAACAATGGCCTGTGTTATGGTAGTGATGTATTTTAAGAAAGGCAGTGTGGGACTGGGATAGGAGTGATACTGGAAGACTCTAATGAATGGCTTCCATGTTAAGGTTTAAGCTGAAGCACTTGAGATACAGCCACATCCCTGCAGCACTAACCTCTAGGGAACACTTACCTGTAACTGAATAGGGGGAGTGCTGTTTGGAGCTGCTTTGAATGGGGGAGTGAGGGAAAGGTTAGTTTAGGTCTTTTATGGTTTTTCCTGGATGGACTGTGATGGGCCCTACAGTGAGGGGAAAGGGGAAATCAGGAGCTCTACTTAAGCCCTGCTGAAGTTAAATGTTTTCTTATACCAAAGGAATAGCGACTTACTACTGCTTGTAACACAGAGACCCCAAAACTGGGTAGCACTTCACAGAACCATAGTCCATAGTGATGCCCTTCTCCAGCTGCACAAGATGATGGATTTTAAGTCTCAAACTGCTTGACACTGAGATGCTGGAGTGTCACTTCTGCCAGAACAAGCCTTTACCTGTGGGTGAGACATGACACATGAACTGGCTGATGGAGCAGTGTTGGTGTGAACGGGGTTACACACGTGCTACCTGTGCTGAGCAAACCCTGTGTTACTGCTGCACTCCAGATCCTGCTTTGCAGCAGGCAGTGGGAACAGCTCGCTCCTTCCGTTATGGCCTCTTGCTGTGTTTGTGGAGCTGCCAGCGCAGCCCATCTGTGTTAAGTATCTTGGGCATTGCCAGTACAGCCAATGCTGGTTAAGCCTCTGCTAGCTAGCTAGGCTTTGTGACACTCAGATTCCACACCAGGAGGAAGTTGTACGTTGGCTTTGGTCTTCTTGCTCTTCAGGCTTTAAAAAAAGTGACAGTTACATCAGAGGTTGTTTATAACACGTACTTGGGCTGTTCCTGTTTCGTGCAGCTTGACTTTTTCATGCTACTCAGTTGCTTGTCTTCTCACTCTTGCAGAGTCTTGTAAGAAGTCAAAGTCAATGGATCTGAACCACTTCGAGTATTGAAAAAGGAGATTCTGTCAAAGGGAAAGGTTTAAAATAGTTCTGAAGTGTAAAATCCTTCTGTTAATTGGAGAAGCTGCCTTAGAGTGGCAGATATGCTGGCATCACAGAGGTACTGTAGACCAGGAGAGCACCTATGGATGCTGGAGGTGATCTGATGGTGGTGTGTGAGCACTGCCTTGTGCAGGGGGCTGCTTGGCAAGCAGAGGGCAGCAGGGTATGAAATGCCTGGTGGCTCTGGGCTCTTGGGTCACCCTGTGTGGTACCAACTGCTGGAGGTAAAGGTGAAACCTGCTGCCCAGGAGTGTGCAGCAGACTCGCGTCCCACTGAACGTCTGCATCTGAGCTGCTTGTCAGTGCTGTGGGCCTGCTGCTCAGGCAGGGCAGAGTGTGTGGATGGACTGGGGCCCTGATTCCACACTGCTTGGCTCTGCTCTCTGCAGTGAAGGAGCTGAGGAACCAGAATTCTGTAACACAGCCTACCCTGCCTGGCACAGGAGGGTTACAGGGCTTCAGGCAAAGAAACTCCCTGAAGTTGGATTAAAAGCTTGTCCTGCTGTCAGGTTGCTGCTGGAAGTGAAAATTAGGCTTATAATCAAGCTAATGATGTGATCTTCCAAGTAAATTAGTTTGATAACAGCTCAAAGAGGAGTAGGGAGGAAAGACCTCTTCCTCAGAGTCTGAGCTGAAAGGACTTTGGATTATATTTGGAGCCATGCCTCTCATGCTTTGGGGTGTGTTTGGGGAGCTCTGGTGTGTACCAAGGTGCATTAAAACTGCTGGGACTGGCTGCTGCAGGGTGCTGGCTCTTTACTCAGTCGATGGCTTCTTGCTGTTGCCACGTGTGGTGGTTAATCTTGCTAAAGGCTGCGTGAGCACTGACTTAATCCATGAAACAAGTCTGATCTTCTGGCTGGAGCAGCTTTTACCAAGGACCTGTAGAGGGATCTGCTGTCTAGGGAGAGAAATTTGGACTTCTCTAAGAAGTGTCTTTGGAGCTTACAATTAAAACTAATTATAAGTTGAAACACGTGCAAGGTTAAACTTAAACCACTCGTGTTTGATAGAGTTTTAGAAGCTTCTTGTGCAGCTTGTGAACTCCTTGCTCAAGGGGCATTTTAAATGCAGTGTGCTGGAGGCTGGCTGGGAGGGTAGCAGGGGATGGTACCCCACCTGGTAACTGCTCTGAGTGAGGCTTGTGGTACTGGCTTTCCTGTGAGCCCTGAGGTCTCACTGGCAGCAGAGGAGAAGCTCACTAAGAGGGTCTGTGGCCATAAGCAAGTTGCCATCTTCCTCAAAATGCATTCCTGGAACCCCTGAGAAGCAGTACATCTTGTTGGGAGCTCTGAAGTGCAATTAGATTTGCTTTTGGAGTCTAAATGGCAGCTCCTTGTGGGAGTTCTTGTAGCTCTTCTGTTACCTAGTTCATGGATGTAATGGTGGTACATCGTGCAGCTCGGCCTTTGGGGAAGACACCTTGAGCTGTGCTTCTGCTTCCTCATTTCTGTGGAGGAGCTAATGAGTACTTTTGTCTGTCTAGGTGAGGTTAATGGTATGATCCTCAGTGGAGTGCCTACCCCAGGGGTGTGTTGATGTAGGGGAGGTGGGAGAAACTCAGTTCTAGAAGTTGGCCTTCCAGCTGAAGGCAGGTCATGGTGAGGTAGCTTCCTGGCATCTGAGTAACTCAATCTTCATCTAAAGGCTGCCCTCATCTTTGCTTCTGAGCTCCTAAAACAAAACCTGTGCAGATCAGAAACTGTCTCAAACAGCCAGCAGCTCTGGCTTTCTTCAGGTTTTGGTTTAAAAATTGGTGTTGTCAAGGTTGGACCTGGTCACTGACTGGCAAGCCTTCCCACATCCCAGGGGAGCAGAGCAGGCCTTGCAGTGTGGGGTCACCATGCAGCCATACTTGGCTGGCAGATGATACCAGACTGACTCCATCTATTACAAGTTCAGCTCTGTGTGACCTCCAGAGTCACCTGCTCTGAGGTACACACCAGTTCTCAGCAACATCTGGGGGTCAAGACCTTGCTGGCTCTGTTGTGCCCGCGGTACCTTGCAAGCTGCCCGGGAGCTCTGGAGAGGCAGAGGTGGCTCTGAAGGCTGGGTGCTGTGCTTGCACTGGTGGGTGCTCCTCTCTGAACACACCTACCATTCCTGTTGTTAAACAAGGCACTAGCTGCATGTCTGCAGCCTGAGGAGAATGGCATGTCAGAGCCATCATCTGTGCCCTGCCAGGAAATCTGGTGACATGTGTGTCTCTGGTGCGCAGAGGTAGGTGCTGGTCTGCTGCAGCTCTGGCTGTGCTCCAGAGGTGCCTTGTGGAGGTTAAACTAACCTGTCCTGGTCTGCAAGAGCTGGGAGGGTTTGTAACTCAGAGGTTTGAATTGAGAGGTGGTGCTGAGCTTTTCCAAGCACAAGGGGCTTATGTGTTGCTTTTTACGTGGGCCTTTTAATCTGGGACACCTCAGTCTGTGCATTCACCACAGGGAAGGTGCCTGTCAGGTTCTTAAACACAATCCATGGCAGGGTATAGCCCTGTGTGGGAAACACACGTTCTTACAGTTCCCTCCTCCTTCCAGGTCTGGTGGTGTTGCATCATATTTGTGTAAAACAGGAGTGAAGGGGATGAGGAGTGGTAAGGAAGGGGGGTTAGATGTGTTTGGGGGTTGGAGTACTGTAGTACTGGATTCTCTTTCCTAGAAGAGTCCAGTAGCATTTGGAAGTGGCCTCTACTCTGTACAGCTTAAAGACTAAGTGTATTCACCTCTCTGTTCTGTGCCCATGCTCCTGACTCTGCATGTGGGGACTCACTGCATTCTTTGCAGCCATGACTGGTCTGACCACAGCCAACACGTGGCCCTTGGGTGCTGGTGGAGTTGGGTGTAGGTGACTGCACGTTCCTCTGCTGCTCTCCTGGCCTGGTGTGGCTCTGCTTACTGATGCTGAAGCAGAGCAGTCTTACTGCTGTCTTCAGACTGTTACCTGAAAACTCTTGGAGTCTGAGCACTTCTCTAGGGTGGAGCAGTGTCCTTGTGTTGCTTGAGGTGATGTTCCAGCGTTAAAGCAGAGAGCTGTGAGGTGTGCTCCTGGGGCAAAAACGTGTTCACTGATCTTCACTATGATACTTGCAGCCAGGAGGTAAGGAGGGAGTCCTCACTGGTCTACTCTGAATTGGCATCATAACAAACAAGGCTGAAGAGGATACCTGGGGATGCTCCCCACCTTTGGGAGGGATCAGGCTCTTCAGTGGGTGTTGCATGCTCAGTACATGTCCAAGTCTGTGCTGACCCACACCTCAAGGGAGAGAGCTCAGTGGGAGCACTGGGGAAGCCTCAGCAGCGTGGTGGTTTCAACTGGGATCTTTGAAGCTGGTAGCTGCCCAGAGCAGAGCTGAACTCCTGCATGCTGTGCAGCAGTCTGGGCATGTGGAGCTTTGTTTCTGTTTGGAGGCTTGGGGGGGCTTGGTGCTGAGGGGGAAATCCTCAGGTTTCCTGCTTGGTGGCATGGACTCTCTTCTCTTGTAACAGGAGAGGGTTTGGGTGGTGTTGGCCTCCCAGTTTGTGGGAATGGAAAGCTGGAACTCCCTGAGATTATCTGTTGAAGAGCTTAAATGCTGCCTGTAAATAACAAAAGGCCGTTAAGTGACAAGCTTTTTCCATTCCTGCAATCAGCTTGCCTTGATCACTGTCCTGAAATGTTTTGTCTATCAAGAGCCCCAGATAAGTCTGGTATCTGGGACTGCTGCTGGTTGTGAGGTGGAAGCCAGGGACAGCACCGAGTGTTTCCTCAAGGCTACATTTAGTTGTCCACACAATGGTCTCCTCCCACTGCTGGGCAAGCACAGAGCAGAATTAGTAGGTTTGGGCCCCTCATGCAAAGCAGGTCAGTGACTGAGCCAGAAATAGAGAGCTTGACTTGAAAGCTCTGCTCTGTTTGCACTTCCCACCAATGCCCACTTCCTGAGCAGCTTGCTAATGCGACCTACTGGTGACTGTGTGTGAACTCTCTCTGATCTGGGCTGAAATTCTTTGCTTCAGATTGAAACTTGGTATTGTTCAGAACCACTCTGGGTTGCTCAGCCCCAGAGGGTGAGACTCATTGTGGGATTTCAGTCAGAGGAAAATCTGACTAACAGGGGTGCTTGAAAAGGGAGGATTTCCACTCATGGGCCAGCAGTTCTGTGGGTGCAGGGGCCTCGTGTTCTACTCCATTTAACTACCCGTGTTTGCTGATGGGGATGAAACAACCACAGGTTGTTCATGTCTTCTTGAGTGTGAGATGATAAACTGGAGCAGCTGGGGAGCTGGTACACTGCAGGGCATAAAATGAGGCTGGTGCTGAGAGTTGTTGGATTGAGGCCATTCTACTTCTCCATGACCTGGAGGTGGTGGAGTCTGACATTCTTTGGATTTTCTTAAGTTTTACTGGCAGTGAAGGCAAACCTGCTAGACCCTGTGGCTTGGTGAGACTTGCTGTGACTTAACAGGGTATGGAAACCTAGAGAGGGAACTGGTGTGTGTGTCACATGAGTTGCATGGATTAAAGAAGCAACTCTGCTCTCTGGGGCACTGGTGGTGTGTCCTTGTGGGGTTGGGAAACTTGTTGCTCTATGTGTTACGTTCCTGAACAAGGATGATAGCCCCAGTGCCACCAGCAGCTCTTGTAGCAATAACATGATTGGTTTTGAAATCAAATGAAATAAACTCTTCCTGTTTTTTAGGAGTTGAATGATCTGGCACGTGATCCTCCAGCACAGTGTTCAGCAGGGCCGGTCGGTGATGACAGTAAGTATGCTGCTGCTGGGGAATGGCTGCAGGCACTCACTTCTTTCCTCTTTCTTCTAGAACAGGGTGGCTAGTTCCTTAGCAAGGGGAAGGAACTCTTCCTTTAATTGGAGTGCTAGATACTGCCCCATGTGCTAACCTGAAAGCGTTGCCCTTCTTTTAACTCCCTTGTGAATCACTGGAGGTCTGTTACTCCTGTCTCACTGATGGCAATGCTCTGCACTGAAGACATCTGAAGTCACACCTTTGCAATGAACTATTCTGCCATTCCCATAGGGCCTGAAATTCACAGACCTCAGTGGCTGAACTGGAATCAGCTGCATTCAGCTTCCTGAACTGCTTTGATATCCTAACGTGGGGTAGGCACATGGTCCTGTAGAAGCAAACCAAGCTACTCCCAACCCTAGGTGCTAGTACACCAAGGTCAGGGCTAGCTGTGCTCTACACAGGAGTTAGTTACAGGGCATTCTTAAGCAGGATACATGTAAGAGGTTCAAATGTGAAAGTCAATTAGTTGGTAAATTTAAAACTTGAGCTGTGCAGTGTCATTGACTTTGAAGTCTACTTGTTGTTGTGGCCAAACGAGCTCTGGGAGCGCTGGGAACACTGCTTGTTCCTTGGTCTGTCTTGTGCTGCTGTATTACAGAGCACACCAGAGGGTAAGACCTGAAAACCAGGTTGGACTCCTAACTCAGGCAGGATTTCCCATGGTTTGGAATATTACTTGTGGCTTTCAATCAGCAAAATCAGAATGTCTGGATCCTGTTGCCATGGCCAGTGAGTGTCTTGATTCAGTCATAACTGCTTGGAAGGAGAGGAAGTCTGGGTGGAACATCCTTAAATCACAGGGTGCTGCTGCTCCTGGGAGCTGTGGTTGGAGCAGTTAGCCCTGCCAGGTTCTGTGTGAGGGATAGTGTAGGATGGTATTTTTGGCTTTCCTGTGTGAGGTTGTTTACCTGGTGTGTGACTTGGAGTTGTTGTTCTGCCCTTTTGAAGCTCAAGGGGCTCGATACCAACACGTTTAATGTCAAAGCAGAAGACAAGTAGCTAGTCAAGTTCTACCCTGAGTTTCTTGGTCTGATGTTTCATATAAGTTGATCTGTCATCCTGTGTGTGTGTCTTTGCCTAGGCAGGAGGGCATGAGATACCATGTGACTTAATGGTGTTGAGATGGATGCTTCTTTCAGTTGTAGGTAGTGGTCCTCAGTCTGGTTTGATCAGCTTGGAGAAGGCAACTTAATCATTGCCCTGTGCTTCATGGTGTTCTGTGAGAGTCCTTGAAACTGCAGTGGTGGTGCAAGCTGTGTGGTCTTCTCCACTCTAACTTAAGATTTCTGGTGAACTACTATTTTTGACAGCAGCATTAAACTCTGGGCCACAGCTTGGGTGAGCAAGCTCAGTGGGATGCTTGTAGTGAGACAACATCTACAAATTCACCAGTAGCTTCACAGCTTTTTACTGGGGGCCTGCATCAAACGTGTCTGTACCAGTACACAAAGTGCCTGGGATGAGGGGAAAGTGTTTCCTCATTATAGTAGCAGCTCTGCTGTGTAGAGGCTGCATGAGAAGCTCTGACCACACGTTTAATGGGGTGTGTTGCATTTGCTGTGCAAAGCAGCTTCTCTGATGAGCAGCCAAGCTTGTGAGAGATGGGGATGCTGAAGCAGGGAATCCCTCCATCTACACCTGAAGAACTCTAAGTTCTCTAAGGGAAAAATCTAGCCACCAAGGTCTTTCTGAATCATTTCTGAACCATTCAGAGTGCTGAAGTGGATAGAAACTTACACCTTCTTAGAGACCTCAAGGACTGGATTAAGAAAGAGCTTGAAACCTGAGAATGGAAATACTGAGATTAGTGAAAAGTGCCTGTTGGGCAATCCTTTGGGTTTTGAGGATTTTCTTAGTGATAGTGTCAAGCTGCTTCTAGTTACTGCACAGCTTCTTTCAAAATAGTATTTCAAAGAAGTTCGTAGTTTCATAGGAATGAAATTACTAAGAGCCAGTCTGAGGCTTTCCTCCCCCTAATTAGCAAGTGTCATCTGTGCCATGATAAACTGTAATTTCCAGAGGCTGTCAGAGGTGCTGGAGATTATCTGGTGGAGGAAGTGGAAACAGAAGTTGGTGAATGCTTACAATGGGGAGTTTCTCCTGGACACACAGAGCTTTAAATGCTCCTTTCCTGCCCATGCCACCTTTCTGAAAGCCTCCCTGCTGAGAGGAGCACTTTAGGGGGGGTGTGAGTGGGTAGCAGGGGCACCAGCAGTAAGGTGTCCTCTCAGAGATCCCTGTGTGCTGGGTCTGCCTCCCTGGCCTTGCAGAATGACCTTTCTGTGAGTTCAGGGCATGCTGTGCCTGCAGAGGAGTGACAGGGTGGCTTGTCCAGCTGGTGCAAACTGTCCTCAGTTAAAAAGCACCTTGTCCCTGTACTTGATAAACTTTGGGAGAGGGAGAGCTGTTCTGCTCTGTTAGCTGTAGGAACAGGATTTTCTTCTTCTTTAGCCCTTTTCCACCCACCCCTGGCCTTTGTTTTGGAAACATGCTTGGGACTGGGCTACACTCATCTATCTCAAGAGCTATGCAGCTGCTTAGCTTGCTTCCAGATGTGTACCTGTGCTTAGCTGCTGCGAGTCAGCAGCCCCCTGACTTTGTAAACAACTTCTGGAATGGCTGATCTCCAAGTAAAGAATCAGCTGAGATAAGCTCTGCATGACAAACCCATCTTGTGGTTCCTCAGACTTGTCCTGGATGTTGTGAGAATCTAAGTCTAAGCAAGTGTTTTCCTTCAGTCTGGGATGGGAGTTTAAAAACACCAAGACAGCCCCCATCCCCCCAGAAACCCCCTGTGGGACAACCAAGGCACCCTTCAGCTTGTAAAATACAAGATTAATTGTGGAAGTGGTTTTTCTTCCTGGAATCCTGTTGGGATGAAGGCATGGGATGGCTGTACCTCCCTCTTGGTGTGCAGAGGTAGGCAGGGTAATGCCCAGTGCTGTCTGAGCTCCAGTGCAGCCACTGTGACTCTTAGCAGCATCCATTGATCCCTGTAAAGTTTTTGGTGTTTTTTCTGTGACCTTTCTTCACTGCTGAGTTTCTTCTGCCCCTTTGACCTCTCCTGGTGTCTCACTGCCCTGCTACAGGTGGCTGCAGACCCTGTGAAACTCTCTGGACAGGTGAATGCTGTGTACAAACACATGAGCCACTATCTTGACTTTCCTGATCCCGTTGTGTGCAGAGTTTCTCAGGAGCCTGGTTGGTGTTACCAGCTGTACTACACCTTGTAACCCACCAGCTGCTCTAGCCAAGCCCTCTTCTCTCCTTGCTGTGGCTGTTCCCACCCTGCTCCCTCCCCCTTCCTGAGATCATGCCTGCACTGTGTGTAATCACAAACTGCCCTCACCAGACCAGAACAAGCAGTGTCACTCTGGGCTGGAATTCCTCCTGGCACTGGAACCCTTGAAGGCTGCAGGCACCACGTGCAGGTTGTGTAGTTGCAGGTGGCTTCAACATCAAGTCTCTTGAAGACTTTAAAGCTAAAGGAAGGAAGGTTTAGATTAGATCTTGGGGGGAAGTTCTGTGCAGAGAGAGTGGGGAGGGGCTGGCAGGGGCTGCCCAGAGAGGAGGTGGGTGCCCCGTCCCTGGGGGTGTCCAAGGCCAGGTTGGCTGGGGCCCTGGGCAACCTTGTGTAGCTCCAGGCCTGGAGGTTGGTGTCCCTGCCTGTGGCAGGGGGTTGGAGCTCTGGGACCCTTGGGGTCCCTCCCAACCCAGACCAGGCTGGGATTCTATGATTCTACAACAACTGGAGTCTTCTGTGCAGCTCCCCAGGTCTGAAGATGTGTGTAGCCAACATCCATGCAGAGGGAACCATCCTGCAGTGCTGGTTCACAGAGCACTTGTGAAGCTGATGCTCTCAGCACAAGCCAGTGCTGGAGTCTCTGGAGAGCACAGGGACCCTGAGAGCTTTGTAACCTGCCTCACACAGATTAACAGTCTCACCTATTTTCCTTATGTTGTGCAGCACACAGCCCCTCTCCTGACCCCTCTGGGCCCCTACACTAAGATGTTCTCTTGGACAGGTGCATACAAGTGAGACTGAATTTTTGTCCCTTGAAGTGAGGTGTGTGCTGTCAGGGCCTGGGTGTTGGGCAGGCTGGTGTTCTTGCACTCTCTTAAGACTTGGCTTGAGTTCTGTTTTGATGGAATTTTGAGGCCTCTGTGGAGACTAAGCCTAAAGATTGAGCTGAGGTAACACTGCCTTAGCTTACCTCTCTACATATGGTATATACCAAGCATAGGCTCACCCTCCCTTTAACTAGGGATCTGTGTAGTGGGGATCTTCCCTAAGACAGGTATGAGGTCATACTGTACCTTACTCTGAGGTCAGCACAGTCATTGGAAACTGGGCTTTGCTTCAGGGGCTTCCCTGGGAGCAGCAAAGCTGAACTCACAAATCTGTCAGGTCTGAAGTGTTGCCAGGAACTCTGGATATTGTTTTTTTATTGGAAAGGGATGTTTTTGCAGGGCACAGAGGGGGTGTGGTATCAGGGCAATCCCAGAGCATGGAGCCAGTGGATGTGGAGTGCTGAGTACTCCACTCTCTGTTTAATTCCTGAAGTTTCTGAAAGGCAGCAGGGAAGCAAGGTGTGTTTTTTAAAACAGGCTTTTCTGTGCTGCTTTGTGTGCAAGGAAGTACTTGAACTTCTCTAAACTGAAGTAAATCTCTCTCTCTTTCAGTGTTCCATTGGCAAGCTACAATAATGGGACCAGTAAGTATGAAGAATTGATGCTCATGGCTTTTTCTGACCAGTTGTCTCATAATAACTCCTCAACCTGCCACGGTTCTTTCTCCTGAACAGAATGACAGTCCCTATCAAGGTGGAGTATTTTTCTTGACAATTCACTTCCCAACAGATTATCCCTTCAAACCACCTAAGGTGAGTGGTACCCTGAGTCTCTTTGTCCTGCAGTGAAGTGTACCCTTGTTGAGCCCACACTGAAACTCTGCTTCTTCTGCAGGTTGCATTTACGACCAGAATCTATCATCCAAATATTAACAGTAATGGCAGCATTTGTCTGGATATTCTACGATCACAGTGGTCCCCAGCACTAACTATTTCAAAAGGTACCTCCAATGCTCATTTAATTCCACTCCCCTGGAGTTCCTGCTTTGATTTGTGATGTACAAACTGCTGTGTTCCTGCTTGTTGTGGTTTCCCCCCAGCTCTGGGCTGAGATCCAGGCAGCTGCCTGCTCCTTAAAGGAAAAGAGCAGGGGAAGAGGGAAAAAGGGGGAAACAAGGGAAGGGAAAAGGAAGGGGCAAATAACTCCAAACCCAAGAAACTGAGAGGCCCGTGGGTTGGGATAAGGAGAGTTTACTGAGAGAACAGAAAGATCAAATATCCCAATGCTAACAGGACTTTAGAGCAAAAGAAGATGAAACTCTTGATCCCCAATGCAGTTTCTCCCCGACCCACACAACTCAGGGACCACCCAGAGCTGTCCCGGAACCCGACCGTCCCCCCAAGCAGCACGCGTCCCGCCACCGCCCCTCTTCTTCCTCCCCTCAGCCCCCCGTTCTCCTGGGCAGGACGTCATTGCCATGGAATACTCTCTTTGGCCCATCTGGGTCACCTGTCCTGGCTTCGCCCCTCCTTTCTCATGGATAGAGAAATAGGAAGAAGCTGAGAAAGTCCTTGACTGTCTGACTGCAACTAAGAACATCAGGGTGTTCTCAGCACTGCTTTCATTGGAACTCCCAAACACAGCATCCCATCAGCTGCTACAGATGGAGTTAACTCTATCCTGACTGAAACCAGGACACTGCTGTTGGCCATTCTGGTGGCTGCTGCTTGGCTCTTGTTGAGCCTACGTCCAGCTTGCTGCTAGGTCAGGACATCTGGTTTCCCTGTGACTGCAGGGAGACTCCTCAGCCTTGCCAGCGGAGCCAGGAAATGTTACTACATAGAGTATGTGCTCTTGCCACCTCACCTGAGTCCAAACACTTCAAAGTCCCCCCCAAATCAAACCTGGGGTGTGGCAATGGGACCCTTCAGAGTTCAGAGTGTGTAGGAGAGCAGCTGTGGCCTTTAAACACTGAACCTGCTTTGGTTCTCTCTCATCTCTAGCTAAAGTCCCTTTTTCAGGAGAGCAGTGGTGCTCAGTGTTGGCCACTCATTCTACCAAGGCTTCCAGTGATGTGGGCTACTCTAACTTGACACTCCACAAGCTTTCACTGCCTTGTTTTTTAGCTTGGTCCCTGTGAACTCTGCTAGCTAGTGGGGCACTGGAATGTGCCCTTTATCTGGTAGAGCAATACTCCTATTTATGCAAATAGGAGGGTTTTAAATGCCTTGAAGACACAGAATTGAAGCTCACTGATCTTTACCTTATTCCATTTTATTTTCTGGCTATTGAGAGTGTAAATCTCCAGCTTCTAGATCCAGCCATGGCAGTTGAGACTATTTTTGGTCACTTCTGTGCATAGACCATGTCCTGACCACTCCATTTTTGTAGCTTCACCCTGTAATTAGACATGGCAGACACCACACATAATTACAGCACTCTTCACACTGTGTCTGAGCTCTGAGGTCATCTTGCTACCTGTAATTCTTCTCCCTGTATATGTGTGGTGCTCCTGGAGACTTCCTTTTTGTTCAAACTGTTGAACTGGTTAGAATACTACAGCTGGAGAAGGTGTAACGTGGCACAGGATCTTCTGTTTGGTTCAGACTCCTAAAATGATGGTATAAGCAGTGGGGTAATGGGTAGTGTGTTTGAAAACATGAGGGGGATAGATTGGAATTGGGACAGTTGGAGAAAGATGGGGTGAGGATTTAAGAGGGTAATTAAGGGCATCAGTGGACTGACTGCCTATTGATGGCTCTCACCTTGTTTTCACCTTGATTGTGCAACCCAAATACAGTTGCAGTGTACTTCTGACACCTCTATTTCCTTCTGCTCTCTTCCCTGAACTCCTTTTTTCCTTTCCCTCTTGGAAGTGCATTCTCCTGGCTTAGCTAGAGTAAACCATGATCACACTGACCCCATTCTGGGGTGCACAGCCCCATCTCCCCAGCTGCTGACCACTTGTCACCCACTGCAGAAGCATGCACAGGAATGCAAAACTCCCTCCTGGAGCATGCAGGATGTACAGGTGGGACCAGTGAGAAGACAATCTTGTCCAAGTTCCCTTGGTGCTCATCTCATGAAGGAGTTAAAGGCAGCAGAAGAAATTCTTTGGGGTGACTGTGGAAATTCTTAATACTCCCTTCAGAACTAACAGGCAGACTGGTCAGAGAGCAGAGCTCAGCTTAGGAAGAGGCAAGAGCTGATACTTGAAACATTTCTGTCTTAATCAAGTATAAGGCCCACAAAGGCAACTTTAAGGTGGAAATCTTGGGGTTTGGTCAGTTTAGAACTGTGTGTTTGTAGGTTTAGGGGCTATTTCAGCTCTTCCATTACCCTTGTCAAAGAGTAAGAGTGTCCCTGGTAGGGAGAGCTGCTGTGTTAGGTAATTCCAAGTGACCAGCAAGGTGGAGGTTACACAGCACATGGCTTACATCCTTCCCAAGCAGCAGTTCAGTGGTTGGGGTGCAGATTTCTTGGAGCATTTCCTAAATTGTGCCACCCTTTAAAAGGGCATGTTGTTGGGAGTGAGCTGTTTATTCTAGTTAATATGCTTAAAGACTAATTTCAGAGTCACACAACCACAGGGGTTGGCAGGGGCCTCCAGAGCCCATGGGGTCCAACCCCCTGCCAGAGCAGGGTCCCTAGGACAGGGCACACAGGGCTGGAATCTCTCCAGAGAAGGAGACTCCACACCCCCTGGGCAGCCTGGCCCAGGGCTCCCTCACCCTCACTGGGAAGAAGTTCTTCCCCACATTGGTGCAGAACTCCCTGTGCTCCAACTTGAGCCCATCACCCCTTGTCCTGTCCCCACAGACCCTGAGCAGAGGCTGCCCATGTCCCCTGTGTCCCACCCTTCAGCTATTGATCCCCATTGATCAGATCCCCTCTCAGTCTCTTCTCTCCAGGCTGAACAGCCCCAGCTCCCTCAGCCTTTCCTCACAGGGGAGATGCTCCAGGCCCTTCAGCATCTCCCTGTCCCTCCTCTGGACTCTCTCCAGGAGATCCCTGTCCCTTTGATCCCAGGGAGCCCAGCACTGGACACAACACTCCAGGTGGGGCCTGAGCAGGGCAGAGCAGAGGGGGAGGATCCCCTCCTGGGACCTGCTGCCCACACTCCTCCTGATGCCCCCCAGCTATAAAAGTGTGATTTATTGATAGAGAAATCAAGGAAGCCTAAAAACACTTCTGGGAAACAGGGAGTACATGGTTCCCTCCTGAGGCACCTGATGGGCAGCACTGTCAGCAGCTCCCATGCCCTGGATGTTAGGCTGTAGTCTATGAACACATTTTTCACCCTGTGCTGCAAGGGCACAAGCAGAGGGGTGTGCAGTGACATCCTGTCAATCTACAGGGCCTCTCTTTTGGTGGAAAGACTGAAAAAAAAATGACAGTGGGGCTACTAAATCATCCTGGCTAAGTGGGGAAGGTGGAGAGGTCTTACCTCCTCATGCTCTGGAAGGCAGTAGGCTGCTCCAAGCTTGGGAGCCTGCCCTCTGTGCTGGGTACCCCACCAAAGGCCAGGGTGTGGGGCTGTGGGAGCAGTTTCATTTTTGAGACTGCTAAATGAACAAGGAAGCCTCTGTAAGCATCTTGAGAAATTGATCTTGGCTGCCACAGCAGAGGTGGCTACCTTCTTGGGGTTTTGTTCTGTCTTGCTAAGTGTTTGTCCCTCCTGGACTTGTTACAACAGGTTCTGGAGGGCTGGAAGAACAACCCTTGGTGTCTCAGTAGAATAGTTAGCTTGCCTGTATTAGTAATTCCTGAAGTAAGTGTTCCTTAAAGAGGAAATATTGTAGAATAAATCATCTCAAAATACAGTCTTAAACACACCTTGGTGGTTAATTTAAACTCCAAAGCTTAAGCAGAATGTGCAGGCTTAAATTAACAATGATATCTCCAGTTCTGCATAAATGAGCAGCCCTGTTGCCTTGGAGAGGAGAGTGAAGTACTGCAGGGTGTTAGGACTCTTCTCAGCTCTTTGGGGGGAAATCTTGCTCTGGAATTTGGGAAGAGGCTGGGCAAGAGTTAAGAAGCCCTTTAGTAAAGGTCAGGCTGCCTTGCTCTGTCCTGTCCTGCTTCCCCCACTGTGTTCTGCATCTAATGATCTATGGAACTTAATTAAGTGTGCTGGATGATCCTGCCTGCTGAGGGGCAGGGAGGGACTTCAGCTCACCCAGGGGGTTGAGCTCTCCCTGGTCAGGCTCTCCCATGCCTGGTGCAGTGTGAACTTGCTGTGCTGCTGCACTCAGAGATGGACAGGGCAGGAATTCCCCAGCAACCCAGATGTCCTTGGTCTTCACAGTCCAGTTACCAAATCAGGAAGCTGGTTGGAGTCTCCCTGGCTTCTAGTTCCCCTCTTGCAGCACCAACCACCTGAGTGACTGTCATGTAGTGTGGGTCAGTCTCTCCAGACATGCAGAGTGAGGGTTGTAAGGGAAGCTTTGGTGCTTCCCATACAACCAGCTGCTTGTGTGAGTTCCCAGGTGTTGCCCTTGCTGTGGAGAAGGTGATACTGGAGGAGTGCTGCCCAAAGGGTGAGGGAGATAGTCCTTCCCCTCTGCTCAGCAGTGCTGAACCCATGGGTCTGGTGCTGGGCACTCTGGAACAAGAGGTGGGGCTGTACTGGAGAGAGTCCAGTGAAGGGTCAGAAATGTGGGGAAGGGACTGGAGCATCTCTTGTTATGAGGATGGGCTGGGGGAGCTGGGACTCCTCAGCTCAGGGGATCTTAGGGTGCAGAGATGAGAGGCAGTGATCAGGCAGTGGGCACAGACTGAAGTGCAGGAGGGTCCTTCTGAACATCAGGAAGGGTCTTTGTTGTGAGGACACCCAGCACTGGCAGGGGTTGCCTGGGGGGGCTGTTGTGGATTGAGGATCTCCCACACTGAAGATACAAGCCTAGATATGGTCATGGGCACCCTGCTCTAGGTGCTGAATTCCTGCTTGAGCCAGGGTATGTGTGTGTGGACAAGATAGTCTTCAGAGCTCCCTTAGAACCTGAACCAGGCTGCCAAACCCTGGGTGAAACCAAGGATGGCTGGTGACAAGAGGAGATTGGAAGTGACTGGGCAGGAATTCAGGCTTCCTTTGAAGCAAGAAGTTAAAACTGCTGTGGTGGGAGGGTGCACCCCTGTGGGGCACCTCGAGCTCTGGTGGGAGGGTGCACCCCTGTGGGGCACCTCGAGCTCTGGTGGGAGGGTGCACCCCTGTGGGGCACCTCGAGCTCTGGTGGGAGGGTGCACCCCTGTGGGGCACCTCGAGCTCTGGTGGGAGGGTGCACCCCTGTGGGGCTCAGAAAGGTGGCTGGGAGAGTTTGAAACAGGGCTGTAAGGTAGGAAATAAGGTTCAACTTGAGGAGAGCCTGGGATTGCTGTAACTCAGAGGTGTCCTGCCTGCTCAGTCCCTTGGTGCTGAGCACTCAGACCTGTTGGTTGTGTTCTCAGTTGTGTGTTAATGTTTCAAGCACAAAACCTGTCAGTGTCAGTGCCACTGGAGCAGCTGGATGCAGAGGTTTCAAGGGGCTGGGGCCTGAAACTCCAAGACAGGGATTGCAGAGGTGAATGTCCCTTCCAGGGGTCAGCTTTCTTCCTGGCTTTGAGGAACGGTGACCTAAGGAGTGGCAGACCTTGATGTGTGGAGGCTGGTGATGAGCAAAGGAGGAGCCCTCACTGATGGGGGAAGGAGGACACTGGGTAAAGCCTCTGAAGTGGGATTAAATTCCTCAGGAGCAGGATGTCCAAAGCTGGAATTCATGCTAGCAGAGATGTTCTGTGATCTGCAGAGCACCAGGCTGAGCTAAACCTGAGCTGACAGACTTCATTACTTTCATACTCAAACTTGGCTGGGTGAGTTGGATCAGAAAGCCCCATGCTGCCTGTCAGTGCAGGCCTGGCCTGCAGGAAGGGGACAGGCTGCTCTCCAGAGGAGGAGCTTCCTGGCCTAACTGCTGGTCAGTCACCTGGGGCAGAGCAGGTGGAGGGGCTGCTTCCCCTGCTGCCAACCCCTGACACTGCTGTGCAGGAACTCCTGCTTGCCTCTTCTATCCACCTGCTCCATGCCAGTGCACATGTGGTGATCTTGAGAGCACTGTGTGGTTTCAGATGGGAGAGGTGGCTGGGTAGGTGTTGTCCTGCTGTCCCAAGAAACTGGTGGATGAAGGTAGCTGTCTGCTCACCTTCTCAGTGCTTTAACACAGCTTCTGTTGGTGCAGTTTTTGTCCTTGCTTGGTGATGGACTTAAGGTGGGAGGAGGCTGGCTTGGGGCCTGCTGAGGCCTTTTGCCCCATGCAGGAGTTGAGCCTGCAGGATTAACTCTTCAAGAGAGACCATTTATCTGTTCCCTTCATTATACTGAGTCAGTGATGTGCTCTTTCCTTGCAAGATGAAAGTGAAGATAGCAGAGGTCTTCAAGGAGAGAGCTAAGGCTTTCCCTCCTCATCTGGGTTTGGTCTGAACTGCTGGATGCCCCAGCAATCCCTTTGCTCCTTGATGAATTGGAGATTTGCTCTCCAGAGAAGAGCAGTAACTGCCCCAAGAAGCTGTTGAATCAGAACACAACCCATTCAGATGGCTTTTTCCTGGTTACCTTGAGGAACTGACAATGGCTTTTTATCTCCCTGCTGTGATGTAACTGGAGATCCCACTGTTCTTCAGTGGCTTCTTCTCTCCTGAAGGGTCCTGCAGATGAAAGCACCTTGAGTTTGCAATTCTGGCTAGACACACCTAGTACCTGTAGCAGCCAGTGCCCTGGATTGTGGGGACAGCTGGGGGTGGGGGCTGCTGGACCCACTCAGGCTTTGGAAAGTGGAATAAGCAACTTGGGTTTTGAAGATGACTTCTGCATGGAGAAAGTGGAAGCAACCAGAGGTCCTTCAGGAAGCCCTGGGAGGTCTCTGCCTTGCAGGTCCTGTCACAGGCTTCCACACCAGAAGCAGACTGCCTGGGATGGCTGCTGCACTCAGGTGATGGGGCAGGACCAGCAGCTGCCTTCCTAGTGCCCACCTTGGAAAGAAGCAGAAGGTGGAGATTCTGGGCCTAGTGCCATGCTCTAAGGAGGCTTCAGGAGAGTGTTTCAGTGATAGGCTGGGCCTTTGAGCTCCTCTGGAAATAAACTTAGCCTGGTTGACTTGCACAACTGCTCAACCTGGGCAGAAGTGTGTTAGACACTGTGGCTCACACAGAGCTGCTGCTGGCTCTGCAAGGCCACTTTGAGCTGCAGCTGCAGGCTCTGGGCACATGAGGGAGTGTCACAGCAGCATGATGTGCTTGGTCATAGAATCAGCCCTGACATCAGTAGAAACTGATTGTCAGGTACAAATTGCTAGGCACCTTTGACTTCCTCTGGTGCTGTGGGTTGGGTGTCTATCTTCTGGCTGTGGAGTTTATTCCCTCCTCCTGGAGCAAAGGGCTTATGGCTTTTAGGAGCCTGTTCCCTCCTGAGCTCCAGGAGCTGTGATGTGCCTCTGATTCCTGTGGGCCAGTAGATGTTCAGCAGACAAGTAGGTGGATTAAGTGCTGGAAGGGACTGTGGGGAGATGATTCCATGTGCTGTCCTGGTGACTGAGCTGCTTCCCAGCAGGAGAAACTCAGCCATGGAGTTGACATGCTGAGTTTGCATCTACCTGCAAGGTCAGTCAGGTGTGGCAGAACCAGAGGATGGAGCTGCTCATCACAAATGGCACACTGCTCATGGCAGCCTGAGGGGGTGAGACTGGGCTTGCACTGGTGAGCTGTGGGTGAACTTGCTGGCAGGTGGTAACTGGCATGATGCTCAGTAGAGAAGGGGCTGTCCTGAGGGTGGTGCTCCTTCCAGTTTGGAGTGTGATGTGCTCTGTAAAGACAAATCTTGCAGTGGAAACTGGGCTCAGAGGTGCTGTGTTAGAGCAGCAGACCCTGCTTTGCCTCAAGGAGGTGTTGCTGGAGCACTCCTGGGTGTTGAGGGGGGTCAGTTTGATGAAGAGTGTGTTTGTGTGGAGGAAGCCAAGCCCACTCCTTTGTTAGCAAACACTTTGTTACCAGGCTCCCTGCTTACTAGTTTGGTTCTCCTGATTCCCTGGTCACTGAAGTTCTTGGCCCATGGCAGTTGATAGTAGTAGGACTCCAGGATGTGTGTTGGACTTGAATGGTCTGTGTGGCTGGTGAAACCAAAGAGCTGGAAGCAAAACCAGCCCTTGAACGTTGCTTTGATAGTTGAGGGAAGAGGTGAGACTCTACCTGAGCCCCTGGAATCAGTGGGAAGCAGAATGTGTCTGCTGCTGACAGATCCAGACCTGAACCCCAAAGGGTGCAGGCTGCTGCTGTGTCATGGTCAGTGAGAGGTGGAGAAAGGGATGTGTCACACTGGTGGCAGTAGAGCAGTTCCTCAGCTGACAGGCTGCCACAAGAGCTGGTAAGAGGTTGTGGTGGTCTGACCCTGGCTGGAGGCCAGACACCCACCAAAGCTGCTCTATCACTGCCCTTTTCAGCTGGACAGGGGAGAAGATAGATATTGAGAGGCTCAGGAGTGGAGATAAGGACAGGGAGAGACCATCCCACAGTCAGTGTCATGGGCAGAACAGACTCAGCACAGAATAAAGGACAGAAACTCTCTAATTGGTTGGAGGAATGGGGGTTGGGGTCAGTTCCTCACAAGTTGGTTTCCTTCTTAACTGGGGGGTCATTCCTCACCCCCTTCCCCTGCTGCACCCTGGGGTCCCACCCAAGGCAGACAGTCCTCCAGCACCTTCTCCAACCATGTGCTCATGCAGGATGAGTAGGACAGGCTGTAGAACAATGTCCCTTACCTGCCTGGTGCTTATTGACCTGACTCTGTGGTTCCAGAACTTGATTGATGTGAACTGCTCTGGAGTTGTCTCTGTCTAGCCAGATGACTCCAAGATTAGCAGGTGTCAAGGCTTGGCCATGGAATTCATCACAGTAATACCTGACTGAGGAAGAAGGTGGGCTGGTGGTTCTCCTGAGCAGTGTTGGTCTGCTGGGTTACCCTGATGCATCAGAGGACTCTTTGTGGATCACCTCTTCTTTTCTCTTGCCCTTGGTTCCTCACACTTCCTGAGAAGGTGCCTTTTCCCCAGAGGGTTTTTCTTAGAGGTCTGGAGGCTTCTGATGTGAGATGTTTCAGAACACATGGGTATATGCAGTGTTCTGGTGGAAACCTCAAGAGAAACCTCTTGAGTTTTAGGCAAATAGCTGGCTTCAGCAGGCTGGGAGAACCTCACCAGTTGAGAGGACTCTAAAACTTTAACAAAGTGTTTCTTGCTGAGCCTGTAGAGATAAAAAGGGAAAGATGTGGGGTTGCCAGCAAGAGCAAGCATGATGGTGAGTAGTTCTGGTGAATGAAGCCTTAAAAAACCAAACCAAAGCAGCTGAATGTGGCAGTGCAGCTTGAAGACAAATAACCATGTCCATTCTTACTCCCTTTTTGGACTGAAGCAAGGGAAGTGCTGAGGAATGAACCCCAGAAGTGGTTTCTTTCATGTGCTGAGACTGCCAGAGTTCATCATGGGAAGCACACAGCTACTGATGGAGCTCTCACAAACCACAGCCCCTCTCAGTGAGGACTGAGAGTGGTGTGGGGCTCCTTGTAAGGGCCAGCAAGTAGCAGTGATGTGCCTCTTGGTAGCCTGTAAACCAAGAGCTAGAACTCCTGGGCTGGGCCAGGGCTAATGCTCCCCTTCCTTCCAGCCCAGGAGGTGCTGTTGGGGCAGACTCATCTTGCCAGGGAAAACTGGCTCCTGGGCAGCATCAGCCTGTTGGGCTGCTGTTGCCTTGGAGGACACAAAGGAGAGCCCTGGTCCTGCTGGTGCTGGCTAACAGCAGAACACCACCTTTGGTGCTTCAGGCAGACTGTGGTGGGGGTCACAAGGTGGGGTGTGTGAGGAGGAGCTCCAACCTGCACCCATGGGTGTTGGGGAAGGGGCTTTTAGTGCTTGGGGAAGGTGCTCAGGGAGGACTGGACAGACTTTCAGCTTGGTTCTGTTGATGAAGGGTGAGTCTTCTTGAGAGAAGTTCTAGGTTATTGAAGGGCTGTGGTGAGATAAAGCTTGAGGGAGCAGTTATAGTTGACTGGCAAACTTGGATTAGATTTCCTGTGTTGGAGGGAGAGGACAGATGTTGGCTGTTTCACCCATCCTACCAGCTGAAGAAACTTCAGTGACCTGAGCAGGGGAGTCTGGCAAATACACAAAGAGCTACAGGAAAACAGGTGGAGAAACACCTGGGTCAGAGCTGAAGTGACTGGCAGCAGCTGAGCATCAGGTGGCAGAGAGGTTACTGAACACTAAGGTGAGGGTTGCTCAGTGTGTGTGTGATGGGCAAACCAGCACTGGAGCAGGTGGAAAGCACTGCAGTTAGTAACTGGTGTGTCCCCCACTAAGGGTCAGCAGCTCAGGACTAGTGGTCCTGTGTGGCTCCAGCACAGGCTGAAGTTCCACAGGTGTCGGAGTCACCAGGTTGGAAAAGACCTTTGAGATCAAGTCCAACCATACCTGTCCTCTACTAAACCATATCCCTGAGCACCTCATCTACCCATCTGTTACATACATCCAGGGAGGGGGTCTCAAACCCCTCCCTGGGCAGCCTGTTCCACTGCCCCATAACCCTTTTGGGGAAGAACTTTTTCCTGATGTCTGATCTGACCCTGTCCTGGGGCAGCTCGAGGCCAGAGTGTCATGCTTGGAAGCTGTTCTGAGATGTAGTTGGATAAATGGGCTGTCAGTTGATGGTACAGAATAATGAAGCTCTTAACACTTTCACAAGTGTGCAGTGTCAGGAAAGGGAGGAAGAGGTTGTCCTT
Source organism: Hypotaenidia okinawae (assembly GCA_027925045.1). Taxonomy (NCBI): domain Eukaryota; kingdom Metazoa; phylum Chordata; class Aves; order Gruiformes; family Rallidae; genus Hypotaenidia; species Hypotaenidia okinawae. The sequence continues at coordinate 876,674 of BSDF01000014.1, read as the reverse complement.
TATTCTAGAGCAAGTCATCTGTTCTCTTCAACCAGCAGTTTGGTACTGCAGTTGTTCTAGAAGCTTTTAACTTTGGACATGGACAATTCATTAGTGAAGGCTCTGCAGAACTGAGCAGGGAAACAGCTACCTGGGCTTCTGGGTTCTTGGTGCTCTCCTCACTGAGCTGCTTGGTCTGGAGAGGCTGAGGGGACACCAGATAGCTCTCTGCAGCTACCTGCCAGGAGGATGTGGTGAGTGGGGGTCGGTCTCTTGGCTGGAGTAACAAGCCATGGGACATGAGGAAATGGCCTCAGGATGTGTTGGGGAAGTTTGGGTTGTTGACTAGGAGACATTTCTTCACTGGAGGGGCTGCCAAGAGCTGGAACAGGCTGGCCAGGGGAGTGGTGGAGGCACCATCCCTGGGGGGGTTGTGTAGTTGCGGTGCTCAGGGTTGTGGTTCCATGGTGGGCTTGGCAGTGTTAGGCTATGGTCTCAGAGTCACTGAAGTTGGAAGAGACCCCCATCAGATGTGTTCCTCCCTCTTTCCCTCTGGCTGGATCTAGCTGCTCTTTGTTTCATGTTCTATTTTAAACTCTTGTAAAAAAAAAAGAAAGCAAATCCAAACCAAAACAGAAGCACCCCCTCCCCAAAGAGGGGTGCAATGCATGCCTTCCCTCATGCTTTCAGCCCTGTCTCTCAGTGTGGCAGCTCCACAGCAACCAATGGGAGCTTGAACAGATTTGTTTAGTGCCTCCAAACTTGGAAGTGCTGTCATCTCCTCTCCCCCTTGCCTGGAGGACGCTGTGACAGCTCGCTGCTGCTGTGACCGCCCAAGGGCCATATGGAGAGGCAGTGGCACCAAGCAGGCTGAGGGAATGCTTGGCATGTCCCAGCCTGGGGACAAGATGCCCCTGACACACTTCCTGCAGTGTTGTCCCAATAATCCTGCTTTGGAACTTGCTGCCTTCTCCTCTCCTCTGGTGTGAAGGTAGGAATGTGCACGTGCTATTTGTAGCTGTGCAGGCAGCTCCTGGCTCCTTACATGGACATGGGCTGATGCTGCATGGGGTGGCATCAGGAGTGGGACGTGGCTTCTGGGCTGGGGGGAGGGGGTTATTTATACCAGAGCTCAGGGATGGGGGGGTTGGTGTGAGTACAGTGAGCTGTGCTTTCTTGATTCATTTTGAGTAGTATTCTGCAGTTAATCCATCCCCACCAATCTTCTGGACTGGATGATCTTCTAGGTCTTTTCCAACCTTGATAATTCTGTGATTCTGCTCAGAAAATAATTAGATAAGGCTGCTTCATTCTCTGCAAGCTTAGCATTTATTTTTTTAAATAGTTCTTAAGTATGTGAGCTCCTCATGCTTCCTCCTTCCCAGTTGGATCTGTCTGCTGTGTCTGACTTCTGGTGCTTCCTGCAAGTCCCCAGCAGTGAGGTTGGTCTGGTTTTAGGGCAAAGCTGAATTTCCAGTGTAGAAGCAGGGGTGCTTCCTGAGAAGGCTTTTGGATTCAACAAGTAACACTTCAGCCTTGTGACAGAAAGGCTGTTACCTGTTCCAGGAGGCTCCCAGTTGTGGTGGTGATACTTAAAAACTTGGTGGTCACACAGCATGATGTTGTGGTTCAAGTGTGTGGGGGGTTACTGCTCCTTGGCATGAAAATACCCTGATGCTGCTACCAACAGAGGGGAAGAAAGTGGGCAGGCTGACTTCTCCAGGTGTCTTCAGCTGTGCTTAAACTCTAATCCAGTATTTCTTTTCTCTCCCTAGTACTTTTGTCCATCTGTTCTCTGTTGTGTGATCCCAATCCAGATGATCCTTTAGTGCCTGAGATTGCACGGATCTACAAAACAGATAGAGAAAAGTGAGTATGGAAGCTACACACCCCTCTGGGCAGAGCAGAACCCCCCACCTCAGTAGTGAAGGGGAGCTGAAAGAACCTGTGGCCTTTGCTTTGCCACTTCAACTGTGGTCTTTTTAGGGATTCTCTTTTTCCCTGGGATCTGGAGGTGTACAGCACCTTGCAGCAGGAAGCAGGTGAAGTGAGGGATGCAGAGCCCCTGTGCTTCCCTTGTCACTGCAGCTTTTCAGCCCACACAGTGGTCTTTCATTAGTGTGGTAGCTGTTAATTAGGGGGTTGCTTGATTTAATGACAGTGAAGGGCTGGAGCTCTGAACCTGGCCGGTTTGGGGGAGCCTTCGCTGCCTGCTTTAATGCTGCGCAGCCAGCAGAGGGAGAGCGAGTCACTCCAGTGGGAGAGGATTTCCCTGCCAGCTGGTGGTGCTGGAGTCACCTGAGCAAGGGCATGACAGGAACACCCTGTCTGCTCATCACTTCACAACGGGAGGGAAGAACAAGGGGTGTAGAGGTGGGCTGGAGGGACTCCAAGCCTCTCTCAAGTCAACTGCAAGAATGATGACAACTCTAGCACTAATGAGAACATGTAAATTGCTTTAAAAGCAACAGCTTAATGACCACAGCAAACACTTCCCTGCATTGCTGTTCCTTTCCAGACCTGAGCAGCAGTAGTGTTAATTTCTGAGGCCATCTGATGAGAACATGATTGGAAGGAAGAGAAAGTGAGCCACAAACTTGCTTTTCTACTTGAGAAGCTCATGCCCCCTGATATTTGGGGGCTGCAGGAGCAGCAGTACTTACTTGAGTCCCACTGACTGCCTGCACTTAATGTCTGCAGCACTCTGGCTGCTTTCCTTTTCCCTTCCTAAGAACAGGGAAATAAAACTCTGTGCTGAACCATAACTGGACTTGCTCTTTGAGTAGTGTGAGTGAGGTAGCAAGTGCTGTCACCCCCATGAGCAGACTGTCAGATGCTTTAAAGAAGGCTGTCTACAGGCTAAATTCCAGCATGAGCACCTAGTACACAGCTAGGAAACATCATGCAGCAAGGGTCTTACAGCTAGGAAACATCATGCAGCAAGGGTCTTACAGCTAGGAAACAACATGCATCATCCTCTGCAGGACTTGTAGGGGAAGAGCAGCTGGCCTTTGCTGTGAGAAGCACAGCCCTTAGCAGCACCAGTGACTGCTCTGTTACACACAAGTATCCTGAGCTCCCTCTAGCAGCAGCTAGAAATACTTCCAAAGGGTATTTGGGTGCAAAAGGTACAGATGGGATGGGAAAACTCTGCCCTTGGAACAAATTCATGTGGACAAACCATGTCCTGATGGTCCCTGAAATGGGCAGTGTGAGGTTGAGCCTCTCTGCTTGGCAGCCTGGGACCTACCAGGTACCTGGCTTCACTTTGAAAGGGAAGAGGAATGGTGGGGAGCACGAGTCTTAGTTTCCCAGAGTGCCAAGACTATAACCTGCAGTAAGAACTCCCCATGGGACACAACAGGTTTGGGGGCTGGAGGAGGAGCAGGAAAAAGTCTTCCCTAAAAAAGCTGCCCCTCAGAGCTGTGCTAGCTCTTGTTTTGTGGCTTGGATGGCAAAGATCTTGTATTCCTGATGTAAACATGACCAGCTCTTTCTTCTTCCTGAAGCACCATGGTTTTTCTTGCTTCCCCAGTTCACCCAGTGTTGGTTTGCTCTTTAATTTCATGACTCTGGGGAGGATGTTAAGCTCACACCATGTGTAGAGGTTGCCTGCTGGAGTGGAAACCCTGTTGGGATGTCATGTTAAGCACCAATCCTCTTTTTATACAGGTACAACAGAATAGCTCGGGAATGGACTCAGAAGTATGCCATGTAATTAAAGAAATTATTGGATAACCTCTACAAATAAAGATAGGGGAACTCTGAAAGAGAAAGTCCTTTTGATTTCCATTTGACTGCTTTCTATGAGCCCACGCCTCATCTTCCCCTGTGCACATGTTTACCTGATCCAGCAGTGCTGCGTGTTGTACATACTTGGAACAACAACCTAGAAATACTGTATTTCCCCCCCACCCCACCCCATCCCCCTTACCAACATTGACTCCTAGCAGAGAAGTGTGTGTGTGTGAAAAGCTGGTTCTTCACTCATAACTTTGTGAGCCTAAAAGCATTCCTCTTGCCCATTGAAATTGGGGGAAATAAAAACCTGACTGGGAGACTTGCACAGAGTTTGTGTTACTGGGGACAGTGAAGGAGTTAAACTGGAATCCTTTTAAACTCATAACAGTTATGAAAAAAAGCAAGGTTGAAGAACTTGAAGCTGGTTTCTGTATTCATTTTTATTCTGAAGGACCTACACCTTAGGTTAATGTCCTGACCCAATGAGAGGAGCTGTACCCACATCCTGTGCCCAGGGGGCTGAGTTTAACCTGGCAGCATTGGAAAGGATTGGAGCTATTAGTGCATCAAGTGATGGTGATTTGTTTCAACTCTCTTTTCCCCTCCTTCAAACTTCCTATTTTTATTTTTATTTTGGTTTGTATGTGGTTTCTCAGTTAATACATAGCTAATAGCTCTTATTTTTCTGAAGTTTTGTTTTTTTTTAACTGCTTAGGTCTTTCTGGATGTAAGGGTAAAAAGAAAAATCTCCATTTGACAGAGAACTTGTGTATATTTAAAGACCCAACTGCTCCCCTGGAGCTTGTACGTTTCAAGAATGATTAATCTGTGTAATAAACTGATTACTACAGTCATTACATATAACTTGGTGTCAATAGGCTTTTTAATTTGAAGAGCAGTTCGTTCCAGGCTAAAACTCATGGTGGATTTCTCTTAAACCCAACCAACTTTTGGTGTCCAGGACTGGTGGTTTGTGGTGGTGGTGGAGCAGCAAGAAGGCTGCACATCCCAGCCAGCCAAACATAAGCTTGAGCACTCACATGAAATGAGGATGTGTGGTGTGCCAGGAGCTTGACTCTTAAACCAAATAAGCATAAGAAACAAAAGTGAGAGTGATGTTTTTAATGAAGCCTGATGGTATTACTCCCACTTGCATGGGACCTAACACAATGCATATGTACTGTAGGTAAGTGAAACCTTCTGTAACTCAAATAATGGATGTAAAAGGGTAAAAACAACAAAAACAAAACCCAAACCCAACCTACCAACCACATCAGCACAAAACTTTCATGAAAATGTAGCTTTTCCAGAATTACTTTGCACTAAACATTTGCAAATGCTCATACAGTTTTAAATTGTACTTGTATGTGTCTTCTTTTGAACAAAAAGGAAAAAAAAAAAGAGTCTTCACTTGAACTTAGTGGGAAAAAAACCCCAAAAAACCCTGTAGTTTGAGATCCTTTTTTTTTTTTTCCTTTGTATACAAGTGTATTTGGCAGCATCGTTGGTGTGAAATAGGTGAGTCTGCAAGTTTATCTCCTCTTAGAACTCCTTGTAAACAAAGCCATTGACTATGAAGGAGAGGCTGTAGCCTCCAGCTCTCCAGCCACAGGGGTCTGTCCCATCCATCTTCAAATGCATCTTGACACTCTTGCACAAATGAGGAATAAATGTCCACTGCTTTTGGTCTAACTCTGTCCCACTTGTCTCATCTCTCAGTGTCCTCGTGTGGCAGCGCTGGCTCTCCGTGCTTGGTGTCTCTTGGAGGCCTCCTGCAGCTCTAGGTGAACCTGGGATGGGGGTGGGTGTGTGTGTGTGTGTGTGTGTCTCAGGGGGCATGTGGAGGCTGCTCTAGCTCCCTGGTGCTGGAGCTTTGGTAGAGACACGCAGCACGTGGCTGTGGTGTTTGACTTGAGGGATCACGTAGGTAATGGCAGCAGCTGCTGGGGAGGGGGAGAAAGGGGGTGGCCTGTGGGAACACAGACTGCCTGTGGTGACACCTTGAACTCCTGGCACCCTCAGGGGATGCCACAAGGTGTTGGGACTGGCTGAGGAGGTGGCATGTGGCTGTAGGTAGAACCTCGTTGGGTCAAGATGAGTGTAAGCTACTCCCCACTGTCTCAGTTGAGCCTGGCCTTACCTCTTCCTAAACTTGGCTGGTGCCCAGCCTGATGCTCCTGCAACCAAGGGAGGGATGGCTGGTGGCTTGTCACTGGTGGCAGAGTCCCTCCATCCTTCCATGGTGGGTCACCAGGTGCTTTGAGAAGCAGAGGGAGGGTGGGTTGGAGGGGAGCACCTTGCAGTGAGCTCTTCCTTGGGATTCCCCTGGCTGCTTCATAAAGGAGCCGCTGGAGAAGGATTTTGGTGGCAGATTGGAATGAGTTTTGAGGTTCTGACAGTTACAGGAGGAGCTCAGAGGCCTCTCCAGGACAGAGAGGGGACCAGTGACAAGTGGAGCAGTGACAAGTGGAGCAGTGGAGGATGATTGCCCTTTCTGGTGGGGCAGTAGTTGTGTGTGCCAGGAGAATCCAGCTGTGCAGAACAAGTCCTGAGTGCTGGAAGGCCTCAGCCACCATGCTGTGGTAACGTGGGTGCTGCCCCTGGGGTGGTGGTTTGGTCCAAGCTCTTGATTGCAAGTATGGATCAGACTTGCTGTTGGCTGATGGAGGCTGGTGGCCCTTAGGGACCATGTTGAGCTCACAGCTTGGGGATGGTCATACTGGGAGCTACTGGAACGAGCCTTTTTCTAGGATCCCAGCTGGATCAGGAAACCCTGGGGTGGGGCTAGGGACCTGTGCTCTCCAAACAGTGTGCAGGGAGTGTTACCTGACACAAACCCCAGGGCTCTGGTCCTTCCCTTCCCAGGAACGCTCAACTTGTCATCATTTTTTAGCTCCTGTCCATTTTTCCCCTTGATATGGAGTGTTTTAAGCTGCCTCCTTCCCCTTGGGTGGCTTCCTTCGTGCTGGAGGTTCTGTGGATGGAGACTGGATGTGCAGTTCCCTTTCTCCTGTCCTGGGCCAAGCAAATGGGGTTGATTAGAAGGGGAAAAACCCACCCCAAACAAACAAAATGAATGAGAAGTGCTGAGCTGCTCAGATTCCTCCAGCTCTGGCTGTGCTGGACAGCTGAGCCATGGTGGGATGCCCTGCCTGTGTCCCTCTGAGCCCCTCCACTGCAGGAGAGAACCAGAGGACAAGTAACTCCAGGCTTGAGCTGTCCACATCTTGTGGGACCACTGGTTGTCACTGGGCAGAGCATTGCCCATGCTGGGGGCTCTCAGGGCTGCTGGGGCCCGTGCTGGGCTTCCACACAAGAGGATGTGATCTTCAGAAGCTCCCAGCTCAGTGCAGAGTAGCTGCTTGTGCAGGAGTTGCCAGTTGGCTGTAGTGGAGCACCCTGGACTGGCAGCCTGGGCTGGAGCTGGTTCTGGGCAGTGCTGGCCACCAGTACCTGCAGTAGAAGGTGCTGCTGTGGGTTTTCAGTAGCTTTTTAGCAATGCAAGAGTGAATTTTGGGGCTCTCTCTTCCTGTTGCTACCTTGCCATAGCGATGCTTCCAGGTACCCTGTGTGCTGAAGCCTTTGGATGACGTGGGAGAACCAGCAGGACGAGGTTGGGTGTGATCTGGTGTCCTTCATCTGCTCAGGGAAGCAAGTGCTGCCCTGTCCCTTGCAGGGAAGGCCACGGCTCTCCTCACTGCTGGTAGCTGCCACCACTGCCTCATGCCTGGCTCTGGGTTCTTTAGTCTTGGACATCTTCACAGCAGTGAAAGGGCTTCAGAGATGCTCCTGACCCCAGTTCTGATGCATGGTAGAAGATGGGAAGGATGATGGGAGGTGTTTGCCCAGTAACAGACGTGTCTCCTTGTGCCCCTGGCAGCTCTTGCTGCCAAGAGTGCAGCAGGAGACCTGAGCATGTGGGAGGTGTGGAAGAAAACTGCTGCTCAAAGGAACCCTGTGGGTCCCCTTGCTCTACAGACCTGGGATGACAGGTCTGAGGCACTTCTCTGGCCAGAGGACCTCAGTGCTCAGGCATGCCAGTGTGCCCAGGCAGGGCCTGGGGCAGGGTGAAAGCCCCATGGTGTATCTGCATGGGAGGATGGCATCCTTTAAATAACCTTGGAGTGGCTTCCACTCATCCCTTCAGTGTGAGGAAAGCCACCTCTGTCTCCTAAGAGAGCCAGGGGAGAGGTGGGTCCCCCCCAGGTCTTGCTCCTTTGTGCAAGTCCATGGTCCAGGCTGGAAAGTGGCACTTTGGGGCTTGGCAGAACCAGTTCCCTATGGAGGATGATGCCCAGGGACACAGGGGGGTGCTGGGGGAGCCTAGCAGAAGTTCCAAACAGGGAAGGAAGGACCTGTCCAGCTCCTGGATGTGTAGAGAGCAGCACTGGGAGGGACTGGGCAGCTGCTGCCCTGCCCTGGCAGTGTGTGTGGCCAGCGTGGTGCTGACCTGCTGGTGCCATGGTGCCCTGTCGCCGTAGATCAGCCCTTGGGTGACTCCACCTCAGCCACTGCTCGTGTCTCCCTGGGCCTCTCCCCCTTGGGCTGACTCCTCTTGGGTTCTTCCCTCCCCCAGTGACCCAGCCCTGTGCTGGCCTCTGCTCAGCCATCCCCAGGGGCCTCTGTTGGGGTTTAACACCCTGTGCAGCACAGACAGTGCTTCCTGGGTGCTGCTGAGCAGCCTCGGGGGTCCTCTGCCTCCTCCCAGACACAGAGACCCTGCATGGTCCCCCCAGACCCTGCATGGTCCCCCCAGACCCTGCAGTGCCCCTCATGTGAAGCTGTGGTTGAACAACATCCCCTGGGCAGCAGCTGCTGCCACCACCCATGTTGGGTGGGCTTGGTGTTGTGCCTGTAGAGCTGGGTTGGGGCCTGGGCAGAGCCTGGCATGGAAGGGAACCAGAACCATCTCAGTGTCCATGGTTCCCACAGCTTGTGACACCCTTCTGGTGTACTCTGCCTGTAAGTTGGCATCTACAGGGTTTGGTTTATTGTGTTTCTGCTTCCCAGCATCCCAACCCCCCTTCCCCTCCCTGTGTGGGAACATTCCCCTTTCATTGCCCTTGAGGTGGGTCAGGGATCTCAAGGTGGGCACAATTCCCACCCCTCAGGACCAGCTGTGCCTAGAATACACAGCATGGACCAACCTCCAGGATGCTTGGTGAGAGGCTGATCAGCGAGTTTACCCCTGGCTGGGCTTTGTCCTTGCCCCTCTTGATGGGGAAGAGGTCCCAGCTCCTGCTGGTCTGGAGCTTCTTGTCTTTGGGAGCTGAGTCCACAGAGCCTGCAGAGGAGATGGAGGTTGGAATTGTGGAGGTTGGAATTGTGGAGGTTGGAATTGTGAAGGTTGGAATCATGAAGGTTGGGTTGAAGGACTAAAACACTTGTGGAGCTCCAGATAGTCTGGGAACTGGTGTTGGGTGGTGGCTGCAGGTCTGGGGCCCTGCACTGCCTGTGACACCCTGTGTGGCACTGCAAGTCCACGGTCCTTCAGCAGCAACAGCTGAAATGGAAGGTGACAGGAACGGGATGGGCAGCTGTGGTGTTTGGTGGCATCTGCAGGGCTTCCTTCCCAAGGGGAGGGGTAGGTTCTCTAACCTCTGGTCACCTTGAGCAGGCTTCTGTGACTCTGCCCTTGGGCCTGTGTCATCTCTCACTGTTGATATTCTGTAGGTGTGGAGTGGTTGAGTGGGACCAGTGATGCTTGTGGGGCTGGGGGCAGCAGGGCTCCTTCTGGGTCTCCACCAGGAATGGCCTTGAGTGACTTGGAATGGCATCTCCATTGACATTCAACTTCTGTGCTGGAGAGCTGGGTGTCTGGTGCCTGTGATGGAAAAGGGGGTGTTCTTTTCTTACCTGGAGGAGGGGAGTGGTGCTGCAGCTGGGTGGGGGAGCCTGGGCTCTGCTGCCCCCTGCTGCCCCCTGCTGCCCCTGCTGCTCCCCTGCTGCCCCCTGCTGCCCCTTGCTTCTGGGGCCCTGACAAGAGAGACCTTCCAGTGTGCAAGGACTGGAGGTGTTGTAGGGAGCTTTTCTTGCTGGTCTTTGACGTTCACCCCCCAAGACAGCCTACTGTAGGGGTGGAGGTTGGGGGGTTTGGGGGTTTGGGGGTTCTGGGTTGGTGTTTTTTCCAGGACTGAGTGATGTGCCATCCTAAGCTGGTGCTGGTGAGAGGGGCAGCTGTGGAGCTGTTGTTCCAGGATGAGCCTGTAAAGCAGCCTGGCCTTGGGGAGCCATCCCAAGGGAGTGAAGTTCTGGGAGAGCATGGACTGAGTGACCAGCGTTAGGGACTGGAGGCTTCAACTTGACCCAGCTCGTGGGAGGAGAGAAGGGGTTGGGGTGCAGAGCTGTGGTGCCCCCTGCTCCAACAGCATGGCCCAGCCCTGGCTGCTGGAGGAGGCTCAGGAGCTGGTTCTGCTGCAGCTCTCAGCGGTGGGAGAAGCATCAGGCTGGGGAAGGGACCTCCCCAGCCTTGGGGGGTGGGGAGATGGGTGGGTGACAGTGCTTAGGGGGAGCAAAGGGCGCCTTGGAGTCACTCTTGCAGAGGCTTCTGACCCCCTAAAGCTGCTCTCAGGCTTTTGGCAATCCCATAATAACCCTTTTGTCCAGCTTAGGTGGAGTTTTGGGGCGGGGAGGGGTTCCCCTTAATCTGGGTCCATGTGTCCATGGCATTTGTGGGGTCCATGGAGATCCAGTGACTCCATGTCCATGGAGATCCAGTGACTCCATGCAGGGCACCGTGCCCATGTCCATGGAGATCCAGTGACTCCATGCAGGGCACCGTGCCCAGCCCTCCCTCCCTGCCTGGGAGCAGCCCCAGGAATCCAGCAGCCCCACTGGGAACCCTGTGTTCCCAGTACCTGTCCCTGGAGCTTCAGGAGAAGCTGTTGCCCTGTGTGGTGTGGCTTCCTTCCCTTGGCATCCTCCTGCCCAGCTCCAGGAAGGGTCTCCTGAAACCTCCAGTCCTGAATCAGAGCATCCCAGACTGGTTTGGCTGGGAAGGGACCTCACAGATCAGCGCTGCTGCCACGCCATGGGCAGGGTCACCCCCTGGTAGCCCAGGGTGCCCAAAGCCCCCTCCCACCCCAGCCTGGAGCCCTGCCAGGGCTCAGGTCTGTGTGGGGCTTCCCTTCCCTTCCCTCCCCTTTGTTCTCCCAGGCCAAGAGCTCTGGCCTTCAGCAGACTGAAGGGGAGGGAGGTGTGGGGGGTGCCCAGGCAGGGTGGGGGTGGTTTGGGGTGGGGGTGATGGCCACCCTGCTCCTGGCTGTGCTTTGCTGGAGGGAGGCAGCAGCAAGCAGTGACGTGGCTGTGGGGATCCAGGCTGGCTGGGGAACCCAGCCATGGCACCTCGGTCCCAGTGGTGGCTGGGCCTGGTCCCTGGGGCCTTAATGCTGTAGAGCTCGGTGCAGGGGGGGTGTTCCTCCCCTTGTAACCCTGAATACCTCCATAAAGTGCTCGGTGCTTCCCCCTCCCCTCCCCTCCCTCTGGGCAGACCCTGGTGGAGAAGGTGCAGGTGCCTTGGACACCACGGGAAGGGCCAGTGGGTGTTCTGGGGGTCACTGGGGTCACTGGTCCTTGGGGCCTGTGCTGCCAGGTGAAGGGAAGCAGGGAGCTTGGTGCTGCAGCTTCGAGCCAAGTCACCCCCCTCACACAGTGCCTGCCAGGAAAGCCCTGCTCCTGCTGGAAGCCCCCGTGTACCAGCTCCCCCAGCTCCCACCACCTCCCCTCAGCTCCCACCACCTCCCCCCAGCTCCCACCAGTTCCCCCCAGCTCCCCCCACCTCAGGGTCTCCTCCAGAGAGCTGGTCAGGGCTGGGTGATGGACGTGATGCAGCCCCATGCTAAGGGCAGGGGCCCTGCATGGGGTGATGGGGGATGTACCTGGGGGTGCTGGCCCCTCCCCAAAGGGCCTTTGCTGGGAGGGAGTCCAAGGGACTTGGACCTCTTCATCTTCCAGCAGTTCCTGCCCCAGGGGCTGAGCTCTCCTGCAGAAATACCCCAGCCATCCAGCCTCCATGGCCCCACTTCTCCTTTGTATTGCTGCCTCTTCTGGAATTCTTCCACGTAATCCCAACTCTCTGCTGGGCTGGGGTGGCCCCACGGGGGCTCAGCCCCCTCTCAGACCCCCTCTCAGCCCCCCTTTCAGCCCCCCCTCTCAGCCCCTCTCAGCCCAGCAGTGCCTGGACTGGGTGCTGGCTGAGCCCTGATGCTGTCACTCTGCTTGGAGCTGCCAGAGCTGGGGGGTGGGTGGTGGGGGGCAGCAGCAGCAGCTGCATGCACTGGGAGGGGATGCTTTGCTTTCTCCAGGGGCTTTGAAGGCCAGCTCACACCCCCCACCCTGCTTCCCAAACTCGAGCTGATGCTGAGGTGGGTCCTGCACCCACCAGCAGCTGTGGCCCCTTTGCCCCAGGCAGGGTGCTGGAGGCTGGGTGGGGGGGCTGGGGCCTGGCCAGCACCCTGGGGTCACACAGCTTGTTAGAACAGCTGTAAAAACACCTCTGGGGTCCTAGGTTTGGGGTGGGGTGTGTTTGGGGTCTGTGTCTTCTGTCCCTTTCAGCCCCTGCCTGTGCCTCTTGCAGCTGGGAGAGGAGCAGACCTTGGCAGGGTGACCAGGAGCCCCGAGCCCTGTGCACAGGGGGCTCTGGGGCATTCCTGCCCCTTGCCTGGAGAACAAATGACCTTCCCCACCCCAGGTGACATCCCCCAGACTGGCAGAGCCCCCTCAAACCGGCCCTTCCCTCCTGTCCCCAGGCTTCTGGGCTCTGGGGGCAGCTCTCCAGGAAGGATGGAGACAGAGCCCGTCTCCTTTCCACACCCTCCAAGGGCTGGGTGCCCAAGAGGAGCTGGTGCTGCCCTGGCTGGGCTCCTCTGGGGGTGATGCTGGGGTGCCTGTTCCCAGGCAGGCTGTGAGAGGAAGGCTGGGGGATGCTGCTCCCAGCGGGCACACTTGGGGGGGTGGGGGGGCTGCAGGTGACCCCTCAAGTGCCAGGGGTTTGTGGGGCAAAATATCCCCCCTGCAGCTCTGAGGCTGGGGAGGGGGAAGCGATGGGACTCCCCGGGAAGGAACACTGCTCATTAGGGGGGGGGGGGGGGGCTGGATTTGGGCTTCCAGTTGTGAGGGGTGCTGGGCATTAGGGCCCCCCGAGAATGCCTGGGGGGGTGAGCAGCGTGCTCCGCTGGGACCTGTCCCCCCCCCAGCCACCCCCAACCCAGCGCATCGCTGGCTGTGCGGGGGAAACAGCCCAAACTCGGAAATAACCCGTAACGGGGCCAAAGTCGGGAGCTGCCCCCGGGAAGGGGGGTGTCCCCCCACTCCCCCCGCTCCTCCTCCCGCCCGCCGGGGGCCGGGCTGGCCCCGGGCTGGCCTCGGGCAGGCGCGAAGCCCCCGCGCTGCCAGCGGATGGCAGCAAAGGCTCGGGGAAGCCAGCGCCGCCGGACCCGCTGCCCGGTCCCCATCCCCATCCCATCCCATCCCATCCCAATCCCCATCCCATCCAATCCCCACCCCATCCCAATCCCCATCCCTCCCAATCCCTACACCATCCCAATCCCCATCCCATTCCAATCCCCATCCCATTGCATCCCAATCCCCATCCCTCCCAATCCCCATCCCACCCCATCCCAATCTCCATCTCCATCCCAATCCCCATCCCATCCCCATCCCCATCCCATCCCAATCCCCATCCCATCCCCATCCCCATCCCATCCCATCCCAATCCCCATACCATCCCCATCCCCATCCCACCCAATCCCCATCCTATTCCAATCCCCACCCCATCCAATCCCCATCCCACCCAATCCCCACCCATCCCAATCCCCACCCATCCCAATCCCACTCCCATCCCATCCCATCCCATCCCAATCCCCATCCCATCCCCATCCCTCCCAATCCCCACCCCATCCCAATCCCCACCCATCCCAATCCCCATCCCACCCAATCCCCATCCCCATCCCTCCCAATCCCCACCCCATCCCAATCCCCACCCATCCCATCCCCATCCCATCCCCATCCCCATCTCCATCCCCATCCCCATCCCATCCCAATCCCCATCCCATCCCCATCCCCACCCCATCCCATCCCCATCCCATCCCAATCCCCATCCTCCATTCCAATCCCCACCCATCCCAATCCCCACCCATCCCAATCCCCATCCCTCCCAATCCCCACCCCATCCCAATCCCCACCCATCCCAATCCCCACCCATCCCATCCCCATCCCATCCCAATCCCCATCCCTCCCAATCCCCACCCCATCCCAATCCCCACCCATCCCATCCCCATCCCATCCCAATCCCCATCCCTCCCAATCCCCACCCCATCCCAATCCCCACCCATCCCATCCCCATCCCATCCCAATCCCCATCCCTCCCAATCCCCACCCCATCCCAATCCCCACCCATCCCATCCCCATCCCATCCCATCCCATCCCATCCCATCCCCATCCCACCCAATCCCCACCCATCCCAATCCCCATCCCACCTCATCCCCTCCCCTCCCGCAGCCTCAGGCCGGCAGCAGGGCGGGCACCGAGCCCCGTTTCATTTGGGAACCGGCTGCCAGAGGTGTTTGCTGCGTGTTACTGCCCCGTGAGGCGACCTGCGGCACCCCAACCCCTCCCAAAGCAGCGTCCCGGGGGTGCTGAGGGCTCGTCCTGCTGCTGGTGCTCAGCAGCTCCCGGGAAACCCACCGAGCGGTGCGGAGGAGCCCGCGTGGCGCCGGGATGGGGATGGGGATGAGGATGCCGCACCCTGCCCGCCACCCCCTGGTTGGCAGGAGCACCCCCCCCTCCCCATCCCCCGCAGCCCCCCTCCCCCCGGTGCCAAGGACACGGTGCAGATGGCCCTGCGCTGCCCCCCCCCCCGCTGGCTGGTGGCGCCCCGGGGCTCGGCTGCGCTGGCACATCACCCCGGGCCCCTCCTGGCCCTGCGGAGGGGCTGCTGGCTGGCGGCACACGGGGGTCCCTCCCGGCGTCCCGCAGCCCGGGGAGCCCCGCGGTGCCGGTTGCCCCTGCCCAGCCCGGTGCTGCCATCCTGCGCCCGTGAATAATTCACCGCCCGCGTCCCCGTTGTTCCCTCGCAGGTATTTGTAGCCGGGGAACGCGGCTCCTTGGAGGCAGCTCGCTCCAACGCCCTGGAAATGCAGCTCCTGCCGTCTCTCACATGTCATGCCCTCCAGTCCTCGCTTCCCCGCAGCTCCCTTGCCGCTGGGTGCCGGAGCCCCAACATCCCTCCCTCCCTCTGCTGCCGCCACCCCATCGCTCCCCCCCCCCTCCCCTCCCCTCCCCTCCCCTCCCCCCCACACCCGCCCGCCCTTGAGCCACGGGCAGCGGCGCTGGGATGCTGTGCCGTGTCCTCTTCTCAGCTTGGACTCCAGGGCAGCTCGGCTCCCCTCCGGCAGCTGCCCTGAGCCGTTCAGCTGCTGCAGCACGGAGGATGCTTTGAAATCCCTGGGCTGCCATCTGTGCTATGCAAATCCCCCGGTCCGAGGGGCTGGTGCGGCCCCGCTTCCGGACCCGCCGACGGGAGCTGGTATTAGCTCGCTCCTCCTCTCCTCCAGCACCCAGCATCGGGAGCATCCACCCACTGGGAGCAGCAGAAACTGTGGGAAGAGTTCGGACATCCTTTGCCAAAGGGCTCCTTGGCTCTGCCCGGGCTGAGCCACGGAGGCAGCAGGGGACGGCTTGGCCGTGGGGGTGTCACCGGGTCACCGGTCACCTCCAGTCCCTGGCGCGCTGGGTCTGGCTGCCGTGCACCCTGTGAGCATCCATCACCCCCCGCAGGAGGAGCGGGGCCCGGGCTGGGGGCGAGGGGCAGCAGGCTCGGTGCCTGGGGACAGAGCTGGGCGTGTGGCTGGGCTGTGGTGGGCTCTGAGGCTGGGCACCGCGGTGTGCTCAGCCACTGCAGCGGGGGCTGTGGGCTGGAGGGGCAGCAGGATCCCCAGGAACCAGGCAGGAGGAGTGTGCAGTCCCAGGAGATGACCCAGGCATGGGGTGGGTGCCCTCCGAGTGGAGTGGGTGGCCACATTCCTGGAGCACACCCTGGTGCCCCTGTCCCCAGCTTGGGGGGGACAAGGATAAAGCAGAACCAAGCACCCTCTCCCACCCCTCTCCCACCCCTCTCCCACCCCTCTCCCACTCCTCTCCCACTCCTCTCCCATCCCTCTCCCACTCCTCTCCCACCCCTCTCCCACTCCTCTCCCACCCCTCTCCCACCCCTCTCCCACCCCTCTCCCACCCCTCTCCCATCCCTCTCCCACCCCTCTCCCACTCCTCTCCCATCCCTCTCCCACCCCTCTCCCACTCCCTCTCCCACCCCTCTCCCATCCCTCTCCCACCCCTCTCCCTCTCTCCCACTCCTCTCCCACTCCTCTCCCACTCCTCTCCCACTCCTCTCCCACTCCTCTCCCACCCCTCTCCCACTCCTCTCCCACCCCTCTCCCACTCCTCTCCCACCCCTCTCCCACTCCTCTCCCACTCCTCTCCCACTCCTCTCCCACTCCTCTCCCACCCCTCTCCCACCCCTCTCCCACCCCTCTCCCACTCCTCTCCCACTCCTCTCCCACTCCTCTCCCACCCCTCTCCCACTCCTCTCCCACTCCTCTCCCACCCCTCTCCCATCCCTCTCCCACTCCTCTCCCACTCCTCTCCCACTCCTCTCCCACCCCTCTCCCACTCCTCTCCCACTCCTCTCCCACCCCTCTCCCACTCCTCTCCCACTCCTCTCCCACCCCTCTCCCACCCCTCTCCCACCCCTCTCCCACCCCTCTCCCACTCCTCTCCCACCCCTCTCCCACCCCTCTCCCACCCCTCTCCCACTCCTCTCCCATCCCTCTCCCACTCCTCTCCCACCCCTCTCCCACTCCTCTCCCACCCCTCTCCCACTCCTCTCCCACTCCTCTCCCACCCCTCTCCCACCTCTCTCCCCTCCCACCTCCTCTCCCACTCCTCTCCCACCCCTCTCCCACTCCTCTCCCACTCCTCTCCCACCCCTCTCCCACCCCTCTCCCACCCCTCTCCCACTCCTCTCCCACCCCTCTCCCACTCCTCTCCCATCCCTCTCCCACTCCCTCTCCCACCCCTCTCCACTCTCTCCCATCCCTCTCCCACCCCTCTCCCACTCCTCTCCCACTCCTCTCCCACCCCTCTCCCACTCCTCTCCCACTCCTCTCCCACTCCTCTCCCACCCCTCTCCCATCCCTCTCCCACCTCTCTCCCATCCCTCTCCCACCCCTCTCCCACCCCTCTCCCACTCCTCTCCCACTCCTCTCCCATCCCTCTCCCACTCCTCTCCCACTCCTCTCCCACCCCTCTCCCATCCCTCTCCCACCCCTCTCCCACCCCTCTCCCACTCCTCTCCCACTCCTCTCCCACTCCCTCTCCCACTCCTCTCCCACTCCTCTCCCACCCCTCTCCCACTCCTCTCCCACTCCTCTCCCACTCCTCTCCCACTCCTCTCCCACTCCTCTCCCACCCCTCTCCCACTCCTCTCCCACTCCTCTCCCACTCCTCTCCCACCCCTCTCCCACCCCTCTCCCACTCCTCTCCCATCCCTCTCCCACCCTCTCCCACCCCTCTCCCTCCTCTCTCACCTCTCTCCCACCCCTCTCCCACTCCTCTCCCATCCCTCTCCCTCCTCTCCCACCCCTCTCCACCTCTCTCCCACTCCTCTCCCACCCCTCTCCCACCCCTCTCCCACTCCTCTCCCACCCCTCTCCCACTCCTCTCCCACCCCTCTCCCACCCCTCTCCCACCCCTCTCCCACTCCTCTCCCACTCCTCTCCCACCCCTCTCCCACTCCTCTCCCATCCCTCTCCCACCCCTCTCCCATCCCTCTCCCACTCCTCTCCCACCCCTCTCCCTCCCTCTCCCACCCCTCTCCCATCCCTCTCCCACCCCTCTCCCACTCCTCTCCCACTCCTCTCCCACTCCTCTCCCCCACTCCCTCTCCCACCCCTCTCCCACTCCTCTCCCATCCCTCTCCCACCCCTCTCCCACTCCTCTCCCACTCCCTCTCCCACTCCCTCTCCCACTCCTCTCCCACTCCTCTCCCACTCCTCTCCCACTCCTCTCCCACTCCTCTCCCATCCCTCTCCCACCCCTCTCCCACTCCTCTCCCTCTCTCCCATCCCTCTCCCACCCCTCTCCCACTCCTCTCCCACTCCTCTCCCACTCCCTCTCCCATCCCTCTCCCACCCCTCTCCCACTCCTCTCCCACTCCTCTCCCACCCCTCTCCCACCCCTCTCCCACTCCCTCTCCCACCCCTCTCCCATCCCTCTCCCACCCTCTCCCACTCCTCTCCCACCTCCTCTCCCATCCCTCTCCACCCTCTCCCACTCCTCTCCCACTCCTCTCCCACTCCTCTCCCACCCCTCTCCCACTCCCTCTCCCACCCCTCTCCCATCCCTCTCCCACCCCTCTCCCACTCCTCTCCCACTCCTCTCCCACCCCTCTCCCACCCCTCTCCCACTCCTCTCCCACCCCTCTCCCACCCCTCTCCCACTCCTCTCCCACTCCTCTCCCACTCCTCTCCCACTCCTCTCCCACCCCTCTCCCACTCCTCTCCCACTCCTCTCCCACCCCTCTCCCACCCCTCTCCCACTCCTCTCCCACCCCTCTCCCACCCCTCTCCCACCCCTCTCCCACCCCTCTCCCACTCCTCTCCCACCCCTCTCCCACCCCTCTCCCACCCCTCTCCCACTCCTCTCCCACTCCTCTCCCACCCCTCTCCCATCCCTCTCCCACCCCTCTCCCACTCCTCTCCCACCCCTCTCCCACTCCTCTCCCACCCCTCTCCCACTCCTCTCCCATCCCTCTCCCACCCCTCTCCCACTCCCTCTCCCACCCCTCTCCCTCTCTCCCACTCCTCTCCCACCCCTCTCCCACTCCTCTCCCATCCCTCTCCCACTCCTCTCCCACTCCTCTCCCCACCTCTCCCACCCCTCTCCCACCCCTCTCCCACCCTCTCCCTCTCCCATCCCTCTCCCACCCCTCTCCCACCCCTCTCCCACTCCTCTCCCACTCCTCTCCCATCCCTCTCCCACCCCTCTCCCACTCCTCTCCCACCCCTCTCCCACTCCTCTCCCACCCCTCTCCCACTCCTCTCCCACCCCTCTCCCACTCCTCTCCCACTCCTCTCCCACCCCTCTCCCACCCCTCTCCCACCCCTCTCCCACTCCTCTCCCACCCCTCTCCCATCCCTCTCCCACCCCTCTCACCCCTCTCCCTCTCCCACTCCTCTCCCACTCCTCTCCCACTCCTCTCCCACCCCTCTCCCACTCCTCTCCCACTCCTCTCCCACTCCTCTCCCACCCCTCTCCCACTCCTCTCCCACTCCTCTCCCACTCCTCTCCCATCCCTCTCCCACCCCTCTCCCACTCCTCTCCCACTCCTCTCCCATCCCTCTCCCACTCCTCTCCCACTCCTCTCCCACCCCTCTCCCACTCCTCTCCCATCCCTCTCCCACTCCTCTCCCACTCCTCTCCCACTCCTCTCCCACTCCTCTCCCACTCCTCTCCCACCCCTCTCCCACTCCTCTCCCACTCCTCTCCCACCCCTCTCCCACTCCTCTCCCACCCCTCTCCCACCCCTCTCCCACTCCTCTCCCACCCCTCTCCCACTCCTCTCCCACCCCTCTCCCACTCCTCTCCCATCCCTCTCCCACCCCTCTCCCACTCCTCTCCCACCCCTCTCCCACCCCTCTCCCACTCCTCTCCCACCCCTCTCCCACCCCTCTCCCACTCCTCTCCCACCCCTCTCCCACTCCTCTCCCACCCCTCTCCCACTCCTCTCCCATCCCTCTCCCACCCCTCTCCCACTCCTCTCCCACTCCTCTCCCATCCCTCTCCCACTCCTCTCCCATCCCTCTCTCCTCTCTCCTCTCCCACCTCTCCCACTCCTCTCCATCCCTCTCCCATCCCTCTCCCACCCCTCTCCCACTCCTCTCCCACTCCTCTCCCACTCCTCTCCCACTCCTCTCCCACCCCTCTCCCACCCCTCTCCCACTCCTCTCCCATCCCTCTCCCACCCCTCTCCCACTCCTCTCCCACCCCTCTCCCCTCTCCACCCTCTCCCACCCCTCTCCCACTCCTCTCCCACCCCTCTCCCACCCCTCTCCCACTCCTCTCCCACCCCTCTCCCACCCCTCTCCCACTCCTCTCCCACCCCTCTCCCACCCCTCTCCCACTCCTCTCCCACCCCTCTCCCACCCCTCTCCCACTCCTCTCCCACCCCTCTCCCACCCCTCTCCCACCCCTCTCCCACTCCTCTCCCACCCCTCTCCCACCCCTCTCCCACCCCTCTCCCACTCCTCTCCCACTCCTCTCCCACCCCTCTCCCACTCCTCTCCCACCCCTCTCCCACCCCTCTCCCACTCCTCTCCCATCCCTCTCCCACCCCTCTCCCACTCCTCTCCCACCCCTCTCCCACCCCTCTCCCACCCCTCTCCCACTCCTCTCCCACCCCTCTCCCACCCCTCTCCCACTCCTCTCCCACCCCTCTCCCACCCCTCTCCCACTCCTCTCCCATCCCTCTCCCTCCTCACCTCCTCTCCCACCCCTCTCCCACTCCTCTCCCACTCCTCTCCCACCCCTCTCCCACTCCTCTCCCACCCCTCTCCCACCCCTCTCCCACTCCTCTCCCACCCCTCTCCCACTCCTCTCCCACTCCTCTCCCACCCCTCTCCCACCCCTCTCCCACCCCTCTCCCACCCCTCTCCCACCCCTCTCCCACCCCTCTCCCACTCCTCTCCCATCCCTCTCCCACCCCTCTCCCACTCCTCTCCCACCCCTCTCCCACCCCTCTCCCCCTCTCCTCTCCCACTCCTCTCCCACCCCTCTCCCACCCTCTCCCTCCCTCTCCCTCCCTCTCCCACCCCTCTCCCACCCCTCTCCCACTCCTCTCCCACCCCTCTCCCACTCCTCTCCCACCCCTCTCCCACCCCTCTCCCACCCCTCTCCCACTCCTCTCCCACTCTCTCCTCCCCACCCCTCTCCCACCCCTCTCCCACTCCTCTCCCACCCCTCTCCCACCCCTCTCCCACTCCTCTCCCCCTCTCCACCCCTCTCACTCTCTCCCACCCCTCTCCCACTCCTCTCCCACCCCTCTCCCACTCCTCTCCCACCCCTCTCCCACCCCTCTCCCACTCCTCTCCCACTCCTCTCCCACCCCTCTCCCACTCCTCTCCCATTCCTCTCCCATCCCTCTCCCATCCCTCTCCCACTCCCTCTCCCACTCCTCTCCCACTCCTCTCCCACCCCTCTCCCACCCCTCTCCCACTCCTCTCCCACCCCTCTCCCATCCCTCTCCCACTCCTCTCCCATCCCTCTCCCACCCCTCTCCCACTCCTCTCCCACTCCTCTCCCACTCCTCTCCCATCCCTCTCCCACTCCTCTCCCACTCCTCTCCCATCCCTCTCCCACCCCTCTCCCACTCCTCTCCCACTCCTCTCCCACTCCTCTCCCACTCCCTCTCCACCCTCTCCACTCCTCTCCCACCCCTCTCCCACCCCTCTCCCACCCCTCTCCCACTCCTCTCCCACTCCTCTCCCTCCACCTCTCCCACCCCTCTCCCACCCCTCTCCCACCCCTCTCCCACTCCTCTCCCACTCCTCTCCCACCCCTCTCCCACCCCTCTCCCACCCCTCTCCCACCCCTCTCCCATCCCTCTCCCACTCCTCTCCCACCCCTCTCCCACCCCTCTCCCACTCCTCTCCCACTCCTCTCCCACCCCTCTCCCACTCCTCTCCCACCTCTCCACCCTCTCCCACTCCTCTCCCACCCCTCTCCCACCCCTCTCCCACTCCTCTCCCACCCCTCTCCCACCCCTCTCCCACCCCTCTCCCACTCCTCTCCCACTCCTCTCCCACCCCTCTCCCACCCCTCTCCCACTCCTCTCCCACCCCTCTCCCACCCCTCTCCCACTCCTCTCCCACTCCTCTCCCACCCCTCTCCCACTCCTCTCCCACCCCTCTCCCACTCCTCTCCCATCCCTCTCCCACTCCCTCTCTCCATCCTCTCCCATCCCTCTCCCACTCCTCTCCCACTCCTCTCCCATCCTCTCCCTCCTCTCCCATCCCTCTCCCATCCCTCTCCCACCCCTCTCCACTCCTCTCCCACCCCTCTCCACTCCTCTCCCACTCCTCTCCACCCTCTCCCACTCCCTCTCCCACTCCTCTCCCACTCCTCTCCCACCCCTCTCCCACTCCTCTCCCACCCCTCTCCCACTCCTCTCCCCTCTCCCTCCCTCTCCCACTCCTCTCCCATCCCTCTCCCATCCCTCTCCCATCCCTCTCCCACCCCTCTCCCACTCCTCTCCCACTCCTCTCCCACCCCTCTCCCACTCCTCTCCCACCCCTCTCCCACTCCTCTCCCACTCCTCTCCCACTCCTCTCCCATCCCTCTCCCATCCTCTCCACTCCTCTCCCACTCCTCTCCCACCCCTCTCCCACTCCTCTCCCACCCCTCTCCCACCCCTCTCCCACCCCTCTCCCATCCCTCTCCCACCCCTCTCCCATCCCTCTCCCACCCCTCTCCCACTCCTCTCCCACTCCTCTCCCACCCCTCTCCCACTCCTCTCCCACCCCTCTCCCACTCCTCTCCCACTCCTCTCCCACCCCTCTCCCACCCCTCTCCCACTCCTCTCCCACCCCTCTCCCACTCCTCTCCCACCTCTCCACCCTCTCCCACTCCTCTCCACTCCTCTCCCATCCTCTCCATCCCTCTCCCATCCCTCTCCCACCCCTCTCCCACTCCTCTCCCATCCCTCTCCCTCCCTCCACTCTCTCCCACTCCTCTCCCACTCCTCTCCCACCCCTCTCCCACCCCTCTCCCACCCCTCTCCCACCCCTCTCCCACCCCTCTCCCACTCCTCTCCCACTCCTCTCCCACTCCTCTCCCACCCCTCTCCCACTCCTCTCCCACTCCTCTCCCACTCCTCTCCCACTCCTCTCCATCCCTCTCCCATCCCTCTCCCACCCCTCTCCCACTCCTCTCCCACTCCTCTCCCACTCCTCTCCCACCCCTCTCCCACTCCTCTCCCACCCCTCTCCCACTCCTCTCCCACTCCTCTCCCACTCCTCTCCCATCCCTCTCCCATCCCTCTCCCACCCCTCTCCCACTCCTCTCCCACTCCTCTCCCACCCCTCTCCCACCCCTCTCCCACTCCTCTCCCACCCCTCTCCCATCCCTCTCCCACTCCTCTCCCACCCCTCTCCCACCCCTCTCCCATCCCTCTCCCACCCCTCTCCCACTCCTCTCCCACCCCTCTCCCACTCCTCTCCCACCCCTCTCCCACCCCTCTCCCACCCCTCTCCCACTCCTCTCCCACCCCTCTCCCACTCCTCTCCCACTCCTCTCCCACCCCTCTCCCACTCCTCTCCCATCCCTCTCCCACTCTCCCTCTCCCACCCCTCTCCCCACTCCTCTCCTCCCACTCCTCTCCCACTCCCTCTCCCACTCCTCTCCCACTCCTCTCCCATCCCTCTCCCACCCCTCTCCCACTCCTCTCCCATCCCTCTCCCACTCCTCTCCCACCCCTCTCCCACTCCTCTCCCACCCTCTCCTCCCACCCCTCTCCCACCCCTCTCCCACCCCTCTCCCATCCCTCTCCCACCCCTCTCCCACTCCTCTCCCACTCCTCTCCCACTCCTCTCCCACCCCTCTCCCACCTCTCCCTCCCTCCCACTCCTCTCCCACCCCTCTCCCACTCCTCTCCCACCCCTCTCCCACTCCTCTCCCATCCCTCTCCCACTCCTCTCCCACTCCTCTCCCATCCCTCTCCCACTCTCCTCCTCCCATCCCTCTCCCACTCCTCTCCCACCCCTCTCCCACCCCTCTCCCACCCCTCTCCCACCCCTCTCCCACTCCTCTCCACCTCTCCCTCTCCCACCCCTCTCCCACCCCTCTCCCACCCCTCTCCCACCCCTCTCCCACCCCTCTCCCACTCCTCTCCCATCCCTCTCCCACCCCTCTCCCACTCCTCTCCCATCCCTCTCCCACTCCTCTCCCATCCCTCTCCCACCCCTCTCCCACTCCTCTCCCATCCCTCTCCCATCCCTCTCCCACCCCTCTCCCACTCCTCTCCCACTCCTCTCCCACCCTCTCCCATCCCTCTCCCATCTCTCCCTCCTCTCCACTCCTCTCCCACCTCTCTCCCATCCCTCTCCCATCCCTCTCCCACCCCTCTCCCACTCCTCTCCCACTCCTCTCCCACCCCTCTCCCACTCCTCTCCCACTCCTCTCCCACTCCTCTCCCACCCCTCTCCCACTCCTCTCCCATCCCTCTCCCACCCCTCTCCCACTCCTCTCCCATCCCTCTCCCACTCCTCTCCCACTCCTCTCCCATCCCTCTCCCACCCCTCTCCCACTCCTCTCCCACTCCTCTCCCACCCCTCTCCCACTCCTCTCCCACTCCTCTCCCACCCCTCTCCCACTCCTCTCCCACTCCTCTCCCACTCCTCTCCCACCCCTCTCCCATCCCTCTCCCACCCCTCTCCCACTCCTCTCCCACCCCTCTCCCACTCCTCTCCCACCCCTCTCCCACTCCTCTCCCATCCCTCTCCCACCCCTCTCCCACTCCTCTCCCATCCCTCTCCCATCCCTCTCCCACCTCTCTCCCATCCCTCTCCCACTCCTCTCCCACTCCTCTCCCTCCTCTCCCACCTCTCTCCCATCCCTCTCCCATCCCTCTCCCACCTCTCTCCCATCCCTCTCCCACTCCTCTCCCACCCCTCTCCCACTCCTCTCCCACTCCTCTCCCACCCCTCTCCCACCCCTCTCCCACTCCTCTCCCACCCCTCTCCCACTCCTCTCCCACCCCTCTCCCACCCCTCTCCCACTCCTCTCCCATCCCTCTCCCACCCCTCTCCCACTCCTCTCCCACCCCTCTCCCACCCCTCTCCCACTCCTCTCCCACCCCTCTCCCACCCCTCTCCCACTCCTCTCCCACCCCTCTCCCACTCCTCTCCCATCCCTCTCCCACCCCTCTCCCACTCCTCTCCCACCCCTCTCCCACCCCTCTCCCACCCCTCTCCCACTCCTCTCCCACTCCTCTCCCACCCCTCTCCCACTCCTCTCCCACCCCTCTCCCACCCCTCTCCCACTCCTCTCCCACCCCTCTCCCACCCCTCTCCCACTCCTCTCCCACTCCTCTCCCATCCCTCTCCCACTCCTCTCCCATCCCTCTCCCACCCCTCTCCCACCCCTCTCCCATCCCTCTCCCACTCCTCTCCCACTCCTCTCCCACTCCTCTCCCATCCCTCTCCCACCCCTCTCCCACCCCTCTCCCACACCTCTCCCATCCCTCTCCCACCCCTCTCCCACTCCTCTCCCACCCCTCTCCCACTCCTCTCCCACTCCTCTCCCACCCCTCTCCCACTCCTCTCCCACCCCTCTCCCACCCCTCTCCCACTCCTCTCCCACCCCTCTCCCACCCCTCTCCCACCCCTCTCCCACTCCTCTCCCACCCCTCTCCCACTCCTCTCCCACCCCTCTCCCACTCCTCTCCCACCCCTCTCCCACTCCTCTCCCATCCCTCTCCCACCCCTCTCCCACTCCTCTCCCACCCCTCTCCCACTCCTCTCCCACCCCTCTCCCACTCCTCTCACTCCTCTCCCTCTCCCACTCCTCTCCCACTCCTCTCCCACTCCTCTCCCACTCCTCTCCCACTCCTCTCCCACCCCTCTCCCACCCCTCTCCCACTCCTCTCCCACTCCTCTCCCACCCCTCTCCCACTCCTCTCCCATCCCTCTCCCACTCCTCTCCCACTCCTCTCCCACCCCTCTCCCACTCCTCTCCCACTCCTCTCCCACCCCCTCTCCCACTCCCTCTCCCACTCCTCTCCCACTCCTCTCCCACCCCTCTCCCACTCCTCTCCCACCCCTCTCCCACCCCTCTCCCACTCCTCTCCCACTCCTCTCCCACCCCTCTCCCACCCCTCTCCCACCCCTCTCCCACTCCTCTCCCACTCCTCTCCCACTCCTCTCCCACCCCTCTCCCACTCCTCTCCCACCCCTCTCCCACCCCTCTCCCACTCCTCTCCCACTCCTCTCCCATCCCTCTCCCACCCCTCTCCCACCCCTCTCCCACTCCTCTCCCACTCCTCTCCCACTCCTCTCCCATCCCTCTCCCACCCCTCTCCCACCCCTCTCCCACCCCTCTCCCACTCCTCTCCCACCCCTCTCCCATCCCTCTCCCACCCCTCTCCCACCCCTCTCCCACTCCTCTCCCACTCCTCTCCCACTCCTCTCCCATCCCTCTCCCATCCCTCTCCCACCCCTCTCCCCACCACGGAGCCGGCGTTCAAATCTCTGGGTGATCTGCCCCACCGCCCCCTCCCAGCCCACCCCGAGGGGTGTCGGGGGATGAGGCTGTCCCCAAGGGTGCCGAAATGGCAGCAAGGGGCCCCTCTCCCAGCACAGCTCCCTGCTACGAGCTCTTTAACCGCCCCGGCTGGTGGGGAGGCAGCGGTGGGGCCGGAGCAGCGGCAGCTCCCCGGGGCGGCGAGGGAAACGGGGGGTGGGGGGGGGCTCCTTTCCCAGCGCCGAGGTAATTAATGAGCATCCTGCGCTGCTCCCCGCTGCGCCTCCCGCCCCCCGGGGACCCCTCGGCCGGCAGCCTGGGTACCGCCTGCCTCTGCCGGCCTTGGGGGCCGGGGGACCCGGCAGCACGGGGCCTCGTTAATATTTTAGGAGCTCTTTTGTCCGCAGGGGATGGGGAGGCTCGCTCGCAATCGCCTTTCATCTCCGTGAGGCCTCAGCGCGGGCTCCAGCCTCTTATCTGCCGCCTCCTCGCCGCAGCCGGCTCCGGAGGGGGTCTGGGCTTTGGGGTCGGGTTTGGGCTGGGATGGGCTGGGGAAAAAAAAGCCTGGCTGCTCCCGGCCAAAGGCATCCCCCAACTGCTGCTGGAGCATCCCTGAACGCATCCCTGCTCCCCTCCCACCCCCAGCCGCCTGCCCCTACCCCAGTGCTACCCCCTGCCTCGGGGGTGCAGCCCCCAGGGCCCGGGGGGGGCTCGGAGGTGGCTGTGGATGGAGCCCGGGTGTGTGTGGGTGGCAGGTGGGAGACCTGGGGGTGAGGGGGTGCTACCAGCCAGGTTCCTGGCCACAGGTGAAGCTGTGGGGGTGTGTGGTGGGGACACTGTGCAGATGGGTGCACTGATGCCCAGGGAAACCCCAGCCCTGGCGCTTCCCAGCCTGCTGGGATGGGCAGAGCCCAGGGGCAGAGCCGGGTCAGTGTGAGGAGGAAGAGGGCGAGGAAGGAACAGGGGGTGCTGTGAGGCTGGGGGGGGTTGGGGGGGCATGGGGGCTGCTGTGCTGCACTTCTGCTCCCTCCAAGCTGGAGAGGAGCAAAGCTGGGAGCGTGGAGACTGGCCTGGGAACAGGTCCAGCTCAGATCCAGGGCGCTTTCCAGCCATGCCTCGTGGCCAGTTCTCTCTCAGTCCTCTCCTCATCTTCTCCTCACCCTCTCACTACTTAAGGTCCTTGCTCAGGGTCCCTGGGGACTCTCTGGGGCTCTGCTGGGGCTGGTGCTGACTCTTGCTGTGTCCACCACCCTTCCCATGTCACAGAGGGACGATGCAGCCAGACTCACCATGCCCTGGAAGGAGCCCAGCCCAGGTACCTGGCCATCCCTGAGTGCAGGGAGCAGCTCTGGCAAGGACAAGATGCAGCTGCCCACGTGTCTGTCCCCCTGGATTCAACCCCCAACCTGTCCATCTGCCCGTCCCTGTGCCCAGTTGGGTCCCAGGAGGAACCTGGCTGAAGGTCCTGGGGGGACTGTGCAGCCGCGTCCTGCCAGGGTGACAGCTTCTTCCCATGGCCAGGTCCCTCCCTGTGCTGCACGCTGGGCTTCCCAGCTCCTCCAAACCCACATCCACACCCGCTCCCAGCACACCGGCGGGGGACCGGTGGCCGTGCCCCCCAGGAGGAGGGGGAGCACCCCTCATCCCTGCGGGCGCTGGCGGGGCTGGGAGCCCGTGGGGCCGGCTGGCGCCTGCGCTCAGGCAGGCGGTGAGCTCACAGGTTTAATTTTCTCAAGGCTTCGTTGGGCTCTGACATGTGATCCTGGTTACAGGAAGGACGCGGCGAGCGCCTGGCTCCCCCGGGGCTGCCTGGCTCGACCTTGTGGGAAGAGGTAGGAGAACATCACGGCTTTTCCCGCCCCGCTGGTGTCGCTCTCAACAGCAATTTAATATCTCCTGATAACCCAGGCTGAGCTTCAGGCACTGGGGAAGGAAGCAAATAGGGATCTGGTGCCAAAAAAAGCACCGTCCTCGGTGCACGTCCCCAGGCGTGGGGGGCACGGCTGGCCCCGTGCTGGGGCTGCCCATCTCCTTGTCCTCTGGCAGGATGACGGTTCCTGGCTGGAGATTTGGTGCCACCCTGGAGAGGCTGCTGGGGACCATCAGCCCTGGGCTCTGTGCCCAGCAGAGGAGGAATGGCCACCAGCTCCACCCAGCTCCAGCTCACCCCCCATCACTCCCCCCGGCACGCTGTCTGTCCCCATGCCATCCCCGCCAGCCCTCGCCCCATGGGCTTTGCACAGCTGCTAGCCAGGCTACTGGCCACCACAGGTGATGGGGATGGACCTTGCCTTTGGATGAAGGGGACTGGAGACAGGCTGGTTGGCCTGAGCATCACCCTCTGGATTTGGCCCTCTGGGCCTGTCTGACCAGGCGTGGCTCTGCAGGTCCAGGTCTCTGATTGGGCTCTCTGAGCTCAGAGAGGGGCTCCAGGCTGTTTCCCAGGGTCTTTCCTTGGGCTCAGTGCCCTGGGCTCACCTCTGTGAGCTCTCCAGGCTCTGTCTTTGGGCATGGCTTGCTGGAGGTGCCTCTCCAGGACTGGCTCCCAAGGAACAGTTCTCCAGGGTTGGCTCAGGGTGGGCTCAGCTCTCCAGGTACACTTTGCTGGGGGTATCTCTCCAAACTTAGTTCATGTCTCTCCAAGCTTGGTTCTCAAGGTCCCGCTTGCTGGGGGTGTCTCTCCAGGCTTGGTTCACGTCTCTCCAAACTTGGTTCTCCAGGTACCACTGCTGGAGGTATCTCTCCAGGTACCACTGCTGGAGGTATCTCTCCAGGCTTGGTTCTCCATGTTCCACTTGGCTGGGTTGTCTCTCCAGGTTTGGTTCTGCAGGTCCCACATGCTGGGGGGTTGTCTTTCCAAATTTGGTTCACGTCTCTCCAGGTTTGGTTCTGCAGGTCCCACTTGCTGGGGGTGTCTCTCCCAGCGTGGTGGCTCCATGGTGACTCCCCATCCCTGGGCTCCTGGTCCAGCCCGATGCCAGCAGAGGGCCTCCCTCACCAAACAGAGCATCACTCCACCGCAAAATCATAAACCACATTATCTATTTGGCAAAACTTCTTCTTTTTTTGCAAGGAAGAGCCAGGAAAGGGGCTGGAGTTCCTTCTCCTCCACAAGCCCAGAGACAACGTGTCCCCCTGGCTTCTTCCTCGCTCAGTGCCAGCCCCCCCAGACGCATTAACGCTGCGGGAATGGTCGTCATTAAAATGGCAATTGGGGAGCCAGGCAATAAATTTAACATCATAAAAGGCGCTGGGAGGGTCTGGCTCATCTGTTGCTCTTCAAAGAAAAGGGTTAGTTGCTTCCGAACCCCCCCAAATAAATTGGGAAGAAGCAGGTGAGCGGGAGAGGGGCGGCTGGTGGCCCTGCTGGGGTGGGGGTGGGGGGGCGGTGGGGCTCCGGCCGGGGGGATGGGAGCTCTGGGGCTGCTGGAGAAGGGAGCGCTGGGGCTGGGGCTGGTGTCCGGTGATGATGGAGAAGCGCGGTGGGACCTCCCGGCAGCATTGTCCTCGTGGGGTCTGCGCCTCGCAGCGTGGGACGAGCTGGGGGGGAACATCTCCCCTTCTGCTGGGTAGGGGGGCTCTGCCCTGCGCCCCAGGGGGGTCTGCCAACCGCCAGCCAGTGGGGATGGGAGAATCCCGGGAGCCAGAGAGGGGGGAACAGGGCGGGGGGAACAGGGCAGGGGGAACAGGGTGGGGGGAACAGGGCAGGGGGAACAGGGCAGGGGGAGCTGGGCAGGGGAACAGGGCAGGGGGAACAGGGCAGGAGGAGCTGGGCAGGGGGAACAGGGCAGGGGGAGCCAGGCAGAGGGAACGGGGCAGGGGGAGCCGGGCAGAGGGAACGAGGCAGGGAGCAGGGGAGCCGGGCAAGGGGAGTCAGGCAGGGGGAACAGGGCAGGGGGAACAGGGCAGGGGAACCGGGCAGGGGGAGCCGTGCAGGGGGAACAGGGCAGGGACCCTCGCTTTGCTCCTACATCAGGAGCAGGTCCCTGGCCAGCGGGGGCTGCCCTGGCCTGTGCCCACCCCGCTCCCACCGCCCCAGCCTCGCCGATAGCCATCACCCAGCGCCGGGCTCCGGCAGCCGGCGTCTGCGGGCAGAAGGAACCATCC
Source organism: Hypotaenidia okinawae (assembly GCA_027925045.1). Taxonomy (NCBI): domain Eukaryota; kingdom Metazoa; phylum Chordata; class Aves; order Gruiformes; family Rallidae; genus Hypotaenidia; species Hypotaenidia okinawae. The sequence continues at coordinate 846,557 of BSDF01000014.1, read as the reverse complement.
TACTGGAACCCTTCGCTAAATAATTCAGGAGATTGCTTTTTTTTTCCTCTTTCCTTCCCCCCCCCCTCAGCTTCACTGTGAGCCCTAGTTTCATTCCCTTTCCCCCTTCTCCAGAAGGCTATAGCATTTTCCAGGCCGGGTTTCCAGCTCGGGCTCCACCGCCATGTGTTTACGGCTCAGCTCCCGGCGTTATTTAGGGACTGGAAAACCACAGCAGCTCCCTCGCTCCCGCAGCAGCCAATTTTTCTCCTCCACGCGGCTCTCGTTGCAGCGGCAAAGGTCAGCCCTGCTCCTTTGAAAGCAGCACCCCCCACCCCCATCCCCCTCCTCACACACACACCCCCTCGCCACCCCCCGTGATCAGATTTAGGAATCCTGGGGGAGGCTGAAGATGAAACCCCCGGCAAACTGGGTTGGTGCTGGGGGGAACACGGTGGGTCCTGAGGAAGGATGGAGGAAGAAGGATATTGTGGGAGGTGGGATGAGCCCCTGGAGCCCAGGCAGCGCCGGGGGCACGGGGCTGGGAGGGCTGACAGCAGTGAGAGCGTGAGTAATGGGGGCGAAGATAATATAGCTGATTAGAGGCGGCTATTGCGACGAGGCGCTGAGCCGGTCTCTGGGGGGGTGTGCTGTGAGGATAGAACAGCTCTGCCAGGGTGTAGTGAGTGTGGGGCTGGCGGGGGAGCCCCACAGAGGAGGGATGGGGGCTGGGGCAGAGGGGTCACAGTGATGGGGTGAGTCTTGTGGAAGAGGTTTCCGGGGGGGTTACATCAATGGCAGTCCCACAGAAGGCTAGAGGGTGTCACGGTGACACCCCCCCAAGGATGGGTCTCATGGGAGGGGTCACAGTGGTCGGAGAGGGTAGGAGGATGGGGGGACGGTCACAGCAGGGGGATCCTGGGAGCTGGTGGTCCCTCAGGATGCCTTGAGAATGGGCAATCAAGAGGAACACACTCTGCCCCCCAGGACGGGCCACCCAGGGGGGAAACACGGCCATTGACTGGGTGACCAAGGGATGGCAGCACAGTGGCTGCAAGGGGGGTCCCTGGAGAGAGCAAACGAGGCAGGAGAGCGCAGGGATGGGGATGGAGCCCAGGTGTGGGGCAGAGCCCAGGTGTGGGGCAGGGGCTCCTGGCAGCACTGTGAGCAGCCGGCAGCCCCGGTGCCAGGGTGTCCCCCCGCCCCCGAGCCATTCCCTGCTGGCCCTGTCCTAGCCCAGGCACGGCTCACGCCTCCCAACTTTGCCAGCGGATGGTTTTTAATTAAAACCAGCAGCTGCCGCTGCACGACCCGGCCCTTTGGGGATGACCACTGCTCACATCCTCCGCCTTTGGTCTTCCTGGCTGCACAGCTTGACGCAGAGAGATGAAAGCCAGCTTGTGTCCCCCCTCCCCAGCCAAAAAAAAAAAGTGCCAGGGAAAAGGCAGTTGTAAAACCCCCAGCCCAGGGTCTGGTGAGGTGCCGGCTACCGTGAGCCCAGGCCGGAGCCAGGCCGCAGCCCGGGGAGCGGGGCCATCGCCTTCAGCCCTTCTAAAAATAACATCTCGGAGCACGGCGAGTGTCTAACTGGAACCAGCTTTCCAAACTCCCAGCTGGAAGCTGGTTTCGAAGCCTACCCCAGCCTTTCTGGGAAAGAGCAATTAAAAATAGCGGAGGCCTGAAAGCGGCGTCCCTGCCGCCCGGCCTGGCCCGGCCCGGGCAGGACATGGGGAGCCAGGGCTGGAGGGACAGTCGTTCCCCCTTGTGCAGCTTGGAAAGGCTGGCAGGCCCTGCAGCCAAGGAGACTGTGGCTGGAGGAGTCATGGAGGGGGATTCAGCCTCCCTGATCCTAGGAAAAGAGGGGAGACTGAGGCCAGACAGACATCCCCCCAGTGAGAGGTGCTGAGGCTGCTCCAGCCTGTTGTGGGCCTGGGGCCATATTCAGGCTGCTGCCCAGAAGGACAAAGGCCAGGCTGTACCTGGAGGGGGGATTGGATAGAGCAACATCCTGTAGTACCCCCTTCCCACAGCTCCAGCTGGCCAAGGTGGGAGGGGGCTCTGGATCTGGGTAGGGGCCTCTGAGCAACACCCATGGGCTCCAGCTCATTGTCCTTGGGGCCCAGCCCTCCCACTCATGTGGGTGCCCATGGGTGGGATTGGTGATGACCCCCTGCCCACGCTGAGTCTGGAGATGGCCCCATGTGGCTCTAGCCAGTGGCGCTCACCCGGCACCCTGTGCCAAGCCCATCACCTCATTGGTCAACCCTCCATCTCCACCCATGGAGACCATGGGCCCAAGCATCCCCAGCTCCACAATCACCCACCTTCCCCACCACCAGACCTCCAGCTCAGACCCCTGGTTCCCCCGGATGGGGCTGGCTGGGCTGCACCCTTGGCCGTGCCCCCACCATGGGGGGCTGCACCAGGCACCCATGCTGTTCTGCTTTCCCCAGGCTGGGGGCTGCTTCCCAGAATGTGTGTGCGTGTTTCCTTCCACCTCCCTAACGAGAGCAAACGGGGCCAGGGCAGAGCCCCCGAATCGCCCCCAGCAGCGGTTCCCCCGGCGTTCGTTTCCTCTCCGCTGCGTTCACCTCGTTACGGCCTAATTCTCTAACGAAGGGCCATGTGAGAGGAAGTCTTGCGGAAGCCTGGCCTGGCAACCGCCTTCCTGCTACCAACCCTCTCAGCAGCTCCAGCAGGACACGGTTTCCTCGGGATCGGACAAGACCCCATGTGTGTTTGGGCAGCCCCCCCCTTGCTGCCCCAGCTGAACCCCCAGGCATCTCCAATTCTGTGTTTAGCAAGGTCACAGATGAGGGTGTCCCACCCAGAGGGGTTAAAGCACCAGTAAAACACTCATTTCCTCCCTCCCCCTCCCCGTGTCACCAGCGTTCAGTGGATTTCAAGGTGCCCCTGAGCATCTCCAGCTTTCTCCACGTGCAGCTGAGCACCCACCCCAAAAGTCCTCCCGGTGCCATCACCCTGGGACAGTGACCATGCCATCCCAGTGGGGTCTCTGAGTGTGAATGTGAATATCCACTACAGCAGGTTCTCCTTGGCCCTGGTCACTTCTTGTCTGCCGGGGAGAAACCCTCCAGGATCCAGGGAGCTCCTGCATCCCTTGTGTCCCCTCACCAACTTCTCCTAGCTCCTGCAGACCCCTTTCCCATCGTCCATGGGGACGTCTGAGCCCCTCGGTGCTGGAGGAGAGATGGATGGACAGACGTCACCAAGGCTGTGCAGTTGGGGAGGAGCAGATCTGCCCCCCTCAGCACGGTGCTCAGCCCAGCTGCTGGCCAGCCACCCCTGCCAGCTCAAACAATGGGCTTCTGGGTGATAAGCCGCCTCCTCCCCAGGCACCCAGGCACGAGCAGGGGGGTTTATTTGGGCTTTTGTTTCCCTTTCGAGCCTGTGGTGACACTGGAGACGCTGGGCAGACAGAGCGGGTGTCCTGTGCCACCGCCACATCCCGGCGGGGACGGACGCCCACGTGAGTGGGGGCAATTAGGCTGCCTGTGGGTAACGAGTTTAATGGTCCCAAAGCCTCCTTTGGGGACAGGGAGGAAAGAAAATCAAAGGCTTGTGAAGAGGCAAACACTGGGGAGGGGTGGAGGGGGTATCTGCTGGCGGGGGGCAGCCCCCTCATGCTCCCAGCTGGTGCCCAGCCAGCTGGGGTAGCCCAGCAAAGCTCAAGAGAACATGGATGGGGCCCGACCCCTGCACCCCTTCCTGAGGAGGTTTTGCTCCAAGGGAGCTGAGGGGCTGAGGAGGGGGTGGCCTAAGGGGGATGCCCATGGTAGTGATGGGCCTGTAAGGCTCAGAGGTGGGACACGGCTCATGGGGGGCTCCCCAAGGCTGGCAGTGACCAGCTCTGGCAGAGATCAAAGAGGGAGATGGGGCTCCTCCTGCCTTGGCTGTGCTGGCTGCCTTCAGCCCTGCCAGGTGAAGGCAGGAAGGCAGCAGGCAGCCGCGCAGGCTGTGCAGGCAGGAGCACAGCAGGGGCGGTGGGAGTAACATGGTGGGGGGCCCAGCTGGTGCGTAGGCCCACAGAGAGGCTGCAGGGAGGAAGGAGAGATGGGAAAACGGCATCTTTAATTCCCTGGTCTCTGTGGGAAGGCAGGAGGGGGGCAAGGCAGAGCCCAGGGGAGCCCCGGCCTTTGGGGAAGCTGGGCAGGAGGAGGGCAGAGCCCTTCAGGCTGCACCCAGCTCCAGTGACTGAGCTCCACCGGTGACCACGGCGTTGCCCACACAGCCACTGAACTGGGAGCAGGATTCTCCCGGGAGCCCACAAACCCCACCCAAGTTTTGTCCCCAGAAGCCACCAACACACAGACTGAGCCCCAGCACCCCCACTGCAGAGGGTGGGGTCCTGGGGGGCCAGGGAAAGGCAGGAGCCCTTTCTCATGGACCCACCATCCTGTCCTGTGCAGGGAGGCACAGGGACCTGCCCAAGGAACAGGATCCCACTCCAGCATTTGGAGACGTTTTGGTCAGATCCTGATTCTGGGTGAACCCTTGGTGGGGGGTGGGGAACGGGGGTGCAGAGCTCCAGCTCTGTGAAGCTGCAGTGGAAGATCTCTTCCAGACCATCAGGTCCATGCTGGGATCATACACGTATGACCCAGGGATGGGGCCATACTGATAATCTGGGTCTGTTCTGTGTGGTGATGTCCACCTGCCCATCCTTTCCCTCCTCGTGGCTCTGGCTGGGGGCAATGGCAGACTCCTCCATTGCCCAGCAAGTGCCAGCACACATTCCTGAGGGGTCAGTAGCTCTGATGAGGGAGAACAGCCAGCTTGCTGGTGACTGTGAGAGCTCAGCTCTTCCCAAGGATCACATCTCTGGCTGCCTTGGAAGCAAAGCCAGGGAAGTCCTGGTGGATGGGATGGTCAGAAGCTGGAGCTGCCTCTACAGTGTTGAGGAGACATCCAAGACTGGAGGGATGTGGAGAGTCCCACTTAGGATAACCACTTGGTAATACCTTCATGCCTTCAGGGCTGCCAGCCTGACTCCTGGAGCATGTGACCACATCTGCCTCGCTTCAGGCCACCTATGTGGCTTTCTGCCTACGGAGGAGCGGGTCGCCCAGGGCAGGTACCCCCAAGGGCTGCCGAAATGCTGTGAGCAGGGGCATGACATGGGCAACTGCTTCTCAGGATGGCACCTCCTGGAGACAGCAGCCAATGGAGCGTAGACCAGGACTGAACCGTGAGCTGGGCTTGTCCCACAGGGATCCTGTCAACGAGGTCTCAAGGACTGTTTCAATGCAGGAACAGAGGAGCTGGGGCAGGAGCCCTCTGGCCATGGGAGATGGAGGAAGAGGCTTTGCAGAGTGATGGAAAAGGAGGAGGTGGCACCCTGAGGGGAGGAATCCTCCCTCAGCAGGGAGAGGGTGCCCCAAGGTGTGTTCAGTGCCCCAAGGTGTGTTCAGTGCCCGGGTGGCCTCAGCAGCACTGCCCAAGCCCTGCAGCACTGCTTCTCCCAGCTGTGCCAGCCAGCCCCGCTTCCCCAAAATACTTGGGAGGGCTGGAGTAGGCCAACTCCACCACCCTCATCGATGCTGCAGGGAGCCTATTTTAAGCCTTGCTAACGTAGGAGGATTAAATTTGGCTGGCTGAGACACGTCCTGCTCCCAGCTGTCCCCCAGCCTCCCCTGAGGTTGGCAGCTCTGCTGCAGGCACCGGCTCGTGATGCAGGAGGCTGCCCGGGACCTCCGGGGTCGGCTGCCCTGCACAAAGGGAACCCAAAACTGGGGCATCTTCTCTGGCACGGAGTCACCCAGAGCTTGGAGTGATGGCCAAAGTTCTGCCAGGCGTTGCCATCAAAGTCTTGACCCACAGGAAGCACCCTGGGATGAACCCTGGTGAAATGGGTGGGCGTGAAGTGAGCCCAGGTCTCCATCCCAAGGTCCCTTCTGGAGGGGTGAGCACCCTTACTGGGGGGAGCTGGGTGATGGAAGAAGGGGGGTTCTAAGCTCTCTCCCTGACCCTAGCCAGCCCATTGCCAGGATGAGGGAAGACAGGCAGTGCTGGGGCTGACAGTCCCTGCCCCTCCCCTGCTCCTGCCCCTCCCCTTCCCCTGCCCCTGCTCCTGCCCCTGCCCCTGCTCCTGCCCCTGCCCCTGCCCCTGCCCCTGCCCCTGCCCCTGCCCTGCCCCTGCCGAGGGTGTGGGTGCTGGGGAGCCCTGCCAAGACCATCTCAGTCACCTACCTCCACAGGCATCCATCTCCCCGGGGTGGCGTGTTGCCCTCTCACCCCCCAGACACCCATGTACCCTACACCTTCCTGGTCCAGTCTGTTGTTTTATTAATCTACAGAGCGCTGGTTGCTGGGGGCCTTGCAGAAGAGCCTCATGGAAAATCCCATTTTGGCTGCACAGATTTATCTGCCCAGAGCTGGTGGTGTGTGTGCTGAGGCCAGTGTCACACCCAGCCAGCGCTGGCTGCGTCACCAAACACAGGCTGGAGGCTGGGCAGCGAGGGACAAATGTTGGGCTGGAGGAAATGAGGCAAGAGGCAGAGGGGAGAGCACTGATTTACACCCCACCACCTCCTCCTGAGCACCACAGCGGCCGCCGTGGCCGATATTCCCACTGCCACAGGGAGCATCACTCCATGGCTCTTCCTCCATTTGCTCATTTGGGGAGGGGGTGGGGTGGGGTGGGTAATAATACCCATCACCTATTTGCGAGGCTGTTGTGAATTTTCATGAGCCACCATCTGAACGGGGCTTTGAGCAGGAAAACTGCTGTATCAGCTCTAGGCAATGATAAACAATACTCAGCATTTACATATTCAAAGCACTTTGATTAACTCTTGGGGTTTAAGGACTTGAGTCGATTCCCACCCAAGCGTGATGGCAGCTGGACGGGGTTAGAGCGATGGCACTGGGTGCAAGCCTTGGGGTGAGGGGGGAAGAGGGAAACCCCTCGCCCTAGTCAGGCACAGCACATCCTGCCTCAAATCCCCGCCTAAACCCGGAGGAATAATTAATGCCGGTCGGGGAGTGCGGGAAGGGGCTGGGAAGGGGCTGGGTCCCACCGCGGGAAGCGGGCGCAGAGCAGGGAGCATCAGCGGTTCTGCCGCAAAAGCTGTAACCAGGTGTTAAATCGCTGTGAAATCCTAACCTGGTTCTGCAGGAGGTGCCAAATAAAGGGAGTTTTCTTTTTTCCTTGATTTTTTTTTTTTTTTTGGGGGGGGGGGGGGGGGAAGATGTGCCTTTGCCTTCCCTGAGCACCACAGACACGCTGTGACCTGCTCCCCATCCTGCCTGCTGACGCCACCGGGCTGAAAAGCGAAGGGCAAACCCAGGAGCAGGATGTTTCATTTCATCCAGCAGATCGATAGGGGTTTTTTTTTTTTTCCTTCTTACCAAGTTTTTTCGGTCCCCTGATTTTAAATGCCTCCCACCTCCCCGCCCCCACTTCCCCCCCTCCCCGTCTCCCACCCTGTCCCCTGTCGCGGTCCCTCAGCCTCCCCCGGGGAGGGGGGATCCCTCAGCATCATTATTAAAATCGCATCAAACAAGAGGAAAAACTGGTGAAACTTCGGTCCCGGTGTCACCCGGTGACTCCGGAGCGGGCGGCGGAGGGGAACCTCCCACCCCCCTTCCCAAAGCTCCGCCGAGCCCCCCTCCTTTCAGCTGGGCCCCCCCCCCCCCCCCCCCCGCAATTAGAGGCGCTCCCGGGGGTCAGTCCCGCATCCCGCTGCGGCGCCGGGGGACGGCGCCAGCCCGCGATGCTGGGGTTACACCCACCCCCCCAAACACCCCGAGATGCTGCCGAGGTGTCCGCCGCGGTGCTCCCGGCCCCGGCTAGGAGAGAGGAAGGGCGGCAGGGCCACATCCATCCATCGCTCCCGGGCTGGGGCGAGCGGCCACTGCCCGCGGCGCATGTGCGCTGGGAGCCGGTTTCTCCCGTTTCCTACGGGGAAAAAAAAAGGTTTCCCGGCCGCCAGGAAGGAAACTTTGGGCAACGTCCCCCGTGCAGCAGCAGGAAAGCAGCAGCCGGAGCGAAACCCGTGCCAGCTCCGGGGATGGCAGATGCTCGGAGCTGGCAGGGATGGGGCGGGCGCGGGGGTCCGCATGGGCACGGCCGCGCTCCGCTCCTCGGCTCCGGTCCTGGCCCCGGAGCCCGTGGTTGATCCTGGAGGTCTTGGAGCTCGGTGGTGGAGACACCTGCGAGGAGCTGCCAGGCCCGGGGATGGGGAATGGGGCCGGCGGGAGGCAGGGATCCATCCTGCCGCCCTGCCTGCCTGGAGCGGCTCCGCGAACGGGGGCGGGGAGGGAGAGATCCCAAGCGAAACGTCCCAGATGGTGCCTTCTGCAGGGGGAAGGACCGGGCGGGGGGGGGAGGGAGGGGAGGGGGCTCAGCCTGGATTGGGGGTGCGGGGCTGATCCCGCCTGTGTCCCGCCGGGCACCGAGGACCCGGTGACAGGGCAGCGTCACCGCAACAGAACTCGCCGCCGGCTCCCGGCGCTCCGGGGGCCGTGTCGTGCCCGTCATCTCCCGGCTCCCACCCCCGCCCCCCCTCACGACTCCTCAGCGGGTCTCCCCGGGCCCGGCGGGACAACCCTGGGCTGGGTTCTTACCAGTTCATCCCCTGCCCTGTCCCGGGGGCGGCAGCGCATCCCCTCGGGGCGGCTCCCCGCTGAGCCCCGCGCCCCTTCCGCGGGGGCGCCGAGGGGAAGGATGCGGGGAGGAGGGAGGGGGGCGGTGGAAGGGGGGTCGGGAGCGCCCCGGGGAGCCAGCAGCGGGGCTCCGGGGCGATGCCGAGCGGGGACAGCGGGGGCGGGTGGGGGACGGGGACGGGGACACGACACACACGCGAGCCGAGGGGGTGGTGGTGAGGGGGGGTAGAACCGGAGGGGCCCGGGGTGCCGTGCCGTGCCGCGCCGCGGTGCCGCCCGCGCCGCGATCGATCCGCATCGACCGTCCCCGCCGCGCTGCTCCACTTTCCAGCCAATGTCAGGCGGCGGCGGCGGCGGCCCGGGGAGCCCCGCCGGTGGCACCGCACACCCCGCCTGGCGCGCCGCCCGCGCCGCGCTGCCCCGAAGAGCCGGCCTGGACCGCGCCGCGCCGCGGAGCCGCACTGCCGGGACGGCAGCAACGGCGCCGGCAACGGGCCCGGCCGGCAGCCGGGAGCCGGGCAGCGGAGCTGGAACGGAACCCGAACCCGAACCCGGACCCCGACCCGGACCGGGCGGCGGAGAGGGAACCGAACCCGGCACCGGACCGGGTGAACACCCGGGCATTGGACCCGGCACCGGACCGGGCACTGAACCTGGCACCGAACCCGGCCCCGGACCGGACCGGGTGAACACCCAGGCACCGAACCAGGCACCGGACCGGACCGGGTGAACACCCAGGCACCGAATCAGGCACCAGAGCGGGCGAGCTGCTGGGTACCGGACCGGGCACTGCACTGAGCACCGAACGGCCCAGGCACCATGCAGCGGGCATTGACACTGGGCAGGGGGTGGGCAATGTGTCACTGGGCACCGAGCTGGGCACGGGGATGGGCAGCACCGTGTCAGGAACAGAGTCAGGCCCTGGAGGAGGCAACCCCATGCTGGTACCACACCAGACACCACGCCAGCACCAAACTGGCCAGTGCAGCACTGTGTTGGGTAGTGCTGTGCTGGGCACCACGCTGGGCACTGTCACACTGTGCACTGTGCTGGGCACGGGCACATGGGGCCACACTGCAGACCCTGCTGGGCACCGTGGCGCTGGGCATCACCACGGTGCCAGCCTGTACTGCACCAGGCATAGCAACAGCTGGCTTCACCCCTGCACTTCGCTGGGTGCTGCACGGTGCTGGGCATCACAGTGGGCACTGCTGCCCCACACTGCTGCCTCGCACTGTGCCATCGTCTGGAGGCACTGCCCAACACCCGACAGCACTACTCCCACTCTGCAGCAGCCCACTCCTCCCCCAGCATCCCTCCTGTACCCCACCCAGGGCAACACCGTGCCAGGTCCTGCTGCCCCTCACACTTACTCCCAGACCCCCAGGAAGGTGCTGCCCAGGACACCAGGGCTGCGGCTCTGTCCCCTCACCGCCTATGGGGGGGCTACCCCTGTAACCGCCCAGCCCTGCTACCCAAAACCCTGCCCCAAGGGTGCCTACGGTTAGCTGGGCGCAGCAGCAACAGGTCCATCATCCCCGGGGCTGCAGGGTGGGCGCAGCAGCACCCCACCTCTCTCATTCCCTCATTTCGGGAAGGCCACTGACCCACAGAGGTGGGGGCTTTGCCTGGCTTCATCCCCACAGCCCCCACGGCACAGCCAGGCCTGCGGGCGGGGGGGGGGGACACCCTTCGGGGGGAGGGTCCCCTCCCTCCCCCCAATCCAAGTGCCGTCGTGCAGCTGCAGGAGCGTTGCCGGCTTTGCGTTATTTCCGCGATAGCGCCGAGCTCTGGCCAAACACTGCCTCCATTATCCCCTGCTGGGTGCTGGGCGCAAGCGGGGAGCGACCCGGGCGTGTTTTGAAACGCAGCCTTTGCGCAGGGTACCCAGCCCGGCGGGTCCCGCTCACCACGGAAACGCGCCCGCCGCCGGCTTCACAGAGCAGGGGGGCTGGGGGAACGCCAACACGAACACCCCCCCCCCCCGCTCCACAGAGCTGCAAACCAGGGCTGGCCCCAGCCCCGTTTGAAACGAGCTCCTAAAAAAAAGGTCCCGCCAGAGGAGCTGCTCTCGGAGCGCTGGGGATGTGGTTTGTTGGAGCATCCTTTGAGGAAGAGCCCGGGAAAGGGGATTCTGAAGTCCCCAAGGCCACGGCACTGAAAACTTGGGAGGATGGTTTTAAGGAGGACTGGGAGAGGGAGAGGTGCTGGGAGCAGTGGGAAAGGTGGGAAGCTGGGGACTCCTGGGCTGTGGGGCACCCAACGGATCCCAACCCTGGGCTGGCATCACCCATCTCCTGCTGGGATGCACCGCGCCGCTCGCTGAGGCCAGGAGTGCCCCTCTGCGCTGGGTAGCAGGCTGGAGAGGCTGGGTCAGGGTGGCCACACCACCCCAGCACACACAGGGCACCCATAGATCCTATAGCGTGCTGGGCCAGCACTGTGGGCAACAAGTCATCCTGGAGAGGAGCAACGGGTGCCAGCTGAAGCAGGCAGCAGGGAGGGGGTGGTGGGTCCCAAGGGTGGGTTGGAACCCCCTCCCCCAATGTGCTGCCATCACCCGTGGCTGGGGCTGGGGGAGGTGAAGCTGGGACCTCAGGGTCCCTTCGGGGGCGGGTGACTCAGTTTCCCCAGGCTGAGGCTGGCGGGGGCCGGGAGGCGGGGGGTGGTTGTGGCAGTGGTGGTGGCAGTGGTGGTGGCAGTGGTGGTGGCCGTTGGGCTGGCAGGCAGGCGGCTGCAGAGGCTTCCTGTTTCTGCAGGATCCGGCTGGCATTGTGCCGCACAGCGAGGGGGCAGAGCCTCTTCTTGCACCTGCCCAGAGCATCTGCTAGGGAGAAAATCTCCATGGCAACTCTGCCGGTTCCTCCATCCCTGTTCCACGGGGGACAGGGGGCTCTGCCTCTGCCTCCCCCGCTCAGCCGGGCTGTCCCCATGGTGGGGACAAGCCACGGGTGCCCAGGCAGCTTGGCTTCTGGGGAAGGAAGGCTTTGCCGAGGGGTGTCCCTGGCCCTTGAAGGTTGCTGGTCCCTCCCAGTGGGGCTCTGGGTCCCACCAGTGATGGGAGGGGAGATCTGGGCTCCACCACATTGAGGGGCTGGTTTCCCGCTCTGCTCCCAGCTTTGGGGAGGGTGGAGAGTGTCCCACCTTCCCAGCAGGACACACCGAGCTCCCCTGCCCCTCAGCCAGCGTGGAGACGTTACCCTTTCCAGAGGTGGGGGCAGCTCTGGGGAGGTGACCTGAGGTCCAAGGCAAATGCTTCTAAGGCTCCTGAGCCTGGAGCTAGCAGCAAGCCTGGCTGTAGGGTGCAAAGTCCACGCTGCTCATTTTGGGCACACCCCCTCCCCCTTCCCCCCTCTCCAGGATTCCTCATGGGGGCTGCTGGCGGTAATGAGGAGCCCCAGCGTCTCCCCAGGGCCTCATTCAGTGGCAGGGAAGGGATGGGAGATGCTCTCGGGCACAGAGGTCCTTGTGTGCCTGGTGTCCCTTGGGAAGCTGAGCAGCACTCCCACAAACCCCAGCACCCACAGCCTGGGCTGGCTGAGGGACAGTGGCTCAGGGCTCCACGGGCCACAGGCACTGGAAGGGGCTGCGGGCAAGCTGGGAGGGAGCAGATGGAGTTCAGCTGAACTGGAGAGGAAAAGAAACTGGAAGCAGCGTTTGTGAAGGCTACAGAGACTCCTCACACCCCCAGCCCTGCTGCTTACACAGGCATTGGTGCTCTGGGGGAAACGCTGCAGGGTTTTGGGGAGGGCTTCATGCCCTGCAGCCCCTGTCCTCCTTCCCTGACCGTCTGAAGGCCACCAGTCCCACCAGGGACAAAGCCACACCTGCAGCCCCAGCCTGGCTGCTGGCAGCTCATCTCGGGGCAGCCAAGCCCTGGGGGACACCCGCTCCCATTCCTTGCTTAGCCCCTCTCCCAGATCAGGGCATTTCAGCAACCCCTCAGCTGCTGGCAGCCCACAGCCCGTGGGGGAAAGGAAATCAAAGGAGAGGAGCCCAGAGGGCTTCAAAGGCTTGGGTAAAGAAGAAGACAACTGCAGGAATGGCCTCTCTGTTTTATAAAGGGGGAAACTGAGGCATGGGATGATTTAAGGACTCAGCCAAGCCGTGTGTGCCATGGGTGGTAAGTGATGTCAACTGCAGATGGCCTGAATCCCAGGCTCTTCTCTGAATTGCTGCTGAATTTTTCCAGAGGCAAAAAATAGCAATTTTGATTGTCTGTGAAGCACCCAGTGAGGATGCTGAGCCCTGGGGAGGGAGGGGGAGCAGTTGGAGGAAAGTCTCCCAGGGCACCAACCCCAGCGTGGGGAGATGGTCCAGCTGGGAAGGAGCAGGGGACAGAGAGGATGGATGCGCTCCTCAGGACCATGCTTGAGAGGGGTGCTGGGGATCATCTAGACTGAGTGTCAGCAGGCAGATCTGCTGGGACACGTGGCAGTGCCCTTCCAGGGGGTCACCTGTACCTGGAGAGCCTGGGGCAGCTTGTACAACCTGCTGATGCTACGTGTGGGTGGGGGTTTACTGGGGTGGTCCCTGTGCCCATCCCCAGAGCGGCCCAGGAGTGTGCAGTGGCCGAGGGGGCTCCCAGCTGCTCTGGGACCCACCAATCTGACCCCACAGCTCTGGCACTGCTTGAAGGAAGCCGGTTTCTACCCCTGGGCAGCACTTGTCCCCTCCTGGGGACCTTGTGGGTGGGCTCCAGCTGGGTGCTGAGGACAGGGTGTCCCTTTGCCTGGCTGCTGGAGGGATGTGTGCCCACTGAGCCCAGCTTTGCCCCCGTCCCGGCTCCTGTGCCAAGTGGAGCAGGAGTTTGGCCCTTGCTGTGGGCAGGGCAGAGCGTTGGTGGGAGCTGCCCATGTGTGAAGCCCAAACAGAGAGAATGTCACGTCCCAGGAGTGGCTGAGGGGGCTGGGAGGGGCTGGAGGGCAACAGGAGCAGCACCAGGAGCTGCGATGGGCTGAGCTGAACGGCTTCACCCCTCTCAGGCATGGCAAGAGGAGCCCAGGTCCCTCTTCCTGGGGCTGCCCGAGCCCCAAACCTTCCCATGTCCCCCACGGTGGAGAGCTGCATCCCTCCCACCCCGCTGTGCCTGGATGCTGGTGGAGGTCCCTGGTTGTCTGTGGAGGGTCCCAGCTTGACTAGGCACTCAGGGGACCCTGAGGTGGGGGAAGAAGAGCTCTTGGAAAGCAAGAGGTTCCGTGAGCTGGTGGCCCTGCCACGCACCGTGCCCGTGCTCCTGGCTGGGAGGCTGGGGACGAGGAGCTGGGGCACTCAGGGCCTGGGCAAGGGCTGGACAGAATGTGCTCATCGCCCCGATTGGGACCGGAATCTGCTATTTCAGGCGCTGTGACCTCACGCTCCGTAGGTGCCTTTGAAAATAGCTGGAGGGCGGTCACAGGGCTGGGTTTCAGCAGGACCTGAGCAGAGACAGAGAGGCTCCAGGGCACTGCCACCCAGAAACCCTGAGGAACCCAAACCACCCAAGGCAGAGAGAGGGGTCGTTTGATCCAGATAACACCAGAGCATCCTGGCTACTGCAGCACGAGAGAGCAGGAGAGGATGGCAGAGTCCAAGGGAGCGATGCTGAAATCCCCCCTGTTAAAAATGGCCCCAAAATTAGCCTTTTCCTGGGAAAAAAAAAACCCAAAACAAACCCCAAACAAACCCAGGGCTGGAGTGAAATTGTTTTTCCTGATGGCAGCCAGCTCCTTCAGGGGTTAAGTGCAGCCCTGTCCAGAGAACTGTAAAAGGTGTTTCCGAAATCTTTCCACTGCCCCGTTGTTTTCACGGCCAGGAAAGGCAGGGTAGGGCTGCCTGGGCAGGAGGGGCTGCACCTCACATGGAAACCAGGCTGGGGCATTGGTACAGTCACCCAACAGGGTGGAGAAGGGGGATGGAGGAGGAGCCCCCCACCCCCTCCAACGGATGTGCTCTGTATGCCCCAGGGGTAGCAAGAGCTCCTCCCTGGCTTGGGGAGTCAGTGGGATGCTGCTTACATGGAGATGTTGGGATGAGCAGCTGCTTTCATGGAGAGTCTGGAGGTGCCTGTGGATGGGGGTCAGTGTTTTGGGGGAGATTGTGGAGTTAAGGAGTTAGGTTCAGCCAGGCTAATTCTCCTGCCTTGCTTGGCAGCAATGGCTGAGAGCTTCCTGAGTCTCAAACACGGGAGAAGTTGGAGAACATGGAGGAGAAGGTGGAGATCCTGCTGATGATCCTGCATCCCAACTGCTGATGGTGGGTCTCAGAGGTGACGTTCTGGAGATCTCAAGGCCATGGGAGAGGCTGTGGTGCTGCCCAGATGCTTCTCTCATGTGTCCTGGGCTTCATCAGTGTGGCCTTGCATGAAGCTTGGACACAGTTAGGAGAAGGTCCTGGGGGGCACAGAGTGTGCTGGCCACTGACAGGCAGGACACCCCCAAACTCACCCCAAAAAGCATGCTGCAGCAGGCAGAGCCTCTTCAAGGAGGTTCCCCCTGCCTGATCCCTCCTCCCAGGCACTTCCAGCTGGTGCCAGGCTTGCTCCCTCCCGCTCTCTTGGCTGTCCCTCTTCCCTGTGCTCACAGGCCAGACAGGTTTCCAAGTGCTTTATGCTCAGGCCCAGAAACTCACGTCCAGGCTGCAGCAAGGAACCAGCAGCCAAGCTTGATTTGGGGGAAAAAAGAAGCAAAGCAGATCGAATTCCCTGCCCTGCACTGGGTGGGGTGGGACAGGGGAAGGCAGCTCCAAAGCATCCCCAGGTCGGAGACACGGGTGCAGCCCAGCTGGGAGGGCAGCGTGTGGGCTCCAGGCTCCATCCCACCCTGGGAAGGGGCATCCTGGGGTTAAACGAAGGAAAGATGGGCTGTTTGGGGACGAAGGGGGTTCTGAAGATGCGCTGTGGCCGGGGCTGGGCTTGGCACGGGGTGGCTGGCACAGTCAGCTCGGTGGCCACCTCACACCCCCCCACCCCAGCGTTGAGGTTGGGGTGGGGGGGGGTGTTTAATTCTCACTCTGTGCTTCCCCTCGCCCTGGGAAGTAATGAAATGCAGGAGCCGGCATTAATGCACCATTAAGGCTGCAAATTTCAGCACGCAGCCATCAGGAAATGCAAATCCCCGGCGCTCTGGCAGCTCCCCCTCTGCCGCCCAGCCGGGGAAGGGGCTGGCGCTGCCTGACCTTTGCTACCGGGATGAAATCCCCGGGGACGGTGACGCTGCCTCTGGCTCTCCCTCTCCCAACCCTTTGTCTTCCCCACCTACGGCTGGGGGCCCCCCCCCCCGGGCCCCCCCCCCACCCCGCTCTGCCAGCCCTGAGGGGGGTGGCACAGGGTGGGAGGGGAAGGGAGGTGGCACAAGGTGGTGTTTGGGCTCATCTGTGTCCATCCATGGAGGGTCTGTCTTGCTTTGGGCTCTGCTCGGGGCTTGGGGTGCTCCTGGGGGACTGGGGTTCTCCTGGGGAGTGGGGTGGGGGGAGGCGAGCTGTGGCATGGGGTGCTCCCTCCACGCAGGGATGTGCCCATCGAGGGGGGCAGGAAGAGAAGGTCTGGAGGCTGCCAGAGCCCTTCCTGCAGCCCTGCTTGCTCTACCTCATGGCCGTACTGCGCTGCGCTGGCAGGGACCTGGTTTTCCATAAATTTGGGTGGAAGGGAGAGTTTGGCAGAGCCCTGGGCTGCAAGGAAGGATTTATGGCTGTGCTGGCTGCTCTCTGTTCTCCTAGCAGGGCTGGGGCTGCTGCAGAAATGCCCCGCAGGAGGAGGAGGAGGAGGAATAGGAGGAGGAGGAGGGAGCCCATGCTGGCATCCATGTGGGGAACGGGGTCCCAGCCAGAGGCAGATGAGGGGAGCATGGAGGCTGGAGGAGGCAGGGTGAGGAGGGACATTGCTTGTCCCAGCATGGGGCTGGGAACTGGGTGGGACCTGAGTGGCAGGCTGGAGGTGGGTGATGCTGCCTGAGGTGGGCACAGCTAGATACCAAGCGTCCCAGCAATAGGGTATGGATGGGACCTTTCTCACCTCTGGGTGAGACACCAAAACCTTCCAGCTCCAGCCCAGCCACGTGCCAGAGGCACCTGGAGCACCTCAGGGCACCTGGAGCTCTTCACCTCCAGACCCCCTGGAGCAAGGTCACCATGGGTCCCCACGGCAAGCATCGCCCTCACCGGGCAGGCAGCAGTGAGCTTCTAGGCACGTGTGTTGCTGCTGACTGATGGCTTCTCACCACTGGTCTGTGGTGGGGCCCTGGCTGGCAGTCCCATGGGTGGTCCCAGGCGCTCCCCCTACCCCACCCCAGCTTGGGCAGTGCACATCCATGCATCCTTCCTGGAGCACACTGAGCATCAGGAGGTCTCTCACCTGGACTAAAAGCATCTCTGGTAGCTCCAGCTCGCCCTGGGCTGTCAGAAGTTAGGAGCTGCAGTGAGAGGAGGGATGTTTTTCCCTCTTTCCACGCAGGGGTTGAGGTTTCCAGGCAGCCTTGGGATGCCAGGAGCGGCGCTGAAGCTTTCCCAGCGGAGCCTCGTGGCTCTTTATTCTTCCCATCCTGCTCTCCTTCCCTGGAAACAAAAAGTCACCCCAGGAGGAGGAGGAGGAAGAGGCATCTCCAACGTCCCTCCTCTCTGCCGCGCCGGGGAGCACAAAATAGGTACCGGCCACATTTCCAGATGGAAACGTGAGGCCTGAGGATGGAGAAAGAGTTTTCCAAGGCTTTGGAGCAAGGTGTGGACAGCGCTGAGAATAGCATCGCGAAATCTCAACTGCCAAGCCCTTAGCCTAACCAGAAGGTTATTCTTCTTCCCTTATGCTCATACATATCCATTAGGATGAGACCATATGTGTGAGATGTAGATGAATTTCTTTCCTCTTGACAAGTCCAGTTGGTCTTCCTAGGTAAGGAGCTGGTGGTCTGTTCCCATCCAACTCTAGGCTGGCTCTTTGCCGTGATTTCTTGGGTTGCTTCTGCCCCGGAAGAAATGGAGCTAGGAGTTGGAGCTTCAGACCTGCCTCTTCTCCAGGCACTGGGGCTTTGGATGGGTGACGTTCCTGGGGAGCTGCTGAGGTTCCCCCTGAGCAAAGTGGGATGGGGTGGTGGGGAGAAGCAGCTGGCCAGGAGGACTGGGAGCCCATCTGGAGCATTCCCAGTAAGGACCAGTGTTCCCAGTTGGGTCACAGAGAGCTTCTTGGTGCAAGGGCAGCTCCTCTGACAGCGGCAGCATGAGTGAGCGCTGGCTCTTCCTTTCCAGGTGGCTGCACAGGGTGTCCCCAGAAGACCCTGATGGGACCCTCACATGCCTCAGCTTGCCCAGGAGTTTGCTGCTGCCCTTGTAGCTGAACTCTGATGCTGAAGGGCCCCTTGATGGTGAAGGGAGGAGAGATACATGGAGGTTTCTTAGGTGGTCAGGGATGTGGTGTGAGGGACCTGCACTTCTCACTCAGCCCCTCAGCCTCCTTTCCTGAGGAAGAGTCATCTGAAGGGAGCAGGTCCTTCTGACATCTTCCAATCCATTACTGGCTGGCGGCATCAGCCTGGATGATGGATGGTGTTTAGGTGACCAAGGGGGGACAGCTTCCTATACCCATGGAGTCAGAGCTGTCAGCTGCTTTCAATATCATTGATCACACGTTGCTGCCCACGTCTCTTCCAGGCAGTGAAGGGGAGCAGAGAGGAGTGCCTGGGCTTGGGGCACTGCTCTGGGGTGATGGCTCTTCAGGGGGAAGGTGGTGGAGCTGGGCAAAGGAGCCTGGGGCAAGCAGAGGACACAGCATTTGAGAACCCTTCCTGTGAGGCAGGGTGTGTGCAGCTCACAGACCTTCTTCCAGAAGTCTCGTGGCCACGGGAGGTGGCAGAGCATCCCTCGTCTACCCCCTGGCTCAGCCTCACCCAGACCTCACTGCCAAACTGGGCACAGACTGGGCACTTGGTGGGGTGACCCACTCTGCCACATGAGGGGCGATGGGGGTTTTCCTGGGCAGCCTCATGACCCCAAAGATTAAACCTTGTCGAGGGGTTCCCGTGCCTCTGGGGGTGCTGACAGACCCCCTCCTTCCGACCACCCCTCCAGGCTGACGTCCTCACTGGCAAGGGGCTGGGCTGTGCTCCCAGAGCTCCCAGTGCACCCAGTTCCCCAACCTGAGCCCTGCTGTGGGGCGCAGCGTTCCCTGTAACGTGGGGGTGGTGCCCCACTTAGGCAACCCAGAGATCATCTCCCATGGGCACTGGCTGGCTGCTGGTCCATGCACAGTGATGTGTCCAGAGGGATGCTGCCACGAGCTCCATCTTACACTCCAAGCTCCAGGCTGCTGCTGCTCCATGGCCCTCAGGAAAGCACCAGTATGCTCAGGTGAGACTCAGTGTCATTCTGGGAACCCAAATCCCAGAGGCTGCCCCCTGGGAAGGTGTGTGGGCGAGACCTGGGGTGCAGGCAGCTTGGTTGGGGTGCTGGGCAGAAGGAGATGCCCCAGCTGCTGTACTGGTGAGGAAGAGGAGACCAGCATGGCTTCCACAGTTGTTTCTCTGCAGCTCCTGGCTCAAACAAGCCCACATTACCTCTCTCCATGAGTAACCTCTGCTGTTTCCCAGGGAAATCATTAACTGGCACGTCTCCTCCTAAAATCACTTGCCCTGACCCACTGGGAGGGGGTGGGGGGTGGCTGCTGGAGGCAGAAGCAGTCTGTAAAGCCCCATCCAGCCTCACGGCGGGGGGCTTATGAGGAAGGACCACTGGGATGAAGCAGGCATCCTCCCATCCCATGGGCTGGCACTGAAGGGTCTTGTGGGGACTGGTGCTGGATTGGGGCCGGTGATGGTTCTGGCCAGGAGATGATGTGTGGGAGGAGAGGGGTGCAGGAGCGGTTTTCCCTCTGAGTCCAGTGTGTTCAGCATTTCAGCAACTGCCCTCCCCCTGCTCCGAGAACGGGTGTTCTTGTGCCACTAGTGTCTCCCCAGCCCTGGCTTGGGGTGAGCCAAATATCCACAGCTCCTGTGTTAGTGTGATCCAGGCCCGTGTCCCCTGTCCTGCCACACACCGCGGTGCCTGCCTGTCCCTGTCCCCTGGGCAGGGTTTGGGCAGCGCTCGGTGACCCCGACAGTGGCCGCGGGCAGCGGGAGGCACTGGGCCAGGCCGGAGCCAAGCACGGTGCCGAGCCGGAGCAGTGCTGGGGCTGGGCCGGAGCCGGGCCCTGGGCCAGAGTGGTGCCCGGGCTGGGCCGGAGCCGGGCAGGAGCCGGGCCCTGGGCCGGAGCCGGGCTGGGGCTGGGCTGGAGCCGGGCCCTGGGCCGGAGCGGTGCCCTGGGCCGGAGTGGTGCCCGGACCGGGCCGGAGCGGTGCCCTGGGGCCGGAGCGGTGCCCGGGCTGGGCCGGAGCCGAGCACTGGGCCGGGCGGGAGCCGTGCCCTGGCCCAGCGGCTGCCTGCGCAGGCAGATGGCTTTCGCAGGGCGCTCCGGATGCTGGAGCCAGGCTATTTTGGACCATGTGGGCGTCTGAATTCCAGGCGAATCCCCGGCTCAAAAAACACCCCCTCCTCCCCCGAAAACAACATCATCTCCCCCTCAGTGCCTGCCGGGGTGCCCGGAGGTGGAAGCTCCGGTGCCTTCGCCCGGCAGCCCCCCTGCCCGCCCCCTGCCCGCCCCTCCGGCTCCCGGCAGAGGTTCCGGGGTGCCCTCGGTGCTCAGGGAGCCCCCGCGAAGGGCTGATTTGGGGATGGGGGGGAAAGTCTCGCCCTGCCTCCCTGCCAGGGCGGGAGGGGGATGCCCGCCGGCCCCCCCCGGCTCTCCATGTGATGCCTGGGGGGAGGAAGGGGGGTGGGGCAAGGGGGAAACCGTCCGCCTGCCCTTCCCCAACCGCCGGCGCGGCGTCTGTTTGCTTTGAGGCCCGGGTCCCTCCTGCCAGGACATTCCCGGGCAGCGGCTGCTGCCGGTCGCGGAGGAGCCGGGGGCACAGACGAAGCGGGCCTGCGCCCCCCTCATGGCTGCAGGGTCGGGTTGCCCAGCATCACCTCCGTGTCCTGTGCCTGCCCCCTCCCTCCCCCAAGTTACCCCCCCCCCCCCGTGGCTCTGTCTGGAGCTGGGCAGAGGACCCAGATTGTCGCCCCAGCCAGGGAGGAGGCAGCAACAGACCCTGAGCAGGGCCGGTGTGAGCTGCTGCGGCCGTGGGCACTGGGGGGGGGTGGGGGGTGTTAAACATTAACGCAGACAGAGCCTCAATTAACGGGTGGCGGGGGCCGGGTGAGGGCTACGTGCTGCTGGAGCCCCCCCACACCCCCCGGGACAGAGGTTTTCACAGCAGAGAACGTGGGGACTGTCGTGACCCCCAAACCTGGGGGCGAGGAGGTGCCGTGTCCCCTGGGCTTGCAGGGCCCAGGAAGAGCCCTGTGTCCCCACGGCCATGACAGGGGAGGGGGTCACACTGACCCCCGATGGGCACACCATCGGAGGCTGGCACCCAAAAAATGCCGGCTGCTCCAGATCCCCTTTCCGACACGGCCGGGGCCGAGGGGAGCGAGTTGGTTACTAAAAATATAAGGGGTCTGTGCCAGCCTGACTCCAGCTCGCTGGGGCAGGGGCTGGGGTGAGGGGGCTTCTAGCACTGTGTCCGGAGGAGCTTGTCCAGCGCTGTGTCTCACCACGTTCCCCCCATCCCAGCAGCTGAAGAAACCCATCCTCATCCCCAAAACCAGGGATGTCACCGGGGTCTGGGACACCCGGAGCAGTGTCTGGCCAGATTTGGGTCCCCCCAGCAGAAGACACCCCGCACCCAGCGCGGAGGAGGTGACAGCAAGTGCCAGCTCTGTAACCCACTTGGATGGCAGCGGCTGGGCTGGGGGGGGGTTTGGGTTGAGTATTTTGGAGCGTGTTTGCTCTCCGGAGGCTGTTGGGACGTGTCTCCCGCTCACGCAGCCCTGGCAGCCCTCCAGTTGCTGTCCCATAGTGCCCCGCTGCCACCCGGGGGGGCCATGGACCTGCGTGACCCCCCTCATGGCTGCAGGGTCGGGTTGCCCAGCATCACCTCCGTGTCCTGTGCCTGCCCCCCTCCCTCCCCCAAGTTACCCCCCACCCCCCCGTGGCTCTGTCTGGAGCTGGGCAGAGGACCCAGATTGTCGCCCCAGCCAGGGAGGAGGCAGCACAGACCCCGCTGTGGAGGCCTTGTGCCCAGCGTGGGGGGAGATGTTGGCACCCATTCTGGCAGGCAGAGACCTGAGGCAGCGCTGCTGTCTGCAGGCAGGCTTTGCACCCTGTCCCCTTGCCATCCACCCCGTCCCCTGTGCATGCCATCCCCTCTGGCCTCCATCCCTCACCTATCCTGCCCGCCCCACTGTGCCACTCACCCTCCATCCCTGTCCTCCCTGCCCTCCATCCTTGCCTCTTTCACCTTCCATGCTTGTCACCCTCCATTCCTGTCCCATTGTCCTCCATCCCTGACCCACTGGCCCTCCAACCTCCTCCCTGTCATCCTTCATCCCTGGGCCACTTTCTCTCCATCCCTGTCCCTGTCATCCCCTACCCCTGTTCCCATCCCACTCTGTCCTTGTGCCTCTTGCCCTCCATATCCCTTCCCTTGTCCCCCACAGCCCTCAGCATGTCCAGGGATAAGGGTCCAGAAGAACGATGAAGACTCACAGGATGTGTCCCTGGAAGGACATCCCTGTCCCCACGCCATGGGGACATGCCAGTTTGGGGGCACAGGGTATCACACCCTCCCCAGGGCTGAGGCACTGTGTGCTGGGCAGTGGGTACCGACTGGGGGGTTTGCTGGGAAGCACTGGGCTGGAGCCCCACTGGTGCTGTGAACAAGTCCCTGCTTGGCTCTGTGCCTCAGTTTCCCCTCCTGCAGAGGACTCCAGCTCTCAATAGCAGCGATTCTTGTTCCCATGAGTTCTCTGTATATGCTGAGCTGTGAACTCCTGCTGCAGCTGGGACAGGACCTTTGGTGGTGGCAACTCCAGGGACAATGGCTGCAGGCCCTCCAAGGAGGAGGAGAGCACCCGAGTGGTGGCTCTGGGTGCCAGGGAGCACTCAGGCCCTTCAAAACAGGCGACAAAGGGGCAGATGAAACTCCCTGGGTGAAGCCCACCTGGGTGAGAAGCTGTCACCGGCTGGGCGGCATCGCCGGCGTCACGGCGGCCGGGCGGCGTGTGATGGCAGCGGGATGCTGTCCCCTCTCCTGCGTCACCAGTGCCACCCTCGCCTGGCACGAGGCTCTTCCGCTGCCTTTCTTGTTCTTTGGGGGCGAGAGGCTGGGGTGGGGGGGGAAGGAGAGGAGAGGAACGAGCGGTGGGGATGAGCCGGGGAGCGGCGGCGGTGGCGGCGATGCCAGGCAGGGACAGGGCGCAAGGGGTGCCCAGGAGGATGAAGCAGTGTGTGTGTGCCCCCCCCCCGCCCCTTCCACAATTACCACCCAGGAGGGAGCTTTTTGGGCAGCCGGAGCATCCTCACAGCACCCGCGTTTGGAACCCTCGCTCGCTTAAATACGCGAGAGGCGCATAATTAACGGGACGTGGCACAAATACAAACAGCGCATCCGTGCTGCTGCCCCCGCCCCCCTCCCCAGCATCCCTCCCCCCTTCCTCCCCTCCCCTCCCCAATCCGAGGGGTGGTGGGGGGTTTTTTTTGTTTCCTTCCAGGCGGGAGCGGGGTGGGAAGCGATTTTGCATTCCTGTGAAAAGGGAAGAAGGGGGAAAAAAAAACCCATCACCGGCAACACAAACCCAGTTTCAGTTTTGTCAGGTTGCTGCCGTCGGGAGGGTTTGGGGATTTGGCTGGCAACCCAAAAGGCTGCGGGAATTGGGGGTGGTGGGGGTTTTTTTGGGCTGTTTGTCTCCGGAAAGCTGCTCTCAGATGAGGAGTGGGGGTTTAATGATTTTTGATTTCTAAAAAAACCCCACCAAACCCACCGTTTTTCAGTGCCCATCCCTTAAAAGGGGGGAAAAATAAAGAACTACCCCCTCCCCTCCTCCTCCCCCTCCCCCAAGGGGAGAAATCCTGCCAAAAAGTTGAGGAGGAAACTTCTGGGCCAAGAGTGTCCCCCTGAAGGGGACAAGCCTCGGGGGAGGGTGTTGAATTTGTCCCCTCCCTCCCGGTCACTTACCGGTAGCATCGATTCTTTGGGGTTTATTGAGGGGTCTTTGGATGCGGCACCTCGGGGACCGGCGAGGTGACATGGCAGTGGCAGCGGGGTTGGGGGCTGTGCTTGGGGTTCCTCACCCCCGGCACAGCGTAGTGCCCCCCGTGGATCCAGGGGTGGTGGTGGTGGTGGGGGGGTCTGCACCCCAGGGGTGCTCCCCCCCCAGCACCCCGAGGACCTGGGCGGTCACTTTGGCACCCCCCAGGGGACACCCCACTGAGGATGCAGAGGGATGGGCACACGTGGAGGGACACCCCGCGGGGGGGACAGAGGGATGGGGTGTGTGCAAGGTGGCACCCCGGGGGACACACCCCGCGGAGGGGGCAGAGGGATGGGGCAGAGGGATGGGGCACCCCACAGGGATAGGGAACGCTCTGGGGTCACCCCACGGCGGGGTGCAGGGGGATGGGGGCCACCTGCGAGGGGAAGCTTCATGGAACGGGGGGGGGGGCTGGGGGAGCATCCTGGAGGGACACGCCACGGAGCACGTGGGTGGGGGGGCGCAGACCAGGGTGACACCCCTGGGGCTGGACGGGGACGGGCCACGTGGCGGGTGGGGCGGGGGGGGGGGGGTAGGGAGAATTACGGGGATGTCACCCCTCGGGCGGGGAAGGGGGGTGGGGGGGCAGGCACAGCCGGGGAGGGGCAGGGGAGACGCACGTGGGGGACACCCCATCGGGGCTGGGTGCGGATTGGGGAGGGGGTACGGCGGGGTGACACCCGTGGGGGCAGGAGGGACACGAGGTGGGGGGCGGTGGGCGCGTCACGCTGACACGCAGGGAGTGGGCACATAAGTGATGGGAGCTGTGGAGGGGTGACCCCCCCCCGGAAGAGAGGAGGGGGGCAGATGGGGCACGGGGGGCTCCCTCCGGCACCACCCGTTGGGGCGGCAGAGGGTGGTGGGGGGGGGGGCACAGCGGGGTGACACGCGTGGGGCCGTGGGGACACGCGGGGGGGGGGGGGCGGTGGTGGGGGGTGTGTGCGTGTGTGTAAGACCCCGCGGTGGGGGGGTGGGGGGAGGGGGTCGAGGTTGGGGGTTGGGGGTGTGCGGCGGGCGGCGCGCGCGTGGGGCGGCGGGGGGCGCGCGCGGCGCGGCGTGGCTGGGCGCGCGGGGCGGTCCGGTCCGGTCCGGGTTTTGCCGGCAGCCGCGGGCAGCGGCGGCGGCAGCGCCGTGCAGCGCGATTCGGGGGCTGTGCACTCCCAGAGCGAGCGGCGATGTGGAGGTGGGTGTGCGGCGGCGGCGAGGCACCGTGCCCGCCTCGGCTCCCCTCTCGCCGGGCCCCCCTTCCTCCTCCTCCCCCCTTTTTCCCCGGCGCCGGGCAGGTGCTGAACCCCCCCCCCCCCACCCCTCCCCTTACCCCCCACTCCCGCCCCCCACCCCCTTCCTTCCCTCCCCCGGCTCCCGGGCAGCCCCCCGCCGCTCCCGGCAGCTCTGCCCGCAGCGGCGGCGGCTCCCGGACCGGCGGTAGGTGCCGGTCCCCGGGGCCGCTCCGGCGGGCGGGCGGCGGAGTTGGGGTGCGCGGGTTTGGGGGCGGCGGAGAAGAGGGAGAGGGAGGGGGAGAAGAAAAAGTTTGGCGGGGGGCGGCTGCGGCTCGTTCCGCTCCGCCCGGCGCCGTTACCGGGCTGCCCGCGGCGGCGGCGGGGCGCGGAGCTGGCCGCCTGCCCGCCTGCCCGCGCCGGGGCCCGGCCGGTGCTGCCTGCGCGGCGCCCGAGCGGCCCCGTCGCTTCCCGAGGGGGGCGGCTGGGTAACGAGCAAAGTTTTTCTCGGTGCGGCTGAACCCCCTTCCCCGTTTCCCAGTCCCCTTTCCCGGTACCGCGAACCCCGGCGGGGATGCTGCGGGAGCCGGGGAGGTGAGGCGTGGGGGGGAGGCGGGGAGCGGAGAGGGGGGAGAAAGGGCTAGGGGCGAGCCCTCAGCCCCCCACCCAACCCCGCCGCCCCGGGCCGCCGCGGCATCGCCCGGTGGTTTCCCGGGTGACAATGGTGGCGGCGGGGCCGGGGGCGGCGGGGGCGGCCGCTCCGGCAGCGCCGCGGCGCCAGCGAGAGGCGGCGCGCCCCGGGCAGCGGGCAGCGGGCAGCGAGCGGGGCCGGCCGCTGCCACCCGCGGCGGGTCTCGCGTGGGGGAGGGGGAGGGACCCCTAGGTACCCCCCCACCTCCACCCCCGCCAACCCCCCCCCACGCCCCAGCGCTTGCGGCGGCCCCTCCCGCGCTCGGCTTCCCGCCCCCGGGTCGCTCTCGTCCGTCCCCCCCGGGGTGCGCCGGGCTCCAGCGGCAGTTTGGCTCCTCCGCCGGTGCCCGGCAGCGGGGAGCCCGTGGGAGCGGCGCCGCTCGCCATCGCCCAGCCATGTGCAACAACTAACCCAACTTTATTACCCCCTTTCCTTCCCAAGTTAATCCCCCCTCCTCAACCCCAAGCCCCCGGCTTTGCCGTCAGATGGGATGCCCAAACCTGCACACACATCCCCCCTCCCCCAGTTTTCCACAGGGAGTGGGGTGGGGTGGGGGGGCACCCCGACACCCCGAGATCCAGCCGGTCGCGGTGCCCGCCCTGTGATACCCCTCACGGGTGCTGCCAGCTCCGGAGCCAGCGTGGGGTGTGTGAGCGATGCCCGAACCCCGGCGTCACAGCCCCAAACTGCGCCGAACCACGGCCCCACAGTGGTTCATCCCCCCCCCCAGCACCAACACACCCCCCCCCCTTTATTTTTATCATCACTGTTGTTTCTCTTCCCGCTGCATCCCGCGCCCGTCGCCGTCCTTGCGGGCCCGTGTTTGCTTTGGGTCGGTTTATTCTTTACCGGGATGATTGATTAGAGAGAGAGAGAGAGAGAGAAGGACGGAGGGGGTGGGATGGGGATGGGGGGAGTTGGGGAAGGGGGGGGGGGGTGTTGCAAAGCGCCGCCACCCGCCCCGCTCCGCATCCCACGCGTAAACAAAGCTGCGCACACATCCTGCGATAACGGATCACATGTGTGTGTGTGCGCCGGGCCGGCCGCCCCTGACCCCGGCACGGCAACCTTTACCCCCCGCCGCCCGCTCCCTGCGAGCGACCCCGGGGTGGGGGGGGGGAGGTGAGGGGGGAGCGCTGGGAGTGTTTACCGGGGGGTGGGGGTGGAGGGGGAGGGGGGTGAGGAGGAGAAGGAGGAAGGGGGCAGGATGAGTTGTGCTGTGGGGATGTGGTGGTGGGGGGGTGGGTTTGAGGCAGGGTTTGGGGTAGGGTAGAGGGGGGGATGCGCAAGCCCGGCTACCTGGGGCGCGGGGCCGGAGCCGGCGGAAGTTTTGTTTCTCTGGAAACGGGCCCTTGCTGTGTCAGCAGCCCCTTTGTGCGGCTTTGTCCGTTCTCCCCCCGCTCCCCCCCACCCCCCCCCTTCCCACCCCCGGGCCCCCTTCGCCCAGCGGCGGGGCCGCACCTGGGGCTGTGGAGGAGCGGACCCCCCTCCCGTTTCCCTCTCCCCCCACCCCTCATCCTCTCACTGCTCCCTTCGGGGGGGTTGAGTTGCATCTCCCTGCCCGGGAGGCCAGCAGGGTTCAGACCAGGATAGGTTGCACGGGAAGACGGGAAGGATGGAGGGGAGGGAGGGCGAGGTGGTGACCCCCCTAAAGGTACTGCTCAGCGGGAGCACCGGTAGGCATGGAAACCCTTCTCCGTCCATCCGTCCGTCTGTCTCTCCTTAAAATCTCTCCACGGAAAGGCTTTGCAGAACCATCTTCCCCAGCAGCCCCGCCGCTGGTTCCCAGCATCCGGACCCGGCGGGGATGCCAGCTCTCCCTCCCCGGCAGCGCCGGCGGCTCTTGCCACCGCATCGAATTCAAATCGGTCGCGGCGTCACGTGGGCCGTGCCTCGAACCCGAAAAGTGTCACGGTGCGTGCTGGTGGCTCCGGCTCCCGGCGGGTACCGGCCGCCCAACCCACCCGGGATGCTCCCGTCGTGCCAGCCCGGCGAGCGGGCGGGTGTCGCGCCCTGACCCGCGTCAAAGCGGGGCGGGGGGGGGGCACCTGTGTGTGTGTGCGTGGCGGGGGGACGGGACGGACACGACGACGGGACGCTGGGGATGCGCTGGCGTGTGACAACAAAAGCAAAGTAACAAAGGACCCGGCACTGGCGCTCCCGGGGTTCGTCCCGGCCCCGCCGCGGCGGCCGGGGACTCGGGGGCTTCGTGGGCAGGGAGTGAGCTCGGCCTGTTCCCTGCCCTGGGGGGGGGTGTTTGGGGGGGTGTTTGCACTGGGTGATGTGTCGTGTTGTGTCTCCCCCCCAGCCCTGCCTGAGCAGGAGTCAGGATGCGGCCCCGCCGTCCTTGACACGGATTTTGTGGTGGCGCCGCGGGCAGCCAGGTGCCTGCGGGTGCCTCCTGAGGCGGGGTGGGTGCGGGGAAGGGGGCTCTGGGCGCCGTGCCCTGAAATTCAGCCTCTCCCTCCTCAGGGAAAGGGGAGCCGCTGTGGGGCTACAGGGTTCTGCTTTGGGGATCCCTTGCCCCGGGGGTCCATCCCCCAGCCAGCATTCCCCTGTGTCACCGGGGATGGGCAGGTGTTGGCAGCGCAGGTGCTGCTTGCCTGGCACCCTGCTGGACTTGGGGGTGGTGTCCTCTCCCCAAAATCGCCCCCTGTGACACAGCTCCTGGTGGGGAGGGGGGTGGGGAGCGGGCCCGATCCTGGGTGCTTGGCCCTAGCAGCCAGCATCCCCCCAGCACCTCCCTGCTGCGGCCGGACCCCCTTGGCTGAGGCTGGATCAGGCCCCAGCTGCTCCGGGACCTTTTGGCTCTGTCACCCCCCAGCAGGGACATTCCCCAGGGTGTCGGGAGTGGGTGCCACTGCTCCCCTGCCTCTCCTTGCCCTGCTGGTGCATTTGTTTTCCCAAACCCCAGCAGTAGAACAGCCTCTTGATTAAGTGTATTAATAGTTAAACTCCGGGCTCATAGCTTAGGCTCAGCAGAGCACGAAGAGCTCCCTCCTTTCCTCATGCTCTGCTGCTCAACTCAAATATTGCACTCCAAAGGGGTGGGATTTTTTTCTTCTCCCCTCCTTTTTTTCCCCTGAATCAACTTGGACTCCTAGGAAGGTGGGGGGTCCCTCTGAGCTCCCCCTGCTTGGGGGACACCCCCTGGGTGTTCCCGCTGCCTCTTGTAGCCCTCTGTAAAGAGCCTGGGCAGGGATGTTGGGAAGGGGGCTTTCCTGGCTGGGTGTCCCCTCTCTCCATTGAATGGGGCTCTTGAAGCCTAGCCAGGTGGAGGATGATGATGATGGGAACCAGCACCCCAGGGAAACGGTGCCCCTGCCCCGTGCTGGGGACAGGTTGTGGTGGCTGGGGATGGGATGGAGCTGCTGGTGGGTGTGGGCGCATGGGGTGATGAGGCAGGGGGAACAGTGAAAGGTTCAGCCATGCCAAGGTCCCACAGCTGGGAGCGGGGGGCAACCCCCAGTCGCTGCACTGCTCCTGGGACCAGGGTGCTGGTGGGTCATTGGCCAGCACTGTGTGCTGGCAGCCCAGAAGGCCAGTCACATCCTGGGCTGCATCCCCAGCAGTGTGACCAGCAGGTCATGGGAGGGGATGCTCCTCTGCTCCACTTTGGGGACACCTCTGTGCAGCTTTGCTCCAGCTTGGGAGTCCTCAGGACAAGCACATGGAGCTGTGAGAGCAGAGCCAGAGGCCATCGAAATGGTCCGTGGGCTGGAGCAGGGGGTGGCACTGGTGGGGCTCTGAGGGCCCTTCTCACCCAAACCGCTCTGGGGTTCGGTGAAGAGGGGCAGCAGCTGGGACTCCTCGTGCTGAGTGAGCACCAGGGCACGGGGGGTAGGGGGGTGAGGAGCAGCCTGCATCCCCTTCCATGGCCAGTGTTGGAGCCCTTGGAGAGCTGCAGGGACACTCAGGCAGCAGGACCCCAGTGAGTGGCTGAGGGGGACCTGTGGGTCCTGTCACCTTTGGGAGAGTCCAAAGGGCACGTTCCACCCTGGCCACTGGCCCTCGGGCGCCTGAAGACTGGGGTCAAAGAAGCTTTAGGGTCCATCGAACATCTTGGTGCTGGTGGTGTGGACGTGCCGTGGAGCAGGTCCTCACCCTGCCCCATGTCCTCTCCTTTTGGGGGGCTGAGGGGGTGCATCGACAACGCCTGTGGAACCGGTTCATTGTGGCTTGCAAGCAGGTGGAGGGCACTGGTGCTGGGAGATGACAGCCCTCGGCGCACACGGGTGGCAGCCTGTTATTATGGGAATAAAAGGATTTCTAAGGTCACAAGGTTTTCCAGAGGCTTCCCTCAGTCTGTGGCTCTGGTTTCCACCCATCCGTCGTTACAGCCTGGAAAAGGGACCTTTCCACCTTGCCCAGGCTTGCTTCCCAGGCCGTGGTCTTCCCTTGGGATTTGTGGGTCCAGCTCTGCGTCCTTGTACTCAGTGTCACTCCTACCAAAGCATCTTCCCTTGCCTGGACTGGGATGTCCTTTGTGCTGGGAGGATGAGGACTCCTCAGCTTCATGGAGTGATGCCTATAGCACGGTGGCCTGGGTGTGGGAAGGTCTGTGTTGGCCTTGACCCTGGAATTGGTGGCAAAGAAAGGAAGTGCCATTACCTGATTGTCCAAGCCAGATGTGCTTTTCCATCTCCATTCTCCTGGCTGAGGGAGGTGGGAGCTAGAAAACATCCTAGGCCACTGACCCTGCCCCACGTTAGCGCTGCAACAGCACAGGGCGGGTGATGGATGGGACCTGCACCGCGGTGTGAGGTATGGCCTGTCATTTCTGGGTCACTTCTGAGATGGGCTTTGTTCCAGGGGTCTGGTGGTCACCTTCGGGGTGCTGGCATGGGGTGGTGGCAGGGCTGGGTAACAGTGCTGTCCTGGCTGCGTGGCCTGTGAGGTACTTCTGGGTGATGTGAGCGGGCCCTGGGTGGCTGCTACCACCCATGAGACTCCAACTGAACTCAGCATGTGATTGCTCACGTGCTGTTGGGCCTGAGCGAGGGCTGGGTTTGTGCTCTGGTGTGATGGGATGGGGCATGGTCACCTCTGGTGCCCTCTGGGGCTGCTGTGTCCAGTCACCTCTTGGTTTGCTGCTGGCAGTTGGAAGGCACTCCTGGTCTTGATGGATGTTTCATTTTTGGCTTTGCAAGCCTACCTTGAGTTCATGCCTCTGCTTCAGCCCCTCACAGGGACTCCTGGGCAGTGCCCATCTCCCTCACCCTTCCTTCTGGAAGCCAAACAAGCAATGTGGCTCTGCCTGCTCGGGTCCTGGGTGGTCTGTCAGTGTCCCCAAGGGCTCAGGGGTCACCAGGTCTCACATAGCTTTGCTGGGACTCACCTGTGTGGCTTCGGTGCCTCTTTCTGTCCCTCAGAGGCCAAGGAAGGAGGTTTGGGGTTCAGGTCTTGAGAGCTGAGTCTCTCACCCCGAATGCTGAGGGGCTTTCACTGGAACATCTTGACCCTGAAGGGTCCCAAGTGTTTGCAGATCCAGGTGCTCTCAGGTCTGTTGCCTCCCTGCCTGTAGGCTCCTCCTCTGCTTGCTGTTGGGAGGAGGCAGGTTCCCGCTCCCCAGCCTCTCCTGGAGATGGAGCATGGTCCTGGAGGAACATTTGTCTTGGGAATGGCTTGAGACACTTTGACACTAATGGAGTGACCCTACCCTGCACCTAGAGGTGCAGACCAGCTCTCTGCCTGCTGCTTTGCAGGAGTCTGGGTTTGGGCACGGGTCAAGGGAGGGCAAATGAACTGTGCCTGCAGATGTTGCTTGGAGGCTCTGGGGGGTCTTGCATCCTCTTGTAGAATCATCTAGTCCAGCCCTCCCCTCAGAATTTCAGGGGACACCCTCCACTAGCCCAGGTTGCCCAACCTGGCTTTGAACCCATCCAATGATGGTGCATCCACAACTTCTCTGGGCAGCCTGTGCCAGTGTCTCACCACCCTCCTAAAAACTGCTGTCCAACCTAACCCTTCCTTGTGTCCAACCCCACCTTTCCCTCTTTCACTCTGAAACCGTTGCCCCTTGTCCTGTCACAGAACCACAGAGTCACCAGGTTGGAAAAGACCTTTGAGATCACCAAGTCCAACCATTCCCATCCTGAGCTAAACCAGATCCCTGAGCACCTTATCCCCCCTCTGTTAAATATATCCAGAGGTGGGTTCTCAACCCACTCCCTGGGCAGCCTGTGCCACAGCCCCACAACTCTGCCAGGGAAGAACTTTGCCCTCCCAGCTGAGCTGACCCTGCCCTGGGGCAGCTTGAGCCCATTGCCCCTTGTCCCAGCTCCTGTCCCCTGGCTGAAGAGACCAGCGCCCACCTCTCTGCACCCTCCTGGCAGGGCAGGGGAGGTGGGGAGAAGGTCTCCCCTCAGCCTCCTCTACTCCAGGCCATGGTAGAAAGTCTTCCTCTGTCTTTCCTACAAGCCCCCTTTGTATGATGAAAGGTCTTTCAGCAGCTCCAGGTCTTGAGGGGTGGAAGTGGTGGGACGTGGCAGTGGGCTTGCAGACACCCAGGGTGGCAGAACCTGGGGCTGAGAGCCCTGGGCTGGGCTGGGTTGTTCTTCCCCACCGTCCCATCCTGCTGCCGTGCTGCGTTCGGGTGGGATCACAGCAGGGAGGGAGGTAGATCCCAGATACCCATCGCTCCTGGTGTCCTTACAGCCGCCCTCGGTCCCTGCATGCTGCTGCCAGCCGGGGACTTTTCCCCCAAGTCCTGCAGCCAGTGGGAGTGAGCGGCTAGGGATCGCTGGGATCACTGGGATCACTGGGATGGCTGGGATGGCTGGGATAGTGAGAGTTGCTGGGATCGCTGGGATCACTGGGATGGCTGGGATGGCCGGGACTGCTGGGGTAGCTGGGATCACTGGGATTGCTGGGATGGCTGGGACTGCTGGCATTGCTGGGATCACTGGGATCACTGGGTCCTCTGGGATCACTGGAATGTCTGGGACCACTGGGATAGCTGGGACTGCTGGGATCACTGGGATAGCTGGGATCACTGGGATGGCTGGGATGGTCGGGACTGCTGGGGTAGCTGGGATCACTGGGACCGCTGGGATCACTAGGATGGCTGGGATCACTGGGACTGCTGGGATAGCTGGGACCACTGGGATTGCTGGGATCACTGGGATGGCTGGAATGGCTGGGACTGCTGGCATTGCTGGGATCACTGGGATCACTGGGTCTGCTGGGATCACTGGAATGTCTGGGACCACTGGGATAGCTGGGACTGCTGGGATCACTGGGATGGCTGGGATCGCTGGGATGGCTGGGACCGCTGGGATCACTGGGATGGCTGGCTCTGGGAGCGTTCCCTTTGCCCTCTGCGTTACCTTCTGCATCTCACTAATCTGATGACCGGAGGTATGCGAAGCATTTCAAATATGGCCTCGTTAGCTGGCTCCGGCCACAGCACGCAGGAGGCGTTTCTTCACACTCCTATCTGGGCCCTCCTCCCACGGGCATCATCCCGCTGCTGGCTGCCCTGGGATCCGCTGGGATCCGTGGGGCTGCCCGAGCCCATCCCTCCTGGCCCCATCCAGGGCATGGATGTGTACCTCTGTTGGGTCAGTTCTCAGCTGCGTCCCTGGCTGTGGGTGGCCGTGGGGGTCCCATGGTGATTGGAGAGCATCCTTGGGTGCACGGGTGAGGGGTGAGTGTATGGCAAGGCTGAGGCACAGGATGTCCCCTCTGCCTGCAGCCCCAGCTTCACACAGCACCCCCAGCCCTCTGGAGTGACCTGGAGGAGTCCCCAGGGAGCATATGATGGGTGGTCTTGGGGGGTCCCTCCTGGGAGCAGGGGGTCTCTGAAAGTCACCGGGGTGGAGGGTGGAAGATGGCGGGTGCTGGTCCTGGTGGGAAGCACCCATCATGGGGAGCAGATTTGGAGGGGGATATGGCTCAGGGCACAGGGGGCCTTGTGATCCCTGGGGAATGGGGTGCTCCCTGAGGGGACTGCAGCCTGGCTCTGGCTGTCTAACTTGAGTGGTCCTGGTGATGCTGTGTGGCATCCACCTCTGGGTCCTGAGCCTTTGTCTGACCGACCCCCTGGGATGGTGAGCACATTGTCCTGTTCCTCTGTCCCTGCCTGTCCCTCTGTGCCTCCCCATCCCCTCCACACCCCGGTACCCATCACCAAATCTGCGCACGGGGCTGTGCATCACGAGGGACGCTGTTGTCATCCTTCCGCCCACCTGTGGCGCTGACGCTGGTGGGGACCCTCTGCTTTTGATGTCTCCCCACATCCCCGGCCTTGCTGTGGCAGGAACCACCCAGACCACCCCAGCCAGCCAGAGCCAGGCTGCAGTCCCCTCCGGGAGCACTCCATTCCCCAGGGATAGCAGGGCCCCCCCTTCCCCCGTCCCCTGGCTTCACTGAAGGAGCTGTTGAAAGCTGGGGTGGGGGGAGGGACAACACCACATGTAGAAGATGAAGATGATGAGGACAGCCATGGCGTCCCTGGGGAGGGGTGCCGCGGCCTGGCACTGCCCGGCACGGCCGCAGCAGGCCTGCAGCCCCGATGCCAGGCCTTTGGCTCTAATGCATCAGGACAGCTTGTGAATTCCAGCCCGGCGCGGTGCCGGAGCAGGCCGCACTGCCTGAGCAGGCCGCGCTGCCATGACCCATTAGCTTGCTGGCCACTGGCAGGGGGCTGGGGACAGTGGGGGGCTGGGGGCAGCCCCTGTGTCCCACTGTACCATGGTGGCCTCTGTGGAGCTCCCGGTGCGGAGAGCGGCAGGTTTAGGGGCACTCCTGTCTCCCGCTGAGGGATCCCTGTGCCCCTTGTCCCCCTGTTCTGCAGAGCCCCTTGTCCCCCTCCTGTCTTCAGAGACCCCCATCCCCTCAGTCTGCAGAGCCCCCTGCCACCCCCTTTCTGCAGGGACCTCATCCTCCCTTGTGACCCCTCTGCTCTGCCGCCCCCCATTCTCAGGGACCCCTGTTCCTGCTGTCTGCAGGGGCCTCTGCCCCCCACTGCAGTGCCTTTCTGCAGGCCCTCCTGCCCCCCACAACGATCCCTGCTTCCCACCTTCAGTGACCATTGTCCCTGTGTCTACAGAGTCGTCCTCCCCCATCTCCCCTCTGTACAGGGACCCTTGTTCCCCTTCCACAGAGCCCTGTGTCCCCCCCATCTGCAGACCCCCTGTCCCCCTCATCGTCAGAGCCCCGGGGTGATCCCCAGCATGTCCTCCCCCTGCACCTGTAGCACCTGATGCAGCTCAAGGGCAGCCCATGGAGAGGAAGGGGGCAACCCATCACCTCTACACATGGGGAAACTGAGGCAGGACCAGCAACGCTGCTGCCTGCAGCCCTGGCTGGGGCTGGCAGCAGGGGATACTCCCAGGCACCTCTGTGTACCTCAGGCTGGGGCTTGTGGGTGATTTTCCACCAAATCCTTTGTACAAGGTGCCTTTTCCCTAAATATTTCCTAACGTTTGAGCCTGTCCATGGAGCTGAGACCTGCAGCCTCAGCCTCCCATCGCTCGGCGTGCCCGCGTCTCCCCGCCACCGCGCCGATTCCCTTCTCCCCAGCCTCACATTCGGGTTCTTTAAATATAAAATAAACCAAAAAAGCCTTTAAAACCTCATCCTGGCCACCTCACTGGGCAAAACCAGAGTCACCTTGAGCACAAAACCGGTGGCACCCGGGGGTCTGGGTGCTCCCCAGCCCCGCTCCGCCCGGAGCAGCCGGCAGTCGCCGCATCTCGGGCCAGCAGAGGATGGGGCTTTTCTTCCTCTGCGAAGGCGTTGGGGGATTAGTGAGGGGATTAGTAAATATGACCCCAGGTAAAGATTAAGCCCATAAAAAAAAATCCCAGGGAAAAAGGTGGTGGGTTTTTTCTGCCCGTGCTGATGCACCGGGAAGATTAGAACAGGATGGATTCGGGCAGCTTGTTTTGGGGGTGATGGGGAGGGACGTGGGGATAACATGGTGATGGTTGTGGATCTGGATGTGACTGGGGTGTGGGGAATGGGGCAGCATTGGGCCTGTGGCAGGGTCCCCAGACTGCTGGTAGGGGTGGTATTTTGGCAGGGGGACACACATGTCCCAGTAACCACAGCCAGCCTCATTTGAGGGGTTACTGGCACTGGGCTGGGGGGCAGCAGCTTCAGCAGCGCATCCCAAGGGCTGGGAATAGAGATGGGGCTGGGGAAGCCCCTGGCAGCTGGGAAGGCAGCAGGGCCTGAGCCTCCCTGCAGCCCCTCCTTAAAGGTCATGTTCTTGTCCCACCTGAGCTCCCTGGGCCACATGCTGACCACCGTCCTGCTGTGCCACCACCTTGGGGACAACTGACAGTTAAGTAAAGCTCCCTTCCCGCTGCTGGCAGGGTCCTGGCAGTGTTGGTGTCCCTGATGGCAATGGTCCCCCAGGAAGTACTGGGAAGGCGGGCAAGGGGGTCCCTTCTGAGACATGGAGCATCCCCCAGTGTGCTGGGGACAAGTCTCTTCCCGCAGGAGAGAGAGGTGGTGGGGAGGGGATGGTGGGGATGTGGTGGTCCTGCATCCCTTTGGTGGTGGAGGGGAAGATACTGAGACTAGAGGCAAAGAAAATTGGGGAAACCCCAACTGAGGAGGGCCCCTCCTGCCTTTCTGAAGGACCACCTGGCCAGGATGTGTACTGGGAGTAAACTGGTGTGGCTGTCTCTGGGGAGGCTGGGCAGCAGTGCCCCATGGGCAGCAGTGTCCTGGTCCCTCCTCTCTGTGTGAGCCATGAGCTCATCCTTGGCTCTCTGGGGGGGCAAAGCGGGGCCCAACCCTGCTCTTGGGGTCTGGATCTTTCTGGGCTGAGCACCAGGATGGGGGTCAAGCACCAGTTTGGGGGAGGCCAAGCTCTGATTTGGTGTCTGAGCACCAGCTTGAGGGTCAGCCATGTGTTTAGGGGGTAAAGACTGGCCTGGGCATCAGGCACTGTTTTGGGGTGTTGAGCTGAGCACCATATCAGTTGCCTCAGGGGTCAAGCACCATTTTGGAGGGCAGAGGACCAGCACAGGGGTTGAGCACCATTTGGGGGAGGAGCTGAGCACCACGTTGGGTCAAAGCACTGGCTCGGGGAGTTGAGCACCATCTTAGGGGTCACACACTGTTTTGGGGGGCTGAGCACTTGTTTGGCAGCCAATTGCTATTTGAGGGGGTCTGAGCACCAGTTGGAGAACTGAGCACCCTCTTGGGGGTCAAGAGCTATTTTGGGGGACTGAGCACAAGCTCAAGGATCAAGTGCTGGTTCAGGGGTTCAGCGCTGGCTTGGGGGTGCTGAGCACCATTTCAGGGGCTGAGCAATGGCTATGGAACCGAGTGCCAGTTTGGGGTGGGGGGAGGCTGAGTGCCAGTTTGGGGGGCTGAGCAGTATTTCATGAGGGCTGTGCACTGGGTGTGGGGTTGAGCCCCAGTTTGGGGGGCTGAGCACCGTCTCAGAGGGTCTGTCTTGGGGGGCAGAGCAGGGGTGCAGGTACAGGACGGAGGAGGGGGTGGTGCTGGCAGGTCCGGGTGCCCCAGGCCTGGGTGTTTCACACCTTGTGGGGTTGGATCCAGCAGCGAAGGCCCAACGGGTGGCCAGTGGGCCACATCTTGCCTGAGAGTGCTGAGGAACACATCCTGCTGGGATGCATTCCTTGTGCTGCAGTGCTTGGGGCTGGGGGGGTCTGGGGGGGTTGTTCCTGCTTCCTCTTTGCTCCCTGTCCCCTGCTGTGCCCACGCAGGACACGGGATGGGGTGTAGCAGCAAGTGCTGACTCTGGTTCCTTTTGCTCACCAGGTGTGTGGGTACAGCCCAGCCCTTCCCTGCCTCAGTTTCCCTCCTGTAGCAGAGCTCTTCCAGGGGTCTCCCTGCTGCCTCCTGCACATGGGGGTGCTCTCACATCCATCCTGGCTGCTCTCACACCAGGCTGGCATCCCTGCCTGGGCAGGCAGGAGGGAGAGCATCATCTCCACACCCCGCAGCAGGGCTGGGTGATGCTGGGGTACCAGCTCATCCCTCAGAGAATTTCCCTGGGAGCCCTGGTGTGGCACAAGCCCTCACCCATGCTGGAGCCCTCTCCCACTCTCCCAGTGATCCCAGCAGCCATCTCCAGCCAGGAACTGAATCCAGTGGGACCTCCTTCTGGAGCAGAGGTGCCCCTTGAGCTGGTTCTCAGGCCTGCAGCACGGTGCTGGTGTGCCCACCTCTCTGCCGAGCCGCTGCTGGTGGGAAGGGGAGAGGTGCATGGGTGGGTGGGGGGTCCCCTGTGCCAGGGGCCCGCAGGTTGGGGATGCTCGAGGAGGCAGTGACAGGACCCAGAGGTGTCTCCCAGCCACAGACCAGGGCTGGTTGTGCTTCCAACCCAGACCATTCTATGATACTATGATTCCCTGCCTGGCTTCGCCCTCAGCTTCCCCCCAGCTCTCTGGGGGAGTGATGATGGGGTGAGGGGCTGAGAGTCTTCCTGTGCCCATCCCAGCCTTGTCCAGGACCCCACTCTGGAGCTGGAGTCAGTGCCCTGGAGCAGGGAGCAGCTCCTGGGTTCCTCAGGAGTGGGTGCAGCCCACCCAGCCCTGCTGCCCCGTAGCACCCAGCATTTGTTTTGTGGAAATAAAAGCGATTAAGGAGAAATGGGGTTGGAGAAGGGCCCAGGGCTGACGTGGAGGGTGAAGTCAAACCTGGCTGGTGGGTGCCGGGGTGGGGGGCAGAGGCTGTCACTGGGGCGTGGGGCAGATGCAGTGCAGCCAGGTTTGTTGCTGGGTGCAGCAAAACCTCTTTGCTCCCTTTGCTGTGTGCACTCGAAACAGGGTGGCTGCGGGGTGGGGTGCAGCACAGCCACCCAAATCTGGGACTGTTAGTGTGGGTGCAGCCCAGATCTTCCCTGCCTCAGTTTCCCTCCTGCAGTGCCGCTCGTCCAGGGGTCTCCTCACTGCCTTCTGCCTGTGGGGTCATCTGGCTGCTCTCGTGCTGTGGGAGCATCCCAGCCTGGGCAGGCAGGGGCCAGGAAGGAGCGCCTGTCCTGCAGCAGGGCAGCTGGTTACCCTGGGAATGCTGGGATGCTGGGAGCATCCCTCTGAGTATTCCATTGGGAGGTGGGCCGTAGGTGTGTATGGGGGCCAGGGGGCAGGGGCTGGGTGCTCCAAAAGACACGCACGCCCTGTGCCTTCAAGGCTGAGACTGCTGCAAACTCATCTCACGGGTGGAAATAGCTGAGGGATGGAGGAGGATGCTTGGCTGCATCCCTGCTTGGCTTCCCTTCAGCTGCATCCTAGCTCCGGGAGGACACTCTGGCAGGGGCCCCCAGCTGGGCTTTGTGCTGGGTGGGGGGAGCAAGGGGGAGGCTGCGGCTCGTAGGAAACCAGGTACCTTGGGGACCTGGGGGTTTACAGGAAGCGAGGGTCCAGGGCTGGAGGGATCCGAGGGCTGGAGGGCTCCGTGCTGGGCAGCTCCCATCCTGCCCAGGTGCCGGTGCCAAGCTCAGGTTTGGGCCCCCCCAAAGCAGGTGCCCAGCAGTGGGTGGCTCCCCGGCAGGCACGGGGCAAAGGGCGGCGGGGGGTGACGTGCGAGGAGCTGCCGTCCCTCCCCGGAGCAGATGGTCCCTCGGCAGCAGGCTGCCCCTTCCGCATCGATTACCCGGGCTGGCCGTTTAACGATTGCTTTTCCGGGGTTAATTAAACTCTCCTCACCGAGAGCTGCTGTGCAGCGGGGCCCTACCTGCCTGCAGTCCCACGGACCACCCCACCCCCTCTCCCCATAAGAAAAAGGGAGGTGGGGGAGGGCCACGAGTGTGTGGATGGAGCTGGGGTTTGCTTCCAAGCCAGACCTTGTCCTTTATATTCCATCCCAGAGCGTGGCGGCTGTACCGGCACCGGCAGGATCACTGTCGCCGGCTGCTCTTCTCTCCAGGGCATCTGGAGCAAGGTCAGCAGCCAGCTTGGCTGTGCTGGGCTCCCCGGGCTGTGCTGGGCTCCTCCTCCCTGGGAGGCTGGGGGAGATGCTGAGCTGCTTCCAAAAAACCAATGTCCATGGGGTGTAGGGAGATGCTGCCCAGCGGGGGCTGCTTCCAAAACACCAGTGTCCAAGGGGCATAGGGAGATGCTGGACAGCATCTTGCTGCCTCGCACCCCTGCAGGGTTTGGGCCCTGACTGACCACATCTCGATCCCTAATGATTTGGGAGGAAGGCGTCGAGTGTTTGGCAGTGGCTGTGGAGCGGGTGGGTTTGCAGAGCGGGTCGCCAGTCCTGCAATTATTGGGAGTTGCTGCTTCTTGCATATCTAAACGTGCCCTTTCAGCGGGTGCTCTGGGTCGAAACTGCCATCTTTTTGCCTCATTGTCAACCTCAGCGAGGTTACGCATCGTTTGCTGACTCACAGCCTCCTGCTCTAATTACTCCTGCGCCTTCCCTGGAGCCGCCCAGCCAGTCCCAGCACATCGCTTCCCCGCAGCCCTGGCTGTGCTGCTTGGCTGGGGGGCCTGGAACCTGAATAGGGGCACCCAGCCCAAACCTCCTGCCTGCACCCCTCCCTGCCCGCGGGTATCACCCTGGGCGCTGCTCTCGTGGCTGCCTGCTCCAGCATCCCGCCGCTCGCACCCTCTGGGATGGTTTTTGGGTGCTGGCAGGGTGAGCGCATGGTGTCGCCTAACCCATCATCCATGCTGGGGGTGTCGGGGCTGGGTGCCTCACCTGCACCCCCTCCCTCCCCCGTGCGTTGCCCTGCTTGAGTAATACTCGCACCCGTGGGCTTTCTGTGAGCATCCCAGGCTCCCTGGGGGGGGTGTTGTGTGTGGGGGTGGGAGACCAGCCTCCCCCTCGGCGGCAGCGCCGGCTGGGACGAGCTGTGCACTAAACCCGTTAGCTGAGCCTCTTTGATCCCCGTCTGATATGATCAGCGGCCGGTAAGCTCTCAGCCAGCCTCGCAGGGACCCAAACAGACGCCACAATTACTGCTGGGGTCGGGCTGCTCCTGCTCCTGCTCCTGCTCCTGCTCCTGCTCCTGCTCCCTCCACGTTGGCTCGGGCTCTGGGCTGCCCAGAAACAAAGCTGCAAAGGAAAGCACTGTCTCTGCCCTTCGTTAGGATTATTAATTTTAATTTTCTTCAAATATCCCTCAGTCCTGGGCTCGCTGACACGGCGTCGCGCCCGTGGGAAGAGCTGCGGGTCTTGGCTTCTTGGAGGGTCACCCCTTGCAGGGAGAGGGGGATCCCAGCCCACCCATCCCAGTAAAGCCAGATAGGTGCAGGGAGGGTGTGAGTTGGCTTTCATTAATTTAATTTCTCATGTCCTGTTGCGCCTGGGTGTTAACATCAGGGGCAGAAACAAGGTCTCTCTGCAAATCCATCTCGCTAACAGAGGTGAAACCAAGCTGGGTAATCCAGTGGTAACGCTGGCGCTCCGAGCCGGGTCACGCAGCCACGCTCGCCTTGGAAGAGCAGAGATTTTATTTATTTATATATCAAGGCAAAAAAAACCACCACCCCACCCCAAAACACCCACCTCAACCCCATGTGTGTGTTTGCACAGGCTTCTGCCTGTCACACAACGGTACCACCAGGCATCTTATCTTGTAAAGCCATATTTGGGGCCTTTTCTTTCCCCCCTCCCCAAAGAAAGTGAATTTTAAGCACCGGGAGACAGTGATGGTTTCTTTGGAGCCGTTACGATCTGCCATGTACAATAAATCCGTCTTAGTTTGTGGATTATTGGCCCAATAGAGCGTAACAGCTCTGTCAGCCCCTCCTGGAGCGCTGTGTCCGGCCAGCTCAGCCTTCTCTGGGTTTTCCTGGATTTCTTTTTAGTTTGAAGCAGAAATTTCCGCAGGATTTTTCCATGCTGCGTGCGTGTACAGCAGCTGATATGGAAATCACAGGAGCTCAGTTGCATGCCCAGGGTTTTTTTTTTGGGGGGGTTTTTTTTGGTTTTGGGTTTTTTTTGTTGTTGGGGTTTTGTTAAACAAATCCCCGAGCCACCCCCAAATAGGTTGTGGCAGCGCTGTCCCTCCCTGAGCTTGCCTCAGCACCCCGGGTCAGGGTGCTTGGGGTTTCGCTGCCTTCTGGCAGGATTTTCCCTGGATGCCCCAGCTCCTGCTGACTGTCATTCCCAGCCCTCTGTGCCAGAAAACAGGGTTCCTCAAGGATGGTGTAGGGTGATGCGCTGTCCCCTCTACCCTCACCGGGCAGGGTGCTGGGTGGCACATACTCATATCACCCCCAGACTGAATTTGAGGGGGGTATCCTTGGTTCCTGGAGAGGGGGAATCCTCAGTTCCTGGAGAGGGGGAATCCTTGGTTCCTGGAGAGGGGGAATCCTCGGTTTCTAGAGAGGGGGAAGCCTGGCAGTGGCCCTGCCCCAGTCCTACCACAATGCCAGGCACCCCTCAGCCCCATGGTGTGGGCTCAGCTCAGCCCTGGGTGGGGTAGTGGAGTGAGGTGTGGGGTGCAGGATGGGGCAAACGGGGGGGGGCAGATGTGGGGTGCCAGCGTGGGGCGCAGGCAGGGGGCACGGTGTACGGGTGCAGGCATGGGGCAGAGCTGTGGGGTGCAGGCGTTGGGCAGAGCAGTGGGGTGCAGGCGTGGGCTGAAGTGTAGGGTGGGAGCTGTGGGTGCAGGTGTGGGGTGCAGGGGTGTGGTGCTGGCACAGGTACAGGCATTGGGGTACGGTCATTGGGGTGCGGTGCTGGTACGGGCTGGAGCGGGCACAGGCCTGTGCCCCCTTTCCTTGCTGATACCTGTCAGCTCTGGCCCCTCGGGGTGCCAGGGGCAGGCAGAGGGCGTGTGGGATTTGGGATGGGGCAGGCTGAGCGCTCGGTGCCATCAGCAGTAGCCCTCCTGGGACAGGGAGCAACTGGTGGCCCCCACGGTGCCAGGGACGGCCGGTGCCGTGGCAGAGTGCCGCCCGGCAGCACCTTTAAGTCCCCTCAGCCACTGCTGTGCTGGGGGAGCTGCTCTGGTCCCAGCAGCTCCTTAAGCCCATTAAGAGCTCAGGGAGCCTTACGCCTGGGGGGCTGCAGGAGGGACTTGCACTAGTTCGCCTTAAACCCCTTGAGACAAGCCGGGCTGCCCGCTGCGGGGATGTGAGGAGGTCTGTGGCCATCCTCTGGAGACCCCTGCCCAAATCCTCCTTGGATGCCAGCTGCTTCCCTTGGCTTCCAGGGATGGAGAAGGCTGTGGCCCTCAGGGGACCCTGGTGCTAAGTTTTGGCTTTGGTGCATCACTAAAAGGCACCACTGGGGTAAAACTGTCCCTCTTTCTCTGCAAGACCCTTCAAGGAAGGTCTTCCCACTCAGGGTGCTGCAGCTGAGCTTCACACTGTGTAGCAGAATGATGTGGGGAGGCCACCTCGGTCAAACCAGGATGTCTGAAGGTGGGGAAGCCACCCTGGTCAAGGGAAACCTGGTCAGGAAGTGCTGTGGGTTTTTTTCCTACCCTTCACCTGGACATGCCCCACATCAAATGTGTCCAAAACTACCTAAGGGGGAAAAAAACCCCACAAGCCAACCCAAGGATGGGTCTTTGTAATGCCCCTGGGATGGAAATGTGCCTTTCTCCTCTTTGTGAGCACAGCATTCCGCCCACCCTGCCCTCAGTCATGCCGACCACCCACCAGAGACCAAGGAAGGTGTTGTGGACAGTCCCCAGAAAGCTGTTGGCTCATGCTAGCCAAGAGGATGGGTTTCATTCTGCCCAAGGCATCACCTGCAAGACCAAGTTTAAGGGTACTGCTGCTCGCTGAAGGGTGGAGGCTGCTGGAGGCCAGCTTGCCCCCACAGCCTCTGTTTATCCCCAAGGCTCCCCTGGGCTCTGCTGTCATGGAGCAAGTCTTCAGGGTCAAGGTGTGTGTGGCATGGTGGTGCCAGCGTGGGCAAGGGGGAGGAGGAGGAGGTGGACGTGACTGGAAGAAGCAGCATGTGGAGGAAGATGTCCATTGTGGGAGCCGAGAGTGGGTGGTGGGGATGTCAAGCCTTTGGGTTGGTGCCACATGCTCTGGAGGCCCCATTCCTCCCATCTGGGAGGCTTGCCTGTGCTGACACATCCAGGGATGGGGACCTGGGTGTTGGGTTTGAGGAGGGCATGATGTCATACCCTTCTGAGGGAGGACAGTTCTCTTGTGGGGCTGGGGGGTGTCATCAGTTGAATGCCAGGTCCTTGGGAAGAGGCTGGGGGCTCTGAACCCACCCTGGACTGGCTGAGGAAGGGGTGGACCACCACATGACAGGTGCTGGCTGTGACCACCACATCCAGCTTGTTCCTGGCCATTCCAGCTTGCTCCTCAGCATTGGAGGAAGTGAG
Organism: Hypotaenidia okinawae; assembly: GCA_027925045.1. Lineage (NCBI taxonomy): Eukaryota > Metazoa > Chordata > Aves > Gruiformes > Rallidae > Hypotaenidia > Hypotaenidia okinawae. The sequence continues at coordinate 802,675 of BSDF01000014.1, read as the reverse complement.
AAAAGGCAGAAGCATTGATATCTCTAGTTTTAGTTGCAGACCCTCAGAGGTTGGGACCAGGAAGGACCAGTGAGTCCAGAAGGATGCTTAGACCCTGTAATCGTCTCTTCAGGGCACATCTCCAGTGTGGAAAGCTCACCACAATAAGCCCTTTCCAGCTCCCACTGCTTGGCATTTCCTTCAGGCTCAAAACTTGGGCTTCTGTCTCTTTCCCGTCTACTGTGTCGTGGCATCTCCTAGATGGGTTATTCCATGGCCACTGTCCTTGAGACCACACTCAGAGTGGCCCTTTTTGTCTGTCTGTCCTGCAGCACTTCTGTCTGAGGGTCATCTTGTCCTGACTCATGCCATGGCTGGTGGTGGTTGTGGCCCTTTCCTCCTTCTCAGGGCCCCAGCTCTGCTTTCCAGTTCTCTTGTGGCTGGTTCTTTGGGATCTTCACCTGTCTCACTTGTGCTTTTCTTTAGCCTGTGGTTAAATGAGCTGAGTCCCAGACTGGTTTGGCTTGGAGCGGACCTGAAAGACCATCCAGCCCAACCCCCTGCCATTAGCTGCCGTTGGCCAACTCTTCACTAGCCCAGGTTGCCCAAAGCCCTGTCCAGCCTGGCCTTGAACCCTTCCAGTGATGTTGCTTTCACAACTTCTCTGAACAACCTGGGCCAGCATCTCCCCATCCTCCTAAAACATTTCTTCCACCTCCCCAGCCTGACCCTGCCCTCCTGCGGCTTGGACCTTGTCCTGTCACCACAGACCCTGGTGAGTCTGTCCCCATCTTTCTTCTAAGCCCCCTTTATGAGGGGAAGGGGACAGTCAGGTCCTGTGGCTGTGTGCGACGCCTGGTGAACTCCAAGTGCTTTGTAGGTGTCCAAGGTCTTTCTGCACCCAGGCTGGTGTCTTGTTGAAGTCGACAGCTGGGCCATGGTGGGACAGCCCCTCCCTGCTGTGACACCACATCCTTGGGGCAGGACTTCTTGTCCAACAGTTTGCTGGCATTTCTAATGACTCCTTCCCATCACCTTGCCCAGGACTACTCTTCCATCCTCTGAAGACACCCTTGGGTGGCACCCTTGGGCTGATTCCTGAAGCAGCATCAAGAACCAGCCATTCTCTGTCCCCTCCAGAGGAGAGCTTGGTACATCGCCTCAGACACATTTGCATGGTGGGCGTGGAGCAGATCTCCTTCCCAAGGTAGAACCTGAGGCTTATGAGATCGGAGCTGGATGCCATTGAAGACAGTCTGTCCATGCATCCAGGAGTGCCCCAGTGCCATGGCTCATCCCTCGTGGTGGATGAGGAGCTGGTTGCTCCCTGGGCTTTAGCAGGTACATCAAGGAGCATCACCTCCTTCCTCTTCATCCTGGGATGCTCCAGGCTGCGTCTTGCATTGGGCACTGCACCAGTGTGGCTTCCTTGCCTGCCCTTGCGCTTGGGAGATCTGGGTGTAGTCAGAAGCCAAAGGGGAGGAGAGGCACGGTGAGGGTCACGGGGGCTGGTGGAACCAGTCTCACAGGTGTTCCAAGGGTGAACCAAAATGATGGAGCACCTGAAGAGCATCATGGATTCCAGAGGTGTTGGCAGCAAGCGTCCCAGTTCTGCGGTACCTGCTGGCTTTGCAGCAGCGACCTTTCCTCCCCCCAGGTCTCTGTCACCATCACCTTGCCTGGTGGCTTCCAGGCTGGCACGCAGCACAGCAGGTCACCTTCCGCTCGCCTGCGCTGCCCGGAGCCGTGCTGGGCTCTCCAGTTTCCCTCCCCATGGCAGGATCCTGCTGGGTGCTGGGGTCACCCGTGACCTCCCAGCCGTACTGGGGACTGGGGTGCCCATCAGGGAGCTGGGCTGAGTGCTGGCTGGGGGTTGGGTCTGTCAGATTGGGGATTGAAAAGGGAAACAAGGAGAGAAGGAGCTGATCGCTCTTTCCCAGTTCCTGCGTTTCCTGAGAGCGGCCTCGCTCCTGGCTTATCTTCAGACAGCCTCAGGGGTATTCCCTGGGAGTTTGGGAGTTTAATCAGGCATTGCTGGGGCATGTGAACTCTGCGCCGAGTCGCCGTTCCCATGGAGGGGAGCGCCTCTCACAGATATTTGGGTTGGCGTGCCTGGGCTGGGGGCTGGGCTGGCTGGGAACGCGCTGCTCCTTTTCCTGGGGATGCGACTGGGAACGGCCCTGGGGGGTGTGGGACGACCCGCTGGCTTGTGGGCAGGATGCTGGCAGGGGCAGTGGGCAGCGGCCAAGCTGTGCTGGGGGACTGGGGGAAAGGACTGAGGTTTGGCAGCTCTCAGTCCTTCCCCCAGCCCCCAGCCCTTCCTCTGCCACCTGCAGCCTTTTTATCCAGACCCATTGATTTTCCCACTCACATCCTGGGTGGGATCCACTGGTCCCCACCAGCCACCCAGAGCCCGTGTCCTCCTCCCAGCCCCTCCAGCCCTGACCCGATGCCACCGCTCCTTTTATTTCGGCTGGGTTTTGGATTCAGCAGGAGATCAGAGCCCAGGTGGAGATGCTGGTGCTGGGCCCTGCCTCGCCCCTGAAACCGAGGCCCTTTGTCACTGGCTCTTTAGCAGGCGGTGTTTCTTTTTGGGGGCTGGCTGTACTCCTGGCAGGGGAATGACGGATGCTCTGTTTCGTTTCCAGTGGCAGCGGTTCAGATTCCTTGCTCCAGGGCAGGAGCCGAGCGAACTCCGATTCCGGAGCAGCTCTGGTACCTTGGCAGCTTAAAGGCCACGGGGTTTGCTTGAATGACAAGTGGCACCGAGCGTGGGGAAGAGCTTGGGGAGGGGAGGGAGGCGGTTTCATGCGGCGTGCCCTCCGTCTCTTCCCAGGGAAGCAGCTTTTCATTGTCCTCGTGCCACAGGATGGTGAGCCATGCCTTGCCGGCGTGCAAGGGGAAGTGCAAAGTCTTGGGGTCCCCTCACAGCTCCTGGACCCCTCTTACCCCTCCTGTTGCACCCTGCTGGGAGGGATGGGTGTGGGACCATCTGCCTGGGATGCTGTGGTGCTGGACATGGCCTGTGAGGAGTGGAGAACCCTCCCCAGCTTTTCCTGGCCCATCAGGATGCTTGGGGTCTGCAGGCCGGGCTCGGGGTGGTACCAGCATCTGGCAGCTCTTGCCTGTTCCCCCCCAAATGCCCCCACCCTTTCTTCTGCTGGTGGCGATGACCCTGCACGGGAGAGTGCTGGAAACAAGACCCACCCCTCCAACCTCTTGAGCTTTTCTGGTCTGCAGGGTTTACTGGGGTTACTGGGAACAATTCCCCAAGGCACCAGGGGAGGCTGCGATGCCTGGGATGCTTGGTCCCATTTCTGTAGTGAGCTTGGGCTGTGCTCAGCAAAGCTGTGAGGCTGGGAGGAGACTGTCTAGAGCTCCGTGGGGGTTGTCAGGTGCCCTGCTGCCCACTCTCAAAGCCACGAAGGTCTTCTTCCCACTCCTCCTCCCTCCCCCAAGCCTTGGCCAAGCAAGCCTTCCTCCCCTTTCTCTTCTTCCTCCTATTTCCCTCCTGCCAGCAAGGCCAAGCAAAACGCGGTGCCGACCAAAAATAACAACCGCCGGCAGATCCAGACAATGGATAAACCCCCGGCGAGGGCGAGGGCGACCCGAATCCTCCCAGAGGAAGACGGGATTATTTGCGCTCCTCTCAGACATCTGTCAGTAGCCGCCGCTCGCGGAGCCCGGCAGCTTCCCGACGGTGCCGCCGCCCTCCCGGCAGGACCAGCCATTCCTTCGGGCCTTTGGGAATGGGGGCTCATAGGGGGGTTGGGGCAGGGGGACATCGCCTGTCTTAATCCCACCTGTGCAGAAGCTGCCTCTGGAGGTGGTGGTTGGACACCAAGGTCTTCTCCAGCCCGCACAGCGGTGGCTGGCTAGGCTGGGTGCTCGCCCCACTCTTGCTTGCACATCCTTTGCCTCACTTCCCTGCCCTCGTTTGGTCCGTGGGGCGCAGACACTGAGGTGTCAGCACCTTTGAGGGAGTGGGGGTCTCATCACTAAGCACCACAAGGTCGCCCCCACCTTTCCCCCACCATTAAAACCCAAACACAAATGCCCCACGCTGGCTCCGGTGCTATTGAGCGTGCGCTCACTGACGCGGCGCATGCTGGTGGTGATGGTGACAGAGGTGGTGGCACAGGTGCACTGGCTCTTCTCACCGCTGGCTCTCCTGCCAGCAACCCCCTTGACCACCACAGAGCTGCCTGGGTGGGATGGGGAGGGATGGGGTTTTGAGGGAGCTGGGAGCATGGTGTGGGGGCTTCTCCAGGCTTGGGCTGCTCTTGGAGGCGGCGCTGATGGATTTGGGGCTCTTCACCATCCAATATTCCCATGCTGCTGTGCCTATAACTTTTTTTCAGATTTGTAATTAACTTCCCAGAGCTCTGTGCCTGCTGATTGGTCTCTCTGTGACCTGGTTATCGGTCAGACCCCAAATAATTTGCGCTGCAATCGCCCCATCTGTTAGCAGGAGCGATTCACACATCTTAGCTCAGCCTCAGCGTGCAGGTCTCCTGGGGTGAAGCGTTGCCTGGGTCCCCCACAGCCCTTTGCGCCGGCACTTGCTGGGAAGCTCATTGCTGCTGGCATCCCATCCGCCTTGTCCCTGATCATAGACTGGTCTGGGTTGGAAGGGACCCCAAGGATCACAGAGCTCCAACCCCCCTGCCACAGGTAGGGCCACCAACCTCCAGGCCTGGAGCTACACAAGGTTGCCCAGGGCCCCAGCCAACCTGGCCTTGAACACCCCCAGGGACAGGACATCCACCCCCTCTCTGGGCAGCCCCTTCCAGCCCCTCACCACTCTCTCTGAAAAGAACTTCCCCCTAAGATCTAATCTAAATCTTCCAGGTCATTCAACCTGGCAACAAAATCACCTTGAGGATGCCAGTTGTTTGGGTCAGCTAGTCCCTAGCCGGAGGTGGTGGTGGGGACACCAGGGACTAGCTGACCCAAACAACTGGCGGGTTCAGGGGGGCTTTGCAGAGGGCATGGGGGGTGGTTATGGTGGGCTGGGAGTGATGCTGCATCCCTGTGAGAAGGGCAGCGTTGGGCAGGGTGATGCCAAGCTGGGGGAGTGGGCGAGCGGCAGAGAGCCGTGCCACGGCGCGTGAATGTCAGATGCTGCTTGGCTGCGAGCTGGGCTCGTGCGAGCGCAGATCTGTTCAATCCTATTTGGAGGAGGGGGAGTGGGGGGGGGGAAGCAGGGGGGTGGGGGCCCTTCCCGAGGCTCAATCTGGTAGGTTTTAGTTACAGTCGCTTTAGGATTTGGGCAGCGAATTGGCGCAGCTTTGGCACAGGGAAGGGGGATGGATGGATGAGCGCTGGGGAGGGGAGGCTGCCAAGCCTCCCCCACCCTGTCCCTCCGAATTGGGGAAGGGGGAGAGGTTGCGCAGGTGGGGGTGCAGCCCTGGGGGAGCTGAGCGTGGCGGCCGTCACCCGGTTCTCTGGGCAGCAGCTGGGCGAGCGGAGGAGGGGAGGAGGCGCCTGGCGCTGTCCGCAGGGCACCCGCAGCCCTGCAATGCTCGGGTGGACGCTTCAAATCGCGTTATCTCCATAACCGCCCGACTCTGGCCGCTCCGAGTGGCAGCGGAGATAAGTGGATTTCCAGGGAGCGCCTGGTCGTCTGACATTTAAGACTCCTTAATCCGTAACCACCACCACCCTGCGGAGGCAGGACCCAGCCACGTTTCCCGGCTGGGTGGCACGGGGTGGCCCCGGGCACAGGTCGGCCCGGCTGAGTCTTTGCTGGAGCTGGTTGGGGAGGCAGGCCGCACGCAGGGCCGGCTGCAGGGCGAGGCTCGAGACCGTGCATGGAGGTGGCGGTGTCCCTGGGGAAATCCGTGCCCTTTGTGTGGTGGTGGCCTGCTTGGAAATCCAGGCCATGTTGGTAGGCAATTGCCTGAGTGGGGCAGGTTGGCTGGGGCCCTGAGCAACCCTGTGTAGCTCCAGGCCTGGAGGTTGGTGGCCCTGACTGTGGCAGGGGGTTGGAGCTCTGTGACCCTTGGGGTCCCTTCCAACCCAGACCAGTCTGGGATTCTATGGGGCATCTCTGTGTGGCTGTGCTGAGGTTGGGAAGCAGCTGTGGGGTTACGTGGGGAAAGCCATGACTGGTGGGGAAAAGGTGAGTTGTCTCAGCTGGAGCTCTGGTGTGGGGAGCTTGGGAGTTGGCATCACCTCCTGCCTGCTCAGCTGGGTGTCTGCAAGATGTCGGCATGGCCCCGCTGCGCTGTGCTGGGAGGATGTGCCCAGCAGGACACACTTCTGGTCCTTCAGGGTGTGTGTGAGTCTGGAGCTGCTCTTGGGGGGCACTGCGGGAGCAGAGAGGCTGCCTGCAAGGAGGAGATAGGTGAAAGCCACTCCGCATGCCATGATGATTCACCATCTGCTTCCAGGGCTAACTCCAGATGCTGGATTTAATCTTCCATAGCCTTTTTAATTCAGGAGTTGGCTCCTTAACGTCCCTCAGTGCCACCTCGGCAGCAGAGATGAGTGGAGTGGCTGCCACAGCCGACCCTTGGAAGGATGTTCTGGGAGATGGGAGACGAACTGTGTCCGTGCAAGTTGCCCATCTGGTCACCCATCATCTTTTTGGCTTGTGAAGCTGCAGACACCCAGGGTGAGGCTTAGCATTTGTGACACTGCCCAAATCCCGCCTCCGGGCCTGACCCTCCTCTCTTGGTGTCTGGAGAAAATGCAGTGGGTGATGGTAACTTCCAGGGTGCACCCATGGTCTTCTGGCTGGACCAGTTTGTGGGAGGCTAAACGCAAGGAGCAGGGCTTGGAGGCTGTTGCACTGAGAGGAGTGGCTTTTAAACAGTGTAGGTGAGCAAAGGACATCCTGGTCTTTGCCTCAGGCACCCTGGTTATCAGGCACCATGTTCTCGTGGGATAGATGTTCTGCAGGTACATTCAGCCTTGGGAGGTCATGGCTCACCTCCTGGTTGACCTTGTTTCTCCACCTACCTTTGGCAGAAACAGCAGCCCAGAGGGGACAGTCCCATTGGTCTCTACCCTGTCAGCAGTCCCCCTGTCCAGCTCTGCCTGGCTGAGTCCCCAGCAGCTCAAGACTTAATGGTGGTTCCTCGTGTGGTTGGAGGGGTCCTGCTGCCCACAGGTGAGGCTGTGATGATGCAGCATTGCCAGCTTTCTGTTGACCCATGTCAGCTGGTGTAGGGAGCAGCAGGTTCAGCTGTGGAAATCGGGTACCTGGGAGCTGAGCTGGGTGTTGTGGGGCTGGGGTTGGAGCTGCTTTGGACCTTCTTCTGGTGGTGCTTGTTCTCCTCAGCCTTTGACCTGGGTTTCAACTGGACCATCTGACCTGTGACAGTATTTCAGGGTGGTGATTCTGTCCTACCTGCTGGCTTTTGTCATCCCAGGGTGTGTTTCAGACACCTCAGGATGCCTCAGGGGTGTCTTGGGACTCCTCATGGACCAGCCACCCGTGGCCCCACAATCTTGGCCATCCTGAGGTCCTGTCCATGGCTGTTGGCCCAGGCGGCGGAGGAGCACGGGGCCCACCTCTGGCCTTTGTCTGGAGCTGATGGTGGTACCTTCAGCTGGGAAGGTACCTCCAGCTTCAGCCTCTCTTGATCCTGGGATGCTTTGGAGAGGGACAAGTGCCAGTGGTGCATGCCCTCCTTGGGCCTGCTTGTTGTGCAGCTGACTCCGTCCATCCATCTGTCCGTCTGTCTGTCCATCACCGGGGCTTTGCTAAGGACGTGGGGGCTGCGCCGGGTGGGCAGCTGCGTGGCGAGGAGGAGGAAGTGGGGACAAAAACCTGGCAGAGGGGACAATTACCGCCTTTCTGGAGGCTGAAAAGACGCCAGAGTCCCTTCCGTCCTCCTCTGTCTTCTCCGGGAGGACAAAGCCACCGCCCCCAGTGCCCACCCACTGCCCAGGGATTAGGAAAAAGCCCAACTTTTATTTTCTGCCTTTGTCTTGGCATGGCTGGGCCTGGGCTGGGTCTGGGCCTGGGCCTGGGCCTGGCCTGGGTCTGGGCCTGGGTTGTGCCGCTTGCTGCTCCCATTACAGCCAGGCCTGGGCACAGCTGACCAGCCGGTGGCTTCCCTGGAGGGAGGTTGATTTATTTAAAATGAAAGGAAAGCAGAAGTTCTCTCTTGAAGCTGAGCTTTCTCCATGGGCAGAAGGTGATGGCTTTCCAGCAGAGCCCTGAAACAACCCAGGGGAGGGAGCTGGTAATCACAGCCTGTCACTTGTGTGAGAGAAAGCGGAGCTCTGCCCATACTCCCCTTGGAGGAGGAACGGCGCCCACGGTCTGGGGGACTCTGTCCATCACTGGGCATGGTGCTAGGCCACCAGAGATCCCTATAATCAGCACTGTGGCAGTGTGGGTCCCCATGTGTGCTGGGATGCAAGGACCCCTCTGGGATGCAGGGGGAGATGCGGGGTGATGCTAGGCTGAGGACTCAGACTCCCTTCTGAGTCCGTTCCCCGCCTCCCAGGATCACTGGACAGTGCTGCTGCCTCGCCCTGGCCAAGCATCTCATGTTTAGGTGGGGGGAAGTTTTTGGGGTGACCCATGGGAGTGGATCTCAGTGGGAATGGGGAGTGGGTGACACCTAAGTGACAGCATCACATGGGTGCTGTTCTCACCTGTCACTTGAAACCCCTGGGGAACCTGGCTTTCAGCCCTGTGGGCTCAGCCTCTACCTGGCAGGGGGGTTGTTATGGGGGATGACAGGGTCCTGCAAAAGACTGGGAACCCCGGTGTGTGGGTTGGGGCCCCCGTCCTTGGTGGTGTCCCCTTGAACCCTGGCGTCCCTCCAGAGTGCTAAGCTGCCCGGTGCAAAGACCCGGGTGAGGGAACCCATCACGTGCCCCTTAATGCTGCAGCCGGGACTAAGCACCTTCTGACAGGGACCCAGATGACGCTGCCTGGCGCCTTCCCCGGGGATGGGGACCGGAAAAGGGGCAGAAACGGGACGGGGGGGTGTGCCTCGCCGTCTTTGCTCGGGTCAATCATAAAGAAGGGATTAAGATCATTAATTCCTCCCCCCGCTGCAATTAGCGATGCGACTGGGCAGCAAGTGGTGAGGAGCAGCTGAGATGTCTGCTGTGCTGGGTGGTCTCATGGCGACGGGGTGGGGGGACACCCCTTTTGTGCAACTGAGCTGGGCCCCCCATGGCAAACAGGTCCTGGGGTCACTGCGGGGAGTTACGGGGCGGGGGGTGGACACACAGCGTGGGGACAGACCTGTCCCACCTGGCACGCCAGCGGTGCCTGGTGCCTGCCGCCGCGGAGCAGCGCCGGCCCCGGGGGGCTGCAGGGCAGCGTGGGGCGGTTGCAGATGGCGGGAGCTGGCGGAAGGAGAGCGGCGGCTGGGACAATGGTGGGATTGTGCGGCGTGGCCACTCGACACAGCGCCCTGCGCCTTGCACTGCTGGGGCTGGTGGGGGACGTGTCCGTGTCCCCATGGGTGGCAGGGGAACTAGGGTGGCCTCGTCCTGTGGCGCTGCCTGCTGCAGTGGTGGGTGCTGGGGGCGGAGCTGTGCTCCATACTCCGCAGCTATCTGCCTGGGTTGGAGGGGACTGCGGCTGGAGGGGGCTCGGGGCTGCTGGCACCCAACGTGGCCGCAGCATGGGACAGTCAGGCATGGCTGGCTGTAGAGGACATTGTGAAGTGATGGAGATGGTGACCGTGGCCTTCCTCCAGCTGGTGTCCTCCCTGCCTCGGCTCCTGCACTCTGCCGTCCTGTGCCTTGGGGCTGGGGGTAACCTCCAGCAAGGCACTGGGCTCTGTGCTGGGGGGACCCCCGCTTACCGCTGCAGCAGCACTGCGGCTTGACGGTTACAACGCCCCGAAGCTGGTAAATCCCGGGCTGATTCAGCCCGGTGCTGGGCTCCCTGCTCGGCGATGGAGGCGGGTGCTGCGCCGTGGGGCGGAAGAGGTGCAGGGCCGCAGGAAAGGCAGCCACGGGTGGGCGCGAGATAACGCCACCGGGCAGCTTTATCTCACATCCTCCTGTCCGGTGCTTTTCCTGCCGCGCTCCCCGCTCCCACCCCTGTGCCGGTTGCTTTCGGCGTTAAGGTGTGACCCGTCCCAACGCCCACGGGCACTGGTCCCCCACCTTCCCAGCAGCCTGGGACGGGTGCCCCAGTTGTACATTCCCCCTCCCTCAGCACCCGTTTAGGCTGCAGCCCACCCTTACCACCGCCCAGCATCCCCTGCTTGGTGTGGAGCCTGATGCTTGGGGAAGGGCAGTCTGTCCTGCCGCCGCAGCCCTCCCTCCCCACGTGGCCTGGTGAGCTCCAGGCTGGAACCCGAGCCCTGCATCGATCCGCGCTGCATCTTAAATCCCGCAGCAGCTGAAGCAAGCGGTTTTTAGCACGAGGGTTGGGGAAGTGGGGGGGGGTGTTTCTCCACAGGAGAGCTGGCTCTGGCACTGGGGCGAGACGGGCTGTCTTCCTCTGCCAGTATGGCGGCGGTTGGTGCATGCCCCCATCAGCATTTTGAGGGTGATGCCCACAGCTTGGCTACTGAGCTGTGTCTGTGGGGAAGGGTCCCAGGCTGTGGTGGGGCTGCTGGGTTTGCATCATGGCTTGGCCATGACAAAGGGGACACAAAAGGTGACAGATGAGCTTGGGATGCCGGCGGTGCAGGGATGCCCCTCGCTCTGCAGCATCACCCCCGGGCAGGAGCAAAGGTCCCAGAAGAGTTCTCTGCATGTGGCTGCATCGCTGCCCAGACTCCGGCGAGGAGGATGCTGGGATGCCTGGGATGGAGGGACAGGGTAGGAAGGAGAGGGGCCTCCCCCAGCGCTGCCCTCCCCCAGCTGCTGCCGGCGTGGGGACGAGGGTTCCTGCTCCGCTAAGCCCTGCAGCTTTTCTCCTCTAAAGCCTGATTACTCGGGCAGTGCCTGTGCGTGCATGCATGTGTGTGTGCGTGCTCGGGAGGGGAGGAGAAGGAATTTCACAACAAGTGTTTGTAGCCACGCTGGGCCCAGCTGCCCCAGAGCCGCCCCAGGGACGGGTGACATCGCCCCCGCTCCTGGAAATGGCGCCGAGGGGGGATGCTCTTGTGTGGTGAGAGCATCGGTAACCGGAGCAGGCGGTGGGCGTGTGGGCAGGACACGCTGGGGCATGGCTGGAGGTCAGCAGTGGGGCTGGATGTTGCAGCTGCCCCGGGGAGGGGGTTTGGAGGTAGATGGAGCTCCCTGAGGGGTTTGGAGGTGGTTGCAGCTGCCTGGGGAGGAGTTTGGAGGTGGATGTTGCAGCTACTCATGGGGCTTGGCCTGTGTGCAGCACTGGCCTGGAGGGCCTGGGAGGAGGAGGAAGAGGTGGAGGAGGAAGGCAGGGGCAGCCCAGATGGGTGAGCAGCATCTCCTGGGGCATGTGGGAACTGGGGGCAGCCCTGCAACCTGCTGCCCCTGCAGCACCCTGCTGGGAACACGGGTGACTGCAGGACAGGGAACCGGGTGCCCCTTGCATGATCTCTGGCTGCTGGCCCCGGGCGCCCATGGTCCCATCCAGCCTGGGGGCTGCACGCCGCTGGAGCGGAGCAGGAGATGAGCCCCGTGACTTCCCTGGGGCTGCGGTCCCTGGGGGAGGAGAGCTGGGCACAGAGAGCCTTTAAGCTGCCGAGTGCCATCACTGCCAGGCCAGGACTCCCCGGTGACCCCCCACGCCTGTCTGGACGGCGACCCTTTTAAAGAGCAGCGGAACGGATCTCCACCGAGGTCCGTTCCCTGGAGTTTCTTTGTTCGTGGAGCTGAGACTTTCATGGCAGGGGGAGGAAGAGCAGCTTTGAAAAGCTCGTTGGCTCTTGCCAGCGCTCACTCTCTTTTCTTTTCTCCTTCCAGAGCCGCGTGCTGTGTCCCAGAGCCACAGACTATGTCTTTGCACTGAGATCGGACTGCAGAGCTCTGCCGCCGGCGCCGGAGGAGCGGCCCTGTTGATGTGCATCATTCCCATCTGAGCCTTGCCCGGTGGCTGGCGGGCTGGTGCTCCCCGAAGGGTTTCTTTTGGGGGAGTCTTTCATTTCGGCGTTGGGGGTGGGATTTGGGGGGGTTTTTGGTGGTTTTTGGTCCTTTTTTTTTTTCCCTTTTTTTTTTTTTTTTTTAATTATTATTTTGGGTTGGGTTCTGCTGCTGCGCTCTGGGCACCATGTCAAACTCGGGCTCCCATCAAGACACTGGGAACAAGCCAGAGACAGAAAAAAATAACCAAGATGACTCTCAACCCCCGTCAACTCCGAGAGGAGGAACAAAAGTGGAATAATAAGCGAACCTTTGAACAAAAGTCTTAAGAAGTCCCGTCCGCTCTCCCACTATTCCACCTTTGGTAGCAGCAGCTCGGTAAGCGAACATTCAGAGAAGGGCAACCCCTTAGCTAATGGCAACGAAGCGACTGTGGATAAAAGTCATTCTACCTCAAAGCACAAAAACATCTCTAGTATGCTGAGCAAATTAGACCGGGTGTCGGAGATCTCCTCAGAAGGACAGACCGCCCTACAACAATTTGCTCAGTCGACAGAAATGCTCAAAAGAGTGGTACAGGAGCATCTTCCTCTAGCAAGCGACCACGGGACTGGGATCTCCGACATGGAGGCGGTCTCAGCTGCAGAGACAATGAACGGCCCCTCTGATTTTCCTTACCTGGGGGCTTTTCCCATCAACCCAGGCCTTTTCATTATGACCCCTGCCGGCGTGTTTCTGGCAGAGAGCGCGCTCCATATGGCTGGCTTGGCAGAGTATCCCATGCAGAATGAGTTGGCATCTGCCATCAATTCGGGGAAAAAGAAACGGAAAAGATGCGGCATGTGCCCGCCGTGCCGCCGACGGATAAACTGCGAGCAGTGCAGCAGTTGTAGGAATCGCAAAACTGGCCACCAGATTTGCAAATTCCGAAAATGTGAAGAACTCAAAAAGAAGCCTTCTGCAGCACTGGAGGTAACCAGCCCCTCTCAGGCACCCTAACCCCTCCTCGGGCTGCGCTCCTATGGTTCGGATCTTGCCCTAGATAATAAAACACCTGGTACTTCTTACTTTTTTTTATTTTCCCCTTTTCCATTAACAGTTCTCAGCCATGAGGCGCGTGCTCGGCCCAGTGACCTCCAGCCCTCACCCCTCCCTTATGCCCTGTGGTTGGTTGATTTGGGGAGGAGGGCTGGGGAAGGGTGTCTCTCCTTGGGATCCCTGGGCAAGCTCTCAACTTCATGGCCCTGGGTCTCTGCTGAGGCTCAGTGCCACTGTCCCTTGTCCTGGGGCAGCAGCAGTTCCCTGAGCCCGGGAGCCACTTCCAATCTGGCAGTCAGGTCAGGGGGGTGGGGAGGCAGGAGGGGGTTTCTGGGCCTGATCGTGGGGTGACTCAGTGGTGGTGGAGCCTGAGGCTGTGGTGCAGACAGAGCACAGCCCAGGGAGCGAGGCGGTCCCTGGTTTTGGATGGGAAGTGGCTGCAGCGTGTGCCCGTGCTGGGGCTGTGTTGGCTCTCCCTGGGCCAGTATCCATCTAGGGCAGTCAGGATGGATCCATAAGGCACAGCTGGATTTCCCGGAGGCAGCGGCAGTGTCTGCAGGCAGCGTGTCCGCTTTGGCACCCAAGTGAGACAGGGCACCCCTGCTCCTGCCTCATGGGGATGGCTGGTTACCCCCCAGGGTGAGGCTTTGGGGTGTTGCTGGGACCATGTCGACCTGTGGACATCGGCCTCGGTGCAGAGCCGCTGTGAGCTGCCCTGGGGTTGGGGTGCTGAACCCACTGTGGGGGTGGCCTATTTGCATGGGGAGCTTGGGAAGAGCCTGGTGCCTCGAGGTGTTGTGTGGGTCTGAAGTTCATCCAGGCCCATGGGCAGCTGCCAGAGGCGTGAGGCAGGCTGCCCTGGCAGAACCCGCCTCTTGCCGCACACCCATGGGCCATGACCTGTCTGCCGCATCCCCCAGATATTGTGCTCAAGCTGGGTTTGATTTTTCCAGGAGCCAAACTCGCTGTCAGCATTGCTGCCTCGGGTTTTGTGAATCCCTAGAGCCAACAAAGGCTAAAAAGTCACCGAGACATCAAGTGGCACGAGGGCATTGCGCATCCTCTGGTCACCCCAAAGGGACAACCCACTGTTGCCTTAGCCACATTCTACGGTTTTCAATTAGCATCAAGTCTGAATGAATAGTGAAGGGGGAAAAAAACCCTCTCTTTGGGTGGTGGGGCTGAGGAGAGGGGGCTGTGTCTTTCAAAAACCGCTGTATTGCTAAATTATATTCTTGTTCTAATTTGCTGAGTCAGTGATCTGGAAAAAGGGAGAAAGGGAAAGGAAAAAAAAGTTCATCTCTTCAGAAGAGTCCTAAAGCAGGTCAATAGACTCAGCTTGCAGCAGGCAGAGGAGCTGCTCCCTGCTCCTGGTGCTGTGCTGGGTCCAGGAGTCGGAAATAGCACTGGGAGCCCATGAAACGGTCACCCTTTTGGTGGGTTTCCCTGTCCCCCAGCTGGCTGGAAGCCACTGAAATAGGGCTCTTCACGTGGTTGAGGTGGGACTCTACAAGGTCCCCATCCCTCCTGGGTGTGAGCAGAGGTGCATTGAGGCTGAGAAGAGATGTTGTGCTGTGGAGATGGACGCCTGGAAAGCTGTGGGTTGCTCCTGGGTGTCTCCATGCCTTTTCCAGAGCAAATCCTTTCCTCTGTGAGGATACTGGCTTGTACTGCACGTTCACCTTGGCAGAGTTGAGTGATGTTCATCTCTCTAGAGCTGAGTGAGACTGTGGCCCCGTGTAGCTGGGACAAGGAAGCTGGGACCCCGGCTGGTGTCCCAAGGTCACCCAGCTCAATGTCTGGGTCGTTGAGCCTTGCCCCACGTCAATCAGCCTCAGCAATGTGTTGTGTTGAGCCAACCCTGGGGCAGCCACCCATGCTTGGAGGAGACCCATCTGGGTGGAGGTGGTGGTGGCCAGGAAGCTGCCAGCTCAGCAACATCATGACGTGGTGGGTGTCACCACACTGTGGTGCTGATGCCAGGGCAGGGGGGCAGCTATCTGGGGGCCCTTTATATGGGGATGAAAAATTCATGGGGCTTTGTGACACATCATCCCCTGCTGCGGGTACCTGTGACATTGCCCTGGAGAAGAGCAGCCAGCATTGACTTGGGTCCAGCAGCCCTGTGTGTCCAGAGGAGTGCCCTCGCAGAGCCCGGGCAGGGGCCGCAGCTGTGATTAATCATTGATCTGAAATCACACAGTAAAACAAGAAAAGAAAAGAATTAAACCTTTATGGCAGCATAAAAAATCAGGTAAATCCCTGGGCCGCCGTTAAGCTTTATCAGCACATCGACAGAGCCCGAAGAACCGGTCGCTGCTGGTGTCCCAGGGCCGAGGCTGTAAGGCCGGAGAGGCGGGTTGGATGCCTGGAGCAGGCCGCAACGTGTCCCTGCACCAACCAGGCTCCTCCGGGCCCTGCCAGCCCCAGCCACCCCGGGTGATGCTGTGGGGCTGGTGGCCAGCTCTGGGCAGGTCACCCTGGGCTTGTCTCCAGAGCTGTAGGTCACATGAAGGCTGTGAATAGTGGGGGTTTGTCTCAACAGTTTGCCTCTTCCATCTGGAGAAGCCTTGGAGAAGGGCCTTGATGCTCCAGGTAGCGCTGGAGTGAGGGCCACTGCCACCCTAGTGTGAAGGGACAGAACAAGGGACAACAGTTCTGGACCAGGGCTAGGCTGGACACAGGAGACGTTTTACAGGGAGGGTGGTGAGGCCCTGGCACAGAGTGCCTGGAGAAGCTGGGGCTGCCCCAGGATCCCTGACACGGCTCAAGGCCAGGTTGGATGGGCCTTTGGGCACCCTGGCCTGGGAGTCTTGCCCATATTCAACACCACCTTCCAGACATGTTAAGATCTCCCTTTCCTCTTGTTCCTCTCTCCTGGGATGATGTATCTGAGTAGGTGGCCCTTGCTGGTCACTCCATCACCCTGGCACTGTTCTGCATATGGGGCCTTGGGTGGATCCAGCATGGGTGGCCTGCCACAACACAGTGCCAGGCATCACTGGCCAGAGGCACCCCAAGCACCCAGTGACACACTGCAGAGGCCTTTGAGGAGGTGTTGATGCCTGCAGCGCGTTGGCCACCCCAGCTCAGGTTGCCCTGAGGACCAGACATAGGTTGGGAGCAGGAGAAAACGTGATCTGGTCAGCAGCCTACCTGGGTGCCACCATCTCCTTCCCATTCTCACCCTTTGCCTCCTCCCCTTGCCCAAGCCCACATCTGGGCCGTGGTGCCTGTGGAGGTGAGCACGTTGGGGTTCCTTTTGCAAGGGTGGGGTGAGACGCTGCCCTGGTTACTCATTGAGGCTTGGTGGGTGTCCTGATCCAAGAGAAGGACCTGGTGAGAGCCAGCTGGCTCTGGCATAGGATTAGAGATCTGACTGTGGCTTTATCTCTTGGGAGAGCACTGGGAGCTGGTGCTGGGGCTCGCTGCCCCCCCACCCCAACCTGTGGCAGACCAGCCTGGAGCTTGTTTCCCATTGGTGTCCCTTGCTTGTTTGGAAATGCAGGAGCTGAAGGAAAAGGCATTCATGGGGCACCATGGTTCTGGCCTGATGTCCCCTCTGAGGCATGTCCTCTCAGTGATCCGTGTGTCCTTATCTCCTGGCTAGCGTGGCTTGGCCTTGCTTGGGCGCTGTTGGCATTGAGAGATGTTGCGGTCCTTGTATACTCCACCTGTGGTCCTGTGAACATGTCATAGGCTTCCCACCCCGTCCATCAGGGGAAGGTCCTCCTTCCAGAGGCCCACAGAGCCTCTGGGGCTCTTGCCCCATGCCACCTTGCCTGTAACAGAGGTGGCTTCAAAGAGGCCCCACTCAATGTTGGGCACTTTGGTGGATGTGGCACTGATCCTGGTGGGATTCATTCCTCTTCCTCCATGAGATGCTGAGGGGTCCCTGGTGGTGCCTGTGGCTGCTCTGCTGGGGACAAGGCTGTTCACTGTGGGCACGCAGCAGTGGAATGATGTCCCCTGTGTACTGAGCCACTCCTTGGTCTGGTGGCCCCAACTGGCCAGCTCACTCCCTGCCTCAGTTTCCCCCCATGTGCCCTGCTAAACCCTTCTGTTGGCTGGGGTCCTGTCCACCGGGTGTCAGGGGAGGTGGGGGCTGGCAGTGAAGGTGCTGCCGTGCTGGGCCATGCCAGCTCACCGCAGCCCGGCCATTGTGCTCACTATCGGCCGGAGGGGAAGTCGGGGACGGGGCCATTGTGCCGGCTGCGGCTCGGGGACCTGGGAACAATGGCCCAGCTGCTGTGCTGGGTGCCCTACCCGGGACTTGGGGGGGTGGGGCGAGCATTGGTGGGGGGATCCCCGTCTCCCTCCAGCCAGCATCCTGGTGGGCTGGAGACCTTGGGCCACATTGGGGGGATGCTGAGCATGGGCCGGATCTGTCCCAGGCCAGTGGCTGGGACGCTGGGATGGGGAGGGGGTTAAGGGGAGGGTGTGGGTGCACAACCCTCCATCCAACCCGACCTAACGCCTTATCCCTTCTTCTTGTGACCCCTTCCCTGTCTCTCTTCCTTTCCAGAAGGTGATGCTTCCTACAGGAGCCGCGTTCAGATGGTTCCAGTAGGAACGGGAATCCCAAAGCTCTGTCATCCAAGTGCAATGTCACTGCTTGCTTGTGTTGTCTCAGGCAAGGGATTTTTTGGCTGAAATGAATGGATGCACCTGTGTCTCTTTAGAACCAAAAATATTTTCTCGCGAATCTCATTCCTCTTTTTATAATTTTTTTCTTTTTTTTTTTCCTTTTTTTTTCTTTCTTTTTTTTTTCTTTTTTTTTTCTTTTTTTTCTTTTTTTTTTTTTTTGGCCATTTGTTTTAACATCCTCCAGTCCTAGTCAGACATTTAACTGCTTTTCAAATTTAAAAATTTAAAAAAAAAAAAAAAAACCACAAAGAAAACATAAAGAAAAAAAAAAAAAAAAAAAAACACAAACAACAAAAAAAAAACCTAATGGATCTGTAAAGTACCAAGACTTAATAGACAGAGTATGGACAATCAGTTTCTTTCTGTGTTCTGGTGTTGATGTTGTTTCTGTGTGAAAGATGCAGTACTTGTGTAGGGAATGTACATTTACAGTAACCTTTTAAAAATCTAGTTACTAATAAGCACTACTGTAATTTAGCACAGTTGTTTAATTGCACCCTCATTTATACTTTTTATTTGATTCTTTCCCATCATACACTAGAGTGGATAGTTTCTAGAATGCCTTCGACTTCATGTTTATAAAATGAGAGTATGTTTAAAGCGATGTAGTAGCCCCTTTTTCCTAGCCATTCACCTGGTGGAAGTTTAACCTGAAAGAGGTTTCGGTCTGAAAAAAGTGGAAGAAAATAAAAATAAAAAAAAACCCAACCCACACCCCCCTAATTGCTGCACACCCATCGGTCTACGACAGAGGGAGAGGGAAAAACAACAACAAAAAAGGAGAAAAAAAGGAGAAAAAAAAGGCAAAACAACAAAAAAAGAGGTCATTGTTAGTTTATTGATACAGAACAAGAAACACTCTGCCTCCAGAACCCCCCTCCTCGTGGCAAGGGTTTACTCCTAGAAGTAATTTTTTGTTTTGTAAACTTGCTGAAGTGACAAACAACCCCCCCAACCCAACCCAACAATAAAAAGAATCCTATTGCAGGACCTGTGCTGAAGCAGTTCTGAAAAGTGAGATATTTCTCTTCTGTTCAACCCCTCCCCTGCGCCCCCCCCACCCCCCCAACTCCTCCAGCTCGACATCATTAAATTGAAATGCTGTTTGTAATGTTTTAGCGATCCAGGCTGTTTTTGTGAATAAAATGAATGCATGTTTTGTGTCATGATTTACAGCTTTGTTATTCCTCTCCCACCCCTCTTTCTGCTCCCCCCACCCACCCCAAAATTGCCCCTTCCTGCCTGGCCCATCATCCTTGGCACTGTGGCTGGCTCCAGCTGTGGTGGTGCCGGGTGATGGAGCACAGTAGTGACCAGCCCCGGGGTGGGACAGGGCGATGAGCTGAGCTGGAGTCGCCCCGGCTGCTAAATCCACGCGGTTAATCCCGGCACGGCTGGGCTAAGCCAGCCCTGGCTCCTCCTGGGGATGTTCCCTGGATTGACCCGCCTGGAGGTTTGCTGGGTAGCACCATGCCACTTGTTTTTGGTAAAACCATGGTGGACGTGCCATGGAGAACCGCAGTAAGGCTGGTTTCATCCTGCAAAGCCCAAAGTGAGCTCCTGAAGGTGAGTGAGCTCCCGAGGCTGAGCTCTTCCAGGGTCAGAGGCTCCAGCTACCTCCTCTCGCTGAGCTCGGCTGTGGCCAAGCTGGCAGCGTCGCTGCTGGAGCTTGGGATGCTGTGCTGGGCGTTGTGCTGGGCAGGGGGTCTCGTGCCCCCTTCCAGGCCATGGGGAGGGTCTTCCAGCTCTGTGGGTAGGGTCATGCCAGGCAGGTCTGTGTGGACCCGGCAGTGCTGGCCCTGCCTCAGCGGAAGGAGGTAGTTGGAGCCTTTGTCCCTGGCTCCAGCCAGCGTTTGGGACAGCATCTGCTGACCAGATGTGGGCCTGGAGGAGGAGGGGCAGGGGACGGCGGTGCGTGGGCTCCATCCCTGCTGGGCAGTGACCTGTTGGGACCGAGCAGAACGTGCTCCCAGGGCAGCTGTGGGAGGAGATGCCACCTCTGGCAGTCATCCTCCCAGATACCCCAGCAGCTTCTGGGGCACTCGGCCACACCAGCAGCTCAGCCCAGGGGGCCTGTGGGGATGACTGGAGCTTGTGGAGTGGGGGGCAGAGCAGAAGGCCCGCGGGACAGGCGGATGCCGCTCATGCCCTCGGATGCACGGCGTGCCCAGCACAGGGTGGCCCTGGCAGGGGGCTGCGGGGACCTGGGTCCCACCTCACATGGGTTGGGCAACTGTAGGGATGTGGTGGGGGGGACAGTAAAAAGGGGTCTGGCTGGTCTTCTACAGCTGTAGGTAACTGTGTGGACCCCTGGTCCTGGCACCAGCAGGGAGCTAGCCCTTACCCCTCATTAGGGAACCCATATACAGACTCCCTCCCTGGTCTTTGCCAGCGCAGACTCCTGGGGAGGGGGCTGCGTGGAGGGGGTGGGGGGCTGCTTCCCCCTTCAGCTGTGGCTGAGCACTGCTGGAGTTGCTTGTGGGGCCAGTTCCCGCCACGGTGCTGGACTTGGTGCTATGTGTGTCGGAGTTGGGGCTGCTGTTGGTACAGGCCACCAGCGCTGTGCTGCTGCTTTACATCCCCCCTGCCAAGGACAGCAGTGTCCCCACCAGATGCTGGCAGGGAAGGGGGTTCAGGGAGGACAGGGAGCTACTGGAGAGGGTACAAAAAAGGGCTATGGAGATGCTGAGGGGACCAGAACATCTCTCTTACAAAGAGAGGCTGAGGGACTTGGGACATTTTAGCCCAGAGAAGACTGAGGGGGTATCATATCAATGCTGATCATATCAATGCTGAACAATCCTTGAGGGGTGGGGTCAGGAGGACGGGTCAGTCTGTGTCCAGAGGTGCCCATGGACAGGACAAGGGGTGATGGGCACAAACTGGAGCAGAGGAAGTTCCACCTAACCCTGAGGAGGAACTTCTTTACTATGGGGGTGGCAGAGCCCTGGGCCAGGCTGCCCAGAGAGGTTGGGGAGTCTCCATCTCTGGAGACGTTCAAACCCTGTGATCCTGGGCACTGCCCTGTGCAGCCTGCTCGAGGGGACCCTGCTCTGGGTGGGGTTGGAGTGGGTGATCTCCAGAGGTCCCCGTCAACCCCCACCAGTCTGTGATACAGGGTGCTAACAGGGAGGACGTGGACATCAGGAGAGGATGAGGGGATGTTTTCCCCATGAGGGAAAACAGGTCTGGGAGAGAGGATGGAGCCAGAGGGAGGATGGGCTTCAACCCCTGCCTGTGAGCAGGATGCAGGGCTGTGGCTGTGGAGTGGTGGGAGATGTGGTGCTGGGGCTGTGGGGTGGCCCCTCCAGCCCAACTGCACATCACCCCCATGCTGGTCTGCATCTGCACCACCCAGCTGCACGTGCACCAGATGTCCCTGCGCTCACCAGAGGGTTCTGCCCGATGAGGTCCTGCCCAGGCATCTGCCAAGGGTGCAGCCTGTCCTTGTCACCCCCCTCAGCCGCGGTGCTGCTTCAGGTGCAGCCCCCGTGCCTGGCTGTCCCCATGCCTGGCTGTCCCCATGCCTGGCTCTCCCCAGGGCCGCTGTCCCCATGCCTGGCTGTCCCCATGCCTGGCTCTCCCCAGGGCCGCTGTCCCCATGCCTGGCTGCCCCCATGCCTGGCTGTCCCCAGGGCCGCTGTCCCCAGGAGGCGCCGGAAGCGTGGGATGATGACAAGGAGCTGGCACAGCACCGAGGGAGCACCTTGGGTGCAACCAGGAGGGCTGGTCCGGGGTTGCTCTTAATTAGCATCCTCATTAGGCAGAGGTAGCAGAAAGACATGGAAACCTGCGGCTGGCCCAAGGGTGTGTGTCCCAGAGGGTATGGCTGCCCCTCAGCACCCCCTGGCCTCCCTGGGAGAAGATAAGGGCAGATGATGCCAGGAGGGGACAGCCCCGGGCAGGCAGCTGGCACAGCAGCAGGGTAGCGATGCCAGAGCTGGTTTGGGTGGTGGAGTCGTCCCGCCCGGGACAGCATCACGTCTGCAGCCCCACGTCAGGGGTGGGCAGCAGCAGGCCGAGGAGCCAGCTCTGCTGTGCTGGTGCAGCCCCTGTCCCGCCCCGCTGGGCTCAGCTGTGGGGTGCCCCCCATCCCTCTCCACGGTGGGACCCAACGTTTCCCCTGCCTCGGGTCACAGCCCGGTGCGACGAGCTGGCGGCCGCCGGGTCCCGCTGTCCCCTGGGTTGCAATTAGCAGCCTGACCCCGTGCTGACCCGGGCCCCGGCGCGGGGATGGGGCAGGATGCAGGAAGCCCGGACAGAATGTGCTGCAGCCGCGCCGGGTGACCAGCTCGCTGCCAGCGGCCAGGCCTGACCTCAGCCTGTGCCTGGTGCCACCCCTGCGCCCTGTGCGGGGCTCAGCGCTGCAGAGAAGGGGCTGGTGGGACAAGGAGGGGCTGCCAGGGGTGGCTGGGAGGTCCTTGGTGGTAGGACGGGAGCTACCAGGAGCGTGGAGGCCTGGTGGTTTGTCCCCAGGGCAGGAGGATGGTAGCGGGTTGGAGTGGTGGGATGTGCTCAGGCTCCTTGGGTAGGGACACTGCACAGCCTGGGGGGTTGTGGGGCTGGGGCAGGGGTTGGCCAGCCCCCACGCCAGGCATGAGAGGCGTCTAGCGTCTCCTGCAAGGCTGGGACAGTTCTCAGACACCCTGGTGCTGAGCGAACACCGGCTTCCTTGGGGGTTTTGGCAGCCCCACCACGGTTGGGCACGGCTGACTAAGGTCTGCTGGGGGTAACCACGTCCCTGGGGGTGACCCATGGGCCTCCCCAGGCACGGGCAGCTGTGGGGGCTGCTCACCACCGCACGACTTGCTGTGTTCAGCCTGTCTGGATGGAGCCAGGGGCTGCTGGGCCAGCTTGGTCGGGAGCATTAAACACCATAAGCCTCCCTGAGTTCTGTGCTTTGCAGATGGCCTGGTGACACTCCCTGGCTCACACACCTTCTCCTGGGAACTTTCCAGCCCACATCTCAGCCCTGGATGAAGTTTTTAAACTCAGACAAAGGGCTCCTCACCCATTTGTAGCTTCTCCTCTGGGAATGAGCACTGCATTGGCTCCATTCCCCAGAAATTCCCAGTGCCAAGCTGTGGGATGGGGGAATCAGGAGGGTCCCACCAGGACTCTGGGACACTGTGCTCATGGCTGCATGAACCAGAGCAAGCCTGGAAAGGGCTTTTCTCAGGGAAGAGGAACCATGGGAGATCCTTCATCACCCAAAGGCTTGACACCCACATCACATCACCCCTGGGACTTCCAGCCTTCCCAGTCTATCACCACGTGCCAAGATCTCTGAGCTGGAGCAAGAGGATGTTCAACTGCCAGCATCCTTGGAAAGGATGACACCCATTCCTGCATCCCACCAGCCCATACTGGGATGAGCTGGGTGCCCAGTAAGGCAAAGCCATGTCTCCAGCTGGCCAAGCACCCTGGCTGATGGCTCTGCAGGAGCCTGGGGACTTTGTTGCAGCCGTGGTCAGGTGGCTTCTGTAGCTGGGGCTGCACAGACACTGCCAAACCTCCTCCTTCCCCAGGGACCAGTGTGCCATCGGACCTAGCACCCTGCACACCGCTCAGCGACGCTGTCCCTGGGGAGGAAGTTGTCATGGCCGGGGGTCTCAGCCCCCATCCCTGCCCCCCAAGGAGTGGATGACTGCTCAGGGTGCGCTGGTTGTGCTTGCACGAAGGACACCTCTTGCATCCCCAGATCCTTCAGCACCCCACGTCTGGGGGCACCAAGGACTGCCCGGCCACAGCATCTCTCTTTTTAACCAGGAGCAGTGCTCGAGCCTTCCCAGGGAGTACGTGTGCTCCCCTCTCTGAGCTGGGCCGTGGCTGGTCTGCTCTTCCAGCCAGTGTCTACTGGCTGCAAAGCCCACGCCAAGCTCCCACGCCATCGGGCGCTGGCCAAGGCCGGGTCCAGCGCTGCGTCAAGATGTTTTAAGGCCAGAGCAGTCAGGATTTGTGAGAAATA
Source organism: Hypotaenidia okinawae (assembly GCA_027925045.1). Classification (NCBI taxonomy): domain Eukaryota; kingdom Metazoa; phylum Chordata; class Aves; order Gruiformes; family Rallidae; genus Hypotaenidia; species Hypotaenidia okinawae. The sequence goes on along the minus strand of BSDF01000014.1, from coordinate 779,103 downwards.
GGTCGGCCTGTGACAGCAGGAGGAGGCTACTCAGTGCAAGACGCCGTGTTACCGGGCAGGGGAGGGAGCGGCTGGCGCGGCATTAGCCTTCAGCCTTTGGGTGAGGATGGGTGAATGACAGCAGATGAACAGAGGCTTAGCAGAGGCGGCAGGTACCGGGCTGAGCTGGGGGGTGGTGTTTGCAGCCTGGAACCTGACTCCCCCTTGGCCAGGCACAGGCACCTCCAGCCCTGGTGAAGCATTGGTCTGTGGGGATCCCCACACCAAAGTGCTGCAAGTGGAGACGGTGTCTAAGTGGCAGCAGGGACACGAGACCAGGTGCCCCGTCCTTGTTTCCCCCAGCCAGCCCTCCAGCCCCAGGGCTTCTGGTGGTGGAGGAGCTGCTGGCCCGTGTGTTGTGGGCAAAGCCAGGAGCCAGCAGTGCACAGGGTGGGTTACACCAAACCCAGGAAGGAGCAACAACAGGGTGGGCAGGGATGAGACCCCCTGGATTATTGACTTCTTTCTCCTTGAGGTGCCAACTGGTGACACCGATGTCCTAGCCCGCTCCTGGTGGCCTGGGCACCGTGCCAGTGGGAGATGCTCCCCCAACAAGGCTCTGCACCCTGCCTGCTGGATCAGGAGAGACCCTTTGCCCCACTGGTAAATCTGGAGGCTTTGCTCTGCGTTTATCCCAGTGCTTCCAACCTGGAGCAGGTGGGGTGAAACCAGCCTGGGGCAGAGCACCCTTGCATGCTCCCCACTCCCTGCAGTGAGGCAGGGGGTGTGGGTGCAGGGCTTTCTCCTGCCTGCTCTTGCCTGCCCTGAGGTGAATCCTGACCTTTCTCCACCACGACAGCCACAGGGGAAGCATAAACTGCTGTAACTACGTGTGTGTGTACTGGGGGCTCACCCCACCCCAAAGCTCTGGTCGTGAAGTGCCCCATCTCACTGTTGCCCCCTCCCATCTCTCCTGGAGCGTGGCCATGGTCCCTTGCAGAAGCAGCAGGAGGGTGACAGGAGGGGCTCTGGGCAACCAAGGAGACACTGATGCTCCTGGGAGCTCCAGGGACACAGAGCGGGGGGATGTGTCCAGGGCATGAGGGGAGGGAGAGTGCACTGGGATGGGGAAATACCTGTCTGTCAGGCAGAGAGGAAAGGGCAGGAGAAGAGGAAGCAGCTGGGGGTGAAGAAGAGACAGGGATGGGAGACCTTGGAGAAAACCCAATCTGCTGAGTGGAGAGCATGAGGAAGGTCACGGTGCCCCCCACATCCCACCAAGTCTCACTGCGAGTCCTGGTGTTGGGGTACAGGATACAGGAGAGATGGACATGCTGTCCAGGATACAGGAGAGATGGACATCCTGGCTTGAGCTGGGCCTGAGGAATGCCCATGGGCACCTCTATGGACGGGTGCTGAGCTGTTTCCTGATCAGCAAACCTTGAGACAAGCTTGCAGCTCGAGCGGGGTCTCCAGCACAGCCCAGAGCTGCCGACTCTGTCCTCCCAGCTCCATTTTCTCCAGACAAAGTGACTGTTTATCCGCTTGGATTTCAAGCTGTGTGCACAGCCCCACGCTCACCCCTGGGCTGGACACGGCCAGGAAGAGGAATGCGACCAGGCAGGTTTGTGCAAACACAGGCACTGCGTGGTCCCCCCTCTGTCTTTAGTCTGGTAAGCAAAATCAGCATCTAATCCAGATCAAACAGGACTTTAGCTCCTGTCAAAGGACTGATCCCCTATTCTGGCCAGGCTGTGGTATTTAAAGGGACACGGCCAGGTTAAGTACAGCTGGAAACAAAGGGGTTGGGAAAATCGTCATCATAAAAATAACAACAGCAAAAGCCAGGAAGGATTAGTGGGAAGAGGGGCTGTAAGGAAACAGAAGTGCCAAGGAAACTGTGGTCAATGGAGACACCTCCCCGGAGCATTTGAAACCTCAGGTAGTGGAGGAGGAGGAAAGAGAGAAGTGAAACCACTCAGGAACCAGCAGCAAGACAGAGCAGGATCAGGGCAGGACCTCTCCCTCTCCTCTCCTCTCCTCTCCTCTCCTCTTCCTCTCCTCTCCTCTTCCTCTCCTCTTCCTCTCCTCTTCCTCTCCTCTTCCTCTCCTCTTCCTCTCCTCTTCCTCTCCTCTTCCTCTCCTCTTCCTCTCCTCTTCCTCTCCTCTTCCTCTCCTCTTCCTCTCCTCTCCTCTCCTCTCCTCTCCTCTCCTCTCCTCTCCTCTCCTCTCCTCTCCTCTCCTCTCCTCTCCTCTCCTCTCCTCTCCTCTCCTCTCCTCTCCTCTCCTCTCCTCTCCCTCTCCCTCTCCCTCTCCTCTCCTCTCCTCTCCTCTCCTCTCCTCTCCTCTCCTCTCCTCTCCTCTCCTCTCCTCTCCTCTCCTCTCCTCTCCTCTCCTCTCCTCTCCTCTCCTCTCCCTCTCCTCTCCTCTCCTCTCCTCTCCTCTCCTCTCCTCTTCCTCTCCTCTCCTCTTCCTCTCCTCTCCTCTTCCTCTCCTCTCCTCTTCCTCTCCTCTTCCTCTCCTCTCCTCTTCCTCTCCTCTTCCTCTCCTCTCCTCTCCTCTCCTCTCCTCTCCTCTCCTCTTCCTCTCCTCTCCTCTCCTCTCCCCCTGGGATGGCTCTGCGGGCTGGCACAGCCCCGCCACGCCGCAGGACCCAGATAGGATTTAGCCACCCGACTTCTCCTGACCTTAATAACTGATGCTGACTTAACTGGGAGTCTGGTGGCTAAACCCCGCGTGAGTCTGGAAGTGCAAGAGACAGTGTCACAAGTAATTTATTCCACGCATCTCTCAGCCTCCTAAACTTGGGGAAGCCGGTTCTTAGCGCAGCTCCCAGCGCTGTGCAGCCCTGCCTGGCCAGTTCTGCAGCAGATTTTCTTTATGCTCTTTTTTTCTCTCCTTTGCCCCCCTCCCTCTGCAGCCACTGGCTCACCCAGGCTGGAGAGCAAAGCCCTGCTCAGTCCCTGCTCCCAGGAACCAGCCCAGACAAAGGCCCCGCTGCTCACAGCATCATGGAGCATCTTTCTGTCTGTGGACTAGTTCTGGGTCAGCCACCTCCAAAGAGGAGAAAGATGCCCCAAACATTGTGACTGGAACAGGTATGGCCCCTACAAGCAAGGTCTGGCTCACACGGGGATGCTGCAGATGGATGCTGCATCCTGGGGACCTTGGTGTGTCTCTGTGGATGCCAGGGCCTGATGCAGCTCTCCTGCCTCATCCCAAATCACTGTTCTGGTGTGTGGAGGTTGGGAGACCAAAGGAAACTCTCCCGCCAGGCTCTGTGGGGCAGGGTGAGGGTGCAAAGGGAGCCAAGGGTAAGGGGAGCAAGGTGGCCCCCTCCACTGGATGTGCCTTGCCCAAGCCTTTTCTGGGGCTTGTGGCCCTGCTCAGAGCCAACAAGCTGAAGGCAGGCAGAGACCCCTCAGACACAGACCCCTGGGCAGAGGTGTCCAGACCCAGCATCCCCGTGATGCCTGGTCAGGACCTGAGTGTGCAGCCCCCAATCCTCTGACCTGAGGGTTTCTCACTCCTCCATCCCTGTCTCTGCTCTCTGCCATGGCGTGTGTGGCTGCTACGCCCCGTGCACCTCATTAGGGATGTGAGTTCCAACCAAACCCAAGGGCCTGGACCCAGGAGCGACCCCGCTGGGGCTGCTCCCACCCTGCCAGCAGCCTCTGCTGTGCCATGGGGGTGCTGAGGGCATCGCCTGCTGCTGCAGCGTGGGTGCAGGCAGGTCGGGGAGCTCTCTGGGTGCAGGGGTGCAGGCAGCACCTGGCTCTCTGGTGGGCTGGTGGTGGTGGGCTGGAGGTCAGATTTGGCAGCTGGGGCTGGCCATCCTCCCCGCTGCCTGCAGCACGGGACAGACCTCTGCGGCTGGAGGGTTCAGGCTGGGTTACAGCCACTGCTGCAGTCTGAACACCAGATTCATATTCCAGTCGCATTTTTTTGGCATCTTTCCCCTCTTTGGAGGTGGCAGAGCTCCAGGAGGGGAGGGTAAACAGGGAAATGGATCCTAACCTGCCATGCCTGTGCTGCTCTGGAGGAGCTTAACAGCTGTCCCGAGTCACGTCTGGGATGGGCAGAGCTGAACTAACACCCCAGCACAAACTGGGCTGTTGCAGCTCCTGCCTGGGAGCCTTTTTGTTCCCTCCACCAAAGGGCAGTTGGGTCACAGCCTGTCCCATCTAGTCTGGGCAAGTCCTGCTGACCAAGGCAGGGGTGGACGTGGCTTTGTTGCCCAGCATGGGATGGTTGCGAGCCCAGCGGTGGCTGCAGGGAGCTGGAGACCTGCCCTGAGGCCTGCCCACCAAAGGGCAGGCACGGGGCTGGGGAGGCAGCCAGCAGAGCCTGCAAGCCCTGCCTGTGCCTGGGGGCTCCTCGTCAGCTGCTGTCCCAAAACACAGGGGACAATTTCATCAAATCATCAAGTCATTGAATCACAGAAGGCACTGGGTTGGAGAGGACCTTCAAAGGCCATCCAGACCAACCCCCTGCAGTGAGCAGGGACATCTTCACTAGACTGGGTTGCTCAGAGCCCCATCAGGCCTGAGCTTGGATGTCTCCAGGGATGGAGCCTCCAACACCTCTCTGGGCACCCTGTGCCAGGGTCTCACCACCCTCAGAGTGAAGAACTTCTTCCTCATCTCTCATCTAACCCTGCCCTGCTCTAGCTTAGACCATCACCCCTCATCCTATTGCTCCCTGTCCTTACAAACAGCCCTGCCCAGCTTTCCTGTAGGTCCTTCAGGGACTGGAAGGGGCTCAGAGGTCTCCCCAGATCCTTCTCTTCTCCAGGCTGAACCAGCCCAACTCTCCCAGCCTGACTTCACAGGAGAGATGCTCCAGCCATCAGATCATCCTCCTGGCCTCCTCTGGACACACTCCAACAGGTCCCTGTCCTTGTTGTGCTGAGGGCTCCAGAGCTGGATGCAGCACTGCAGGTGAGGTCTCCCCAGAGCAGAGCAGAGGGGCAGAATCCCCTCTCTCCATCTGCTGCCCACACTCCTGGGGATGCAGCCCAGGATGTAGTTAGCCTCCTGGGCTGTGAGTGACCATTGTTGACTCATGTCCAGCGTTACGTCCATCAGTCCTTCCATCAGGACTTCCAAGTCCTTTTCTGCAGGGTTGTTCTCTATGACATCATCCCCCAGCCTGTGTTGATAACGAGGATTGTCCCGACCCATGTGCAGGACCCTGCACTTGTTCTTATTGAACTTGATGAGGTTTGCATGGAGCCACCTCTCTAGCCGGTTCAGGTCCCTGTCGATGACCTCCCATCCCTCCAGTGTGTCAGCCACAGACTTGTGGTGTCATCTGCAAACTTGCTGAGGGTTTGAGGATATAGCTCAGAAAATCTGAGGATATATCTAAGAAAAGGCTGTTGTTGTCTCACCCATGGTCAACACAGCTGTGCCTGGGCTGGAGTTTGTCACCCTCAAGCCAATGCCTGCCTTCACCAGGCAGCCCCTGCCTCCTTCTGCTTCTGCCTGTTGAGCTTGGCTGGGAAATGAAACAATCCTGATGGAGGAAGCTGTCTGCTCTGCCTCACGGAAGTATGAAGGGCTGGCATCACCCCCTCACGTCCCTCAGGAGGGAGCCAGGAGGGTGACCAGCACAGGCGTTTCGGTGGCTAGGTGTGTGGCTGAGCACCTGCCAAGTTGGTGCTAGACTTTGGGCTGTCCTGTGTGCTGACATGGAGAGATCAGAGCATGGAAAACCAGGAAGGGAAAAAACCAACACCCCAAACCCATCCTGCAAAGTGCTTGAGCCACACAAGCTGGCTGGGGGCATCTCATACCTCCTTGCCCTGCCTGCTCACCTTCCCCAGGCCTGGCTGGCCCTCTGCATCCCACAGCCTGCTCTGCCAATGGGACATGGCTTTCCAGAGGTCGAGCATGTTCTGTGGCATCAGCAGTCTGCAAGAACCCGTTTCCAGGGACTGATCATCCACCCAAAGGTGTGTGCCTGGAGTAGTGCCTCCACACCCGTCCCTGTTTCAGGCAAGGCAGTGGGGAAGCTCCACGCTCCTGCTGGATGGACAAACTGTGTTCTCAGAGATGAGCCTGCAGTTTTTGCTCAGATTTTGGAGAGGAAGAGGCAGTGTGACTCAGCCACCAGGCACGGAGGATTTCAAGCAGGCAGCTGAGGAGTGGCAAAAAGCATACTGGGGCTGTGAGCGTGAGTGGGGTTGTATTGTTTGAGATGTTCAACCAAAACCCTGGGGAATCACTTCAGGTCAACCCAAAATGAACTGTTCTAGGTATTCTTTCTGACACAAAAAAGTGTTGTTTGGACAGAAGGAGCCACTTGGGTCTATTCACTACTGATGTAACTGGATGTAACCCAAATGGATGATGAGTGAGAAGTTTGAGTTCCTCCAAAACCACAGAGGTGGAAACAAAACACTGTGGTTATTCCCAGGTAAGAGATGCTCCTTGTGCTTGCACATGGAGCCCAAATCAATGAATAATCACAGTCTCTCTGAAACCAGAGATTTTGGTGGCTAAACTATTAGAGTGCACAGTTCCAGCCTGGCTGCCCAGTTGGGAAGCTGGGGATGGATCCATGACAGCATCTGCTCTTCCATCATCACCAGCCAGAGGATACAGAGTGCTGAGCCACCTTCACTGTTTGTGCTGCTACCATCCTGCTTGGTGGGACAGCTGGCTGTGCAGCCCAGGACAGGGGCTCGCCTTGCTTGGGTAGTTCACCCTGATGGGTTTGCTGCAGGTTCCAGTCACAGAACCACAGACAAGTTGGGGTTGGCAGGGACCTCTGGAGATCACCCACTCCAACCTCCCTGTGACCCAGAGCAGGGTCCCCTCGAGCAGGCTGCACAGGACAGCATCCAGGATCACAGGGTTTGAATGTCTCCAGAGATGGAGACTCCCCAACCTCTCTGGGCAGCCTGGCCCAGGGCTCTGCCACCCCCATAGTAAAGAAGTTCCTCCTCAGGGTTAGGTGGGACTTCCTCTGCTCCAGTTTGTGCCCATCACCCCTTGTCCTGTCCCTGGGCACCACTGGACACAGCCTGACCCGTCCTCCTGACCCCACCCCTCAAGGATTTATCAGCATTGATGAGATCCCCCTCAGTCTTCTCTGGGCTAAAATGTCCCAAGTCCCTCAGCCTCTGTTTGTGAGAGGGATGGTCTAGTCCCCTCAGCATCTCTGTAGCCCTATGAAGCTTCCAAGCCATATGAAGTTCAGGAGCTGAGTAGAGGCAGGGCTGGTTATGGACGTGCTGTGACTCTGGCTGGGGGGAAGAGCGTAGAGCCATCACTGTTAGGGTGTGCAGTACATGGCACCCCTGCTCATCCCTCCCAGAACACGCATCTCCACTGTGGCACGTCCCAGCAGACACGCCCCACGCCTTGGCATCTCCAGCTCTCCAGCTCCCTGCCGCAGCAGCCGGCGAGCAAGCGGGACCCTGAGCGTGTCACCACCTTGGGGGGGCCACAACCCCCTCACATCCTTCTGGAGCATTTTATCAGCCTGTTTTCAGTGCCTGTGTTGGCAGGGTGCAGTTCTGAGCTCCCTGGGGGGTCCTGGCCAGGCAGAACTCAGCCCGCTGTGGGGAAGCTCCTACCTGCCCTCTCCCCATCCTCCTGGCTCAGCTTCGTGGCTGCAGCTCTGCCTCCCTTCCCTGAGGCGCGGGGAGGTCCTTTTGGATGGCTCCATAAGCAGGACCAGAGCACCAGAGCCACCTGGGGTGTCCTCCACACAGCTCGCTGCCCTATCCCCTTCCCAGGGGGAGCTCCCATAGCCGCCCTCCCTCGTGCTCCTCTTCCTTGGTGCCGGTTATGCAAGCAGCTTTGGAAGCAAGGGAGAATTACAGCAGGGAGAAGCGGCTCTGGTGGGAGAAGATATTACCCAGCGCTGCTAGTGAGAGCGGCCGTGGGCAGGTAGGGCCCAGCGGAGAGCTGTGTTGCAAGGATGATCGCTGATAAGATGCCGGGTCCTGCTCCGGTGGCCTCGGGAGAGGGAAGCGCTGCGCTGTGAAGCTATGGAAACGGCCAGGCTGGGTGCGAAGATGTAATTGGGCCACTGGCATCGCGGCCGCGCAGGCAGGTGACGCCTGCATCTTTTGTGTGCAGGGAGAGCGGCGCTGGGCGAGCCGCACGCCAAAAGTTGCTCCCTTGGAAGAAGCGGCAGCGGCTCCGCTGGCAGCTGCCCCCCTTTGCTGTGTACACCCCCACCCCCACCCCTCTTTCCTCCTCCTTCCCGGCCCCCCCCTCCTTCCCCGCTCTGCCTTTGAGTCACCTCGTTGGCGTGACGGCCGCATCCGCCCCGCGCGAAGGTCACGCTTAAAAGCATTGGACATGGCTGGAGGTGGGAGGGAGAAGTGGCTCGGCGCTGGAAGGGAGCTGCGGCCAGGGCGAAGCTCCCCAGCGCCCTGCGAGGATGGGGGCTCGGGCAGCCTTTCATTATTTGCCAAGAAACGTAAGCCCAGAGGCCCGTGAAATTGTCAGGATGTGTGAAATCAGGCGCTGCCGGGCCGCGCTCGCGCACGGCCGCTTGAAATATTTAACGCCTCGATTATACAACGTTGGGTATTGCAACGCTGGTGTGGGCACAGACCTGCAGCGCCGGGGGGAGAGTGTGTCTGGGGGGCGGGGAGGGCGGGGGGGTTAGTGGTGGATTTGGGGTTTGGGCTCCTGGCAGCCGCCGTGGTGGTGCCGGTGGTGGGGGTAGCGGCGGGGAGATGCGTGGGGGCAGCGCAGGAGGCACTGAGGCGGCGAGTGGCTCCTGCTCCGGAGCCTCCGAGTGACAAACGCGCTCAGGAGCAGAGATTCATTCCTGTAAATATGTTTGCATTATTTATTTTAAGCATTTTTATAAATCATAATAGGAGAGACATCTGCTGTTAAAACTGCAAACTGCATTCATGCCTAGGGCAAGGTGGGAAGAGGCTTTTCCCTGGGAAAGCTTGGCAAACTTCGGGGAGCACCGCAGATTTTGTGGAAGCAAATGCACAGGAGTGTGTGTGTGTGTGGGGGGGCATTTTCCTGGAGTGAGTTAAACTCCCGGCCTGCCAGCTCCTTCCCAGGGCCTTTACTCAAACACCTCCAGCCCTGCTCCCTCCTCCAGCCCTCTTCCTATGAACCTTTGCCATGAGGACGGCACCTCACTCTCTCTTTCCTGATGGCCGAGGGAGCCAGGACTAAACACAGCAGCTCCTGTGCTGTGATACGCCAGCCCATGTGGATATCTGTGGGTCTCACCTCCCCTGGGTGCAGCAGAGGGATCTGGAAGGGGGACGGGCAGGGCTCTCAACTAATGGCCCAGCAGAAAAGCATCTCCCCAAACCCGGTGGCGTTTGCAGGTCCTGCAAAGCCAGGAGCTTCTGGAGAGCACGGCGGCTGGTTCTGGGCAAGAGGAGGAAGCTCCGAGTGACTCTGACTCACCGCTTTGCAAGATTAATTGCCAGGCAGTCAGGAGGTTTATCACTGCCACTCGTGGCTCGCTGCCTCTCACCTCTCGCCGCCGCTGCCGGCTCGCTCTGCCTGCCTGGGGAGCTGGGGCAAGGAGCAGCCCACTGGCACCCTTCTCCACCCAACGTGTGTTGGGTGCCGCAGCGGTGTTGCTGGAAGGGGGAAGTGAGGGAGAACCGTGTCACCCTCTGCACAAGCTGGAGACAGACCCACCCATCCCAGGGTGCAGGGAGGAGTCTGGGATCTGCTGCTTGGACACATCACATTGTCACCATCCTCTGCCACAGTTCCTCATCCCCTTAAGCCAAGTGTGGTTCGAGTTGGGCTCTTGCTGCCACGCTTGGCTCTCTTTTCTGAGCTGTGCCGCCCTGCACCATGTGAAGTGGGTGTCAAACCCCTTCTTCAGGGCTCATGGAGATGCCTCCTCAGCCATCCAGTCCTCCAGCACTGGAAAGCTCATCAACTGTGATGAATAAAATCTTTTGCATAATCAATAATTAACTTCTGGGGTTTCCAAGCAGCTAATTAATCTCTTGGTGGATTGTGGGGGAAAAAGCATTATTTAGAATAAATGTAGGTGTTTCTGAGCCAGGTGAGCAGAGGTTCATGCTCAACCCAGGCTGTTCTGTCAACCCATGTCCTTTCCAACCATTCCTGGAGAGCTGCTTGCTCCGAGTGGTTCTATGCATTGCCAGGGAGTGGACAATATTGATCATAAATATTTGCCTAATGAGATCATATGTGCTTTCCAGCATGTGCAATGAGTGACCTCAAAAGGTCTGGTGTCCTTTGGGCGAGCTTCATTGTCTAGCTGAGACTGGCAGCTCCGGAGGTGAGCTGGGCTGATGCGGGGTGGTGAGGTCTGCCCCAGCTGGGCTGTCCTGGGTCAGAATGGGAATACTGGAGACAGGGAGCAGGTCTTCACTGGGACACCACTCAGAGCATCTACTCCTAGAGTTTCCACCCAAAATTCAGCAGATAAATCATTCAGGCTCCGGGTTTAGGCCAAGATTTAAGAGGCTTTTATTGAGTCACTGGTTTCACATTCAGAGGATCTCACAGGCTTCATCCAGCGAAACATCCCATCCCAAATAAACTCTTACTTGGGAAACCCCTACCAGGCTCACTACAAGCTCTGGCAGCACTTGAGCTCACGTGCACTCGACCTGGGAAAGGGGTTTGATCCAATTTCAGGTAACTGGGGTAGTTGCAAAGCACCCGTTTCTCCCTGTGGCTTTGGAGGAAACCTATGGAGGCTCTCCCCTGTTGAAGACCTGCAAACCCCATAGATGAATCCCATGTCAGGTATGCAGCCCCATGACCAGGGATGAAGCTTTGTAGGTCTCTGATCACATCTCAGACAGACACCTCTCTGCTCTGCCTCCGTGCTTGGGCACTGCTCAGATTCGGGCTTGCTGCAGTCCATTTATGTGCTAGCAGGCTATGAATTTGCTCTCCCCAGCACTGGCTCCTCAGCTGGTCCCAGAATAGCCAAGTCACTGACTCGTGGCTCATTTTGAACAATTGCCAAGCAGCTGCAGCTGTCCTTGACTTTATCTCCGCTCCAGTATGGCTTTGCCCAGCTCCACAAGTTCACACTAGGAGACTCCACTCCCCCTTCCCAGAATAGAAGACATCCAGGGCCCAGCGTCAGCAAGTTTAGCAGCTGTGGGAAGTGTTATCCTTTGAGCAATCAGTAATTAGTCTGGTTGAAAGGCCAAAGTCCTTGTGGCTAATGAGTAGCTCAAGATGAGACCTAGGATCTTCTGACCCTCCTTGAGTCTTGCTGGAGACTGCCAAAGGATTGCTCTCACCTTTTTGCTGGCTCACAAATGGCCTTTTGCCATGGAAGCTGGTCCTCTCCAGCAGACCCAAAGCTTACAGCCAACTCTTGCCCAGTCAGCTCTGGTTCTCTCATGACCCTCCTCACACTGCCCGTTCCCCATGTCGCTCTCAACCACCTGTTTCCATCACACCCTCTACATCCCTGCTCCCTTGTAATCTCTCACCCACCTCTCCATCGCTGTCACGTCCTGTGCTGCTACAAGCCAGGGTTGGCCTCTCTCAGTGCTGCCTGAGGAGGTGTCACAGGGGGACTGTGGGATGTGGAGGGACCGATGGTGGATGGTGGTGATGCATGGTTCTTCTGATCCATGTAAATAACTCCTGGTGTGTCCAACCCCTCTTAATCCTGCCTTCACTCTGGGAAGAAAAAGTCCAGCTCACCTTCAGAAGAGGCTTTGCTATGTGAGCACTGACCTCTGTCTTTGGCTTACACTGGGGTGAGCGGCTCAGCCTGGGAAGAGGCTGATCGGGCAGCACGTGTGTTTCTCTGCCGGTGCTCGGTGCGTTCAGCCCCTGGTTCCTGCAGGAGCAGCGTGGAAAATTAAGGCAGGGTGGGATTAAGGGATTTACCTGAGATTTCTCATGCCTCTTTGTCTATTGTTTTAACCAGGAGATTTCTCTGCTTCCCTGCAGAACGTGGAGCTCTTACAGAAGGTGGCTTTCCTTCCTTCATGTCCAGGCCAGGAGTACTCATAGCCTTGTGCTGCCATGTAGAGGGGTGGGAACATCTTGGACTGAGCTAATTCAGTTGATTTATTGTTCCCAATTCCTTAGAGCAGTCCAGAGTATGATGGGATGTGATCTGCTCATCTGCCTTCATTTCTAGTGGGATCGGGGCGAAGAGGGTCTCAGGGCAGCTGGGGAAGAATATTGCCTCCTCTCAGCCAGAAGGATAACAGAAGTGGGGGATGATCTGTTCTGGAGAGGGGAAGGACTTGAGGGACCCAATAGCAGCCTTCCAGTACCTGTGAGGAGCTCACTGAGATGATGGAGCCAGACTCTTCAGAGCCATGTGTGGTGAGAGGAGGAGAGCCAGCAGGTATAAGCTGAATTAAGAGAGATTCAGGCTGGTGATAAAGACCCACTTGTTGTCCATGAAGGCAGTCAGACACCATCAGGTTACCCAGAGAAGTTGTTCGGTCTTCATCTCCTGAGGCCCCCACTGGAGAAGGTGATCTTGCAGCTGACCTTGTTTCGAGCAGAAGGTTGGAACAGACACTTCTTGAGGTCACTTACAACCCCAAGTATTCTGCAACATTATGATGAAGTGAAGGTAGCCAAGCTTATAGGAAGGGAAACCCTCCAGGAGTGCTCCACCTCCTCACGTGGTTAACTCCAACGAGCAGCTGTTTGCCTTCCAGAAGGCTGGAGGGAGGTGGCTGAGCCATGCCTCAGGCCATGGATGACCACACACTGGCTACCTCTGTTCTTGTGCTTTTTGGGCTTGCTTTTGAGTCCATCTTCTTTCGCTGCTCACAGCATGGGCTGGTGCCATCACAGGTACAGCAAACACCAGCAGCATGAGGGGAGGGCTGGGTAGAGGGTAAACTTGGCCAATGGCTGCTGCAGAAGCTGGTGTACCAGGACACTACAGTGAAGAGCCATGGGTCATACAACAGTTGTGTGTTGCTTTGGGTTTCCTTGATGGTGCTGGAGTGCTGTGGTCTGGTCTAGGTTTGAGCTACATCACCGCTTACAGATCAGGGAGTGCTTGCAAAGAAAGTGCTTGCAACTCTTCTGGGAAAGAGGCCCTCTTGTGAGCTAGGATTTAACAGAGCCCATTCCCCATCCACGGCATGTCCTGGGCATGTGTCCATCCCAGCCTCTCGCAGGTATCCGAGCGCAGCAGGAGACTCACAAGGTCTGGCGGCTGACGGGCTGTGAGGGAGCCAAAGGGGCTCAGCGTGCTGTGCAGGGATGCAGGCATGCTGTCCCTGCCAAAGGCCGGGCCCGAGCGCTCTGGGGCACAGCCGGACGTTGAGTCAGCGCTGCCGAGCTCAGCCCGCAGCCCACAGCGCGGGGAAGGCAGGCGGTGCGGCCAGCCGTGCAGCAGTGGTTCCTGCCTCTCCGCCCCGACCTCCGCTCCAGGCAGCTTTTGGCGCTGAGGTTCACATCCTTTCCGGGTCTGCTGGCTGCACCAGAACCAGAGAGGCTTGGTGAAAACAGCTCCACACGCTCCAAACCCCTGAGCAGATGGATGGGTCTAAATCCCCCGTGCGCTGGCTGCTGCTAGGTGCTGCTAACCTCACCTTGGGGCTGCTCTGGCTCACGCTCATCCCCCTGTCCAGCTCAGCTTCCCCACAGTTCGTGCGCTGCTGGGGAACTCTAGTTCTTCAGCGACTCAAGGTCCAGAGAAACCTGCAGACACACAGCTATATATAGCCTGAGAGAGGCCGCGAGTGCAGTGACGCAGCCTGGAAGAGGCTCCTGGCTGCTCTCCAGAGGCAGGGAGTGAGGCGTGTGGCTTCTGCTTTTTAGGGGCGGCGGTGTGCAGGGGAGCTGGGGGCTGGGGGGTGGCGGCACGGCGGGCTCAGAGGAGACACCCTCCTCACCTGGGTCTGAGCACAGGCTGGCGGGGTGCGATGCCGCTCGCGGTGGTTGAGGCTGGGGGGATTGTCAGTGGGGCAGAGACCTGGAACAGAACCTGGCTCAGCTCAGGCTTCCTGGTGGGTGGGACTTAGAAACGCCCTACCAGGGAGACTCGTGACATTCCATACTGTGTGCTTGGGGACCCCTGAAGTGCGAGTGAAGGTTATCAGTGCTGAGACTGCTGGGAAGGTCACAGAAATGGCTCTGATCCCACCCCCTGCTTTCCTTTGGTTGGAGGTCTCCTGGGCTGTGAGAGCCCCTCAGCAGGGATGCACAAGCCACCACCACCAACCGTGGCTCCAGCAGGGACAAAACAGCACAGCAACAAGCACAGCAACAAGCCACCCAGCCTCCAATTTTCCCTGCCCACCCATCCTACCCATTGCTCTGAGGGTGCCTACCGAAGTGGTGGAGACCTCAGGCTGAACACCAAGCTCAGCGGGTCTCTCTCTCTCTCTCCTGGTGCAGGGAGGTAAAGCTGACTGTGGCTGGGGAATGGGATGGAGTCTGCAGGGACTGACACCTCCTTGGGTGCCATGATGAAATGCAGGTTCGTTCGGGCTGGGCCACCTCCATCTGCTGCAGAGCTGGGTGCTGCTGGGAGCACCCCTGGGCAAGAGCTGTGGCATTGCACACCCTTCCCTGGGGGACACGGGTGTGGGAAAGGGTAAAGGTTCTCCATGCACACCCCAAAGGGGGGTAACCCAGCCTTGGCCCCTGCTGCAACCTGTCAGCATGAAGGGGGTCCCACAGGGACCCAGCTTGCCCCCCTGCCTGTGCCATGGGAGAGGCGGGAGATGGTCAGAGCAGCCTCCCTGGCTCTGAGGTGTGCTGGGAGCTGCATCTGCACCCCTCCACATCAGGACCTGCAGGTTGCTCTTGCTGGGAGAGATCCCCTTTGCAACAGTCACAAGTGGTTTGTTAACACCTATTGATGGCAATCCCAATCAGCTGCTGCTCCTGCTCTGCATGATTCCAGTGCCCAAAGGTCCTGAATGAGGCTGGGGAGGGCAGCACTGAACCTGGCACGTGGTTCATCCTGTCAACAGCCTTGAGAGGCAAAGAGTGTCCTGGAAACCAGGGTGTGGGACAGGAGGCACAGCTGATGCTCCTCATCATGCTTCTCACGTCTACTCCTTGGCTGTGGGAGCAGTCCCAGCCCTCCTTACTGGTGTTTGGACATGTCAGGTCATGGGAAGAAGCATGAGAGAGGTGGGTGACTGCCAGAGCAGGGTCCCTAGGACAGGGCACACAGGGCTGGAATCTCTCCAGAGAAGGAGACTCCACACCCCCTGGGCAGCCTGGCCCAGGGCTCCCTCACCCTCACTGGGAAGAAGTTCTTCCCCAGATTGGGGTGGAACTCCCTGGGCTCCAACTTGAGCCCATCACCCCTTGTCCTGTCCCCACAGACCCTGAGCAGAGGCTGCCCATGTACCCCTGTGTCCCACCCTTCAGCTATTGATCCCCATTGATCAGATCCCCTCTCAGTCTCTTCTCTCCAGGCTGAACAGCCCCAGCTCCCTCAGCCTTTCCTCCCAGGGGAGATGCTCCAGGCCCTTCAGCATCTCCAGAGCCTCCTCTGGACTCTCTCCAGGAGATCCCTGTCCCTTTGATCCCAGGGAGCCCAGCACTGGACACAACACTCCAGGTGGGGTCTGAGCAGGGCAGAGCAGAGGGGGACGCTCCACACGCCCTCCTGTCCCTGCTCCAGCCTGAGCCCAGGCTTACCTCTTCCTTGCCCACACCAAGCCATGCAGAAGCCTTCCATACATCCCAACATGAATCTGTAGGCTGCAGGGAGCTGAAGGAGCAGAGAGCCACAGCGTGAGTGCTCGAAGCAGCCGGCACTGCTGCAGGCAGATCTGTGCCCAAACGCTCCCCGTCCCAGTGTGTCCAGAGACAGGCCAGTGGGTTCAGACCTGGAAAGGCGTATAGTTGCCAGGAAGGACTTTTAGTCTGGAAGAGCTTCAAAGAAAAGGGAACTCCTATGCCTTGACAGCAGGGTGTTGGTACTCTGGGCATGAAGTTTGGTGGGACAAACTCCACCTTTGCTCGTTACTTGGTGCTAGCAGAGCCTGAAGGTCAGATCTGGCTCAGGCAAGAGCCTGATTCAGCTGAGGAACTTGCAGCACTCAAGTATTATTTTGTTGGTTTGGCTCAAAAATCGAGCTTGCTGGGTGTAGGGTGATACACAATATTCCCATCCAGTTCTTCTCCTCTCTTCCTACTGTCTCTGCAGCTCAGGTTTGTTGGATGCATCGCCTAGAAACCGCCCTGCAAATGTGGGAGATGCTGTGGCTGGCAGAGGAGCTCCCTTTGGCTGGTGACATGTGGCTGGGACTGGTCACAGAGACCGCTTCCCCTGGAGAGACAGGGGACTCTGCCTCTCCTGGTCCCTGGCACAGGTCCTCAGGCAGTGAGTGATGCCACCATCCTCTGCTCCAACACACCCTCATCACCCTGGTGTCAACCACCTTGGGGGATGCTGAGCCTGCAGGACAGGCAGGGACTCTGCAGGTGAGACCCCAGCCCCGCTGGGACGAGTAGCTCAGGGTGGCCTGAATGTCTGGTGTGGGCTGCAGTGTGGCCTCAGAAGGGACCTAAACTTCAGTGTGACCTACCCTAGATGGTATCTGTCTGTGTGTGGTCCCTCCCACTAACACTGCGTGCGATGCTTAGGCATGCCCTGGGTCTGGGTGCCATGTGAATCTGAAGGAAGGTCCATCTTCTCAACACAGAAACCTCATCCCAGCTTCTCCCCATCACCTTTTCTCTGTGGGATCTGCTCCCACATCCTCTGCCCACCCCAAGCCATCCCTGGCAGAATCACTAGCCGCATCCCCAATCTGCAGCATCGCCTCCCCGCTCTCCCAGCCAGCGCTGCCTTGAGCGCTGGGGTTCTCCCTAGCCTTTATTTCCTTCAGAAGCCAGGTGAAACCCAGTAGTTTTCAGGATCTGTGCTGGCAGAGAAGAGCGAGCAGATGGTGCCCTAAAATCCCCACGCCCCGAAGAGCGAGCTAGCGATGGGGTTTGAAACTCTCAAGGTATTCATACTTTCCCCCCACCCTCCCCAGATCCTGCTGAGCGCGGCGAGGACGGTAATTGCTGCTTGGACTGGCTGGAGAGGGCAATACCCGGATGGGCTCCCTGCCTTTCAGGCTGTAATTGGGCCCTGGCGATACAAAGCACAAAGCTTTTTCCTTCCTGTTTGCTGCGCTCCCTCTGTGAAACCTTCCCCTGCCTGTGCTGTGCATGCTGGAAAATATGTAAATACCAGGGCACAGGAGAATTACTCCCTGGTGCCTGCGCCACGTCTGAAATCCCCATTAAAAATATATGTTCCAAAAAGAGCACCTCTGCACCGCAGCACAAGCTCTCCTGGCAATGGGGGGCTGTTTGAAGGGAGCCAGGAGGAGCGGATCAAAGGCTTTAGCCGCGCACACTGCCAGGAGAAGGGACGATGTGGCCGTCCCAGCTAAATTAGCTGCAGGAACGGGGCTTTTGGAGGCTACACAAAATCAATAGGACTATCTGGAAACGCCTGCCACTCAGGCAGGAGGCTGTAATTCAGCAGCGGGGCTCGCAGTGCTGTGCCGCGGCTCAGCCGGCCCTGCCAAGCCCAGGGAGGGATGCAGCCGCTGGAGCCGCAGCGAGCTGGGGAAGGGGGATGAGAGGATGGAGCAGGTGGGGAGAGGGGAAAGGCTCTGCTGGGGCAGGAGCTCATGCAGCAATACATGGATCTGCTGGGGAGATGTGAGGATGTTCATCTCCCCCAGCCTGGCTATCCCAGTCCAGCAGTGGTGGGATGAAGGTCTGTGGGGCATCACCTCCCTGTCCACATCCATGAGGTCCCATCCCACTGCATCACCTCCCTCTCCACGCCCGTGAGGTCACATCCCACCTCAGCAGGGACCCCAGTGCCACCCACACCTGCCTAGTTCCTTCCCTGCCTTATGGCCTTGGGCATCTAGGGGGCTAATTACACATGAATTTGGTGCAGAATCTCCCCTTTGGCTTGGCAGGGGACACTAAATTGTCACAAAGACCCCAAGTGATGTAGAAGAATGAGATGGATTTTCAGGGAAACCTGCCAGGGGACTTGGAGAGGCTGAGAATTAAGGGTTGGTGACGCCTCTAGTCCTAGTGTCCCCAAAAATCATCCCCATTGATGCACCAGGGCCAGGGGAGCCACTGGGCAGCGTCTCCCCTCTCCAGGCTGGGCACTGGGATCTCTCACAGATCCAGGCGGTGAGAAAGGGCAACCCACAGAGAGGTTTTCTTCTCTTCAAAGGAATTCAGCGTTTGGCTGGAGCTTTCAAAGGAGATTTAAAAAGAGAAGATAAAAAGAAAGTTAAAAGCTGCCCAGTGAGGGGTGGAAACAGGAATGTGGGGAGAGATCAGGGGCAGTGGCGGCAGCGCCGCAGCGGCAGGACACTGACCGCTGCCAGCAAGAAGATGAGGAGCGCCTTCCTCACGTGACTGTCCAGCCAGGGCATCTCTCCCCATCCTTCAGCTCCTGTTCCTGTCACAGGCAGTGCCAGGCTGGGTCCTGGCACCTCATGGGCCCTGGAGAGCCCCGGCACGGTGGGAGGAGCGGGGCTGGAGGCTGGCTGTGGTGGGTCACTGTGATGGGAGCTGGGGAGCCGTGTCCAGGGCAGTGGGGTGGGCAGCACAAGGAGGGTGGGATGCAGAATGAGACACCAGGAGGGAAAATGTTAATCAACCACAGTGCCTCCCTGAAAGGAGCCAAATGTAAATGAGATAATTAAGCTATTATTTAAAGCTGGGAGACGGTGGGGACAGGCCTGGGGTGGCCGGACTGCATTTTAATCAGCTGCCTGGCTGGGGCTGGTGAGCCCATGCATGCATCCTGGCCTCTGCATCCCTGCTCTGCATCCTGGCCTCTGCATCCCTGCTCTGCACCCTTGGCTCTGCATCCCTGCTCTGCATCCCTGCTCTGCACCCTTGGCTCTGCATCCCTGCTCTGCATCCCTGTCTCTTCATCCCTCCTCTGCATCCCTGCTCTGCTGCCAGAGCTGGGGCTGTGCCCATGTCCCTCTGCCCAGGTGATTTCTCATCCCTTGTCCCTCCTCCCCAGGTCTCCAGCCAGGTCAGGGGATGAAGAGGGGCCAGGTGTGGGTGTGCCTCTACCCGTGGTACCACTTTTCTGGGGGATTTTGATGAGGCTGGGGGAGCCCCTGTGATGCCTCAGTTTACCTGCTCTTGCTATTTTGGATGCTAAAATCAAGTGGTGAGAATAAGCAGCAGTGGTGAGGATAAATCTGCTCAAGGAAAAGTAGAACATAAATGTTCCAGTGATGTTGGCTGGACTGACCTCCAAAGGCAATGACTGGACCTTGAGAGCCTTTTTTACCTTTTCACGTGGAGTTACAAGGTGACCAGAAGAAATCTGAGTAATTGCCCTGTGGCTCAGTTTCCCCACCTCTGGAAACAGCAGTGATGCTTCAGAGGAGCTCTCAGCACAGTGGGGAGCTCCAAGGTCACCTGTGAACTGCAGTGAGACAGCAAATGCAGCAGGACAGGATTTCCTTCCTGCATTTCTTTGTTTTCATCAGGAATGGAAAAGAAAACCAACACCCAAAGCCATCCATGGCAAGGGGTGTGAACTCATCCTGTCCCTGTCATTGGGACCATGCTTCCCTGTGGCAGAAGACCCAGCTCCTGGAAGCAGGGACCTCTGAACAGCAGGAAGGAAATGGACCTGGAATATATTCTTCATACCAACTAGGACCTAGGTGAAATGAAGTTAGTAGGGGCCAGGTTCAAAGGAACCCTGAGATGTTTGTTTTGTGGAGCATCCTTAAGGGGAGCTCCTCATGGGGGTGCTCCCACTTCCCATGGGCAGTGTGAGAGTCCAAAGACAGAAGGAAAGGACTCGTGGAGAGCTCATACACAGAAAGGCTGCACCTTTCTAGCTCAGAAACCCCTTGCTGCATGAACATCTGGAGATCAGGAGAGCAAGGAAGCATCACACACACCAGCCATAGAATCACAGAATGGTTTGGGCTGGAAGGGACCTTAAAGATCATCAAGTTCCAGCCCCCTGCCAGGAGCAGGGACACCTCTCACCAGCCCAGGCTGCTCAAGGCCCCATCCAACCCAGCCCTGAACACCTCCAGGGAGGGGGCAGCCACCACCTCCCTGGGCACCCTGTGCCAGGGCCTCACCACCCTCATAGGGAAGAATTTCTTCCTAATATCCAATCCAAATGTATCCCCTTACAATTACAACCCATTGCCCCTTGTCCTACCACTACATGCCTTTCTAGTAAGTTCCTCCCCAGCTTCCTTGTAGCCTCTGGAGGGACTGGAAGGTGCTCTAAGATCTTCCCAAAGCCTTCTTTTCTCCAGGCTGAACAACCCCAACTCTCTCAGACTGTCTTCATAGGAGAGTTGCTCCAGCCCTCTGATCATCTTCGTGGCTCCTCTGGACCCATTCCAACAGTTCCACATCCTTCATAAGCTGGGGACTCCAGAACTGGACGCAGTGCTCAAGGTGGGGTCTCAGGAGAGCGCAGTAGAAGGGCAGAATCCCCTCCCAGCCCTGCTGCCAGGACATGGTTGGCCTTCTGGGCTGTGAGTGCACATTGTCAGCTCATGTTGAGCTTCTCATCCACCAGCACCCCAAGCCCTTCTCTGCAGGGCTGGTCTCTAGCATATCATCTCCCAGGCTGTATTGGTGATGAAGATTGCCCCGCTCCAGGGGGCAATCCAGGTCCCTCTGCATGACATCCCGTCCTTCTGGTGTGTCAACTGCACCACTCAGCATGGTACCATCTGCAAACTTGCTGTGGGGGCATTCAACCTCAATATCAGTGTCATTGATGAAGATATTAAATAATACTGGTCCCAGTACAGACCCCTGAGGGACACTGCTCCTCACAGGTCTCCACCTGGACATCGAACCATCGATGACGACTCTGGATGTGACCATCCAGCCAATTCCTTATCCACCCAACAGTCCACCCATTAAATCCATCTCTCTCCAGTTCAGAGAGAAGCACGTTGTGGGGGGCTGTGTCAGAGGCTTTGCAGAGTCCAGACAGATGACACCCATCAGCCTTCCTGTGTCCATCAATGCAGTCACCCCATCATAGAAAGCCACCAGGACCAGCCCTTGGTGAAGCCATGTTGACTGTCTTGAATCACCCCCCTGTCTCCATGTGCCTCTGCAGAGCTTCTAGGAGGACCTGTTCCATGATCTTCCCAGGCACAGAGGGGAGGCTGACAGGTGGGGATCTCTTCAGGTTTGAAATCTCTTCCCCAGGCACCTGGTGATGGACTGATGGGAATGGGTGAGCCCGTTAGAGGAACCTCTCCTACGTACCAGCACCATGGATCTTTCAAGAGGCTTTCTTACTGTATGGTTGGAGAGTAAATTAAAAGCCTGGTCAAGAGAGGCTCTCGAGTGCCTCACTGGTATTTAGGTACCTAATTCCTGCAATTTCCATTCCTTTGCAGAGCTGGGCCCTTCAGTCTTAAGACACTTGAGAAAATGTCACCCAGCATCCCTGCTTTGCAAGCTATCACCCTGGTGCCCTCCATGAAGTCCTGAGCATCCAGCCAGTGATGGTGCTGGATGGCCGTGTGGGCTGGTCCTGTGGTGTGTCCCTTCCAGCCCATCCGTGGGGTGGCTGCACAGGGAGGGGGTTCTGTTTCCAAAGCACCACGCTGACCCATCCAGGTGTGAATCCAGCCTCATTCTGCTTTATTTGGCCAAAGCAGCAGGGCTTTTCCCCCTTTTTTCCATCTACCCACCCAGGCTGCAGCTGCCTCCCCTCTCCCAGGCTTGGGGAGGGACTCCAGGTCCAACTGGGCTGTAAATAATTGGCACACAACACCGCTGCAGTTGTGGCTGACACACAGGACACTGCACTGCTATCCAGAGAGACCTGGACAGGCTGGAGAGCTGGGCAGGGAGACACCAGATGGGGTTCAACAAAAGCAAGTGGAGAATCTGACACCTGGGAAGGAAGAACTGCTGGAATCAGGACAGGCTGGGGGAGCTGCTGGAGAGGAGCTCTGGGGAGAAGGACCTGGGGGTCCTGGTGGATGACAGGGTGGCCATGAGCCAGCAGTGTGTCCTGGGGCTGAGAGAGACAATGGGATCCTGGGGGCATCAGGAGGAGTGTGGGCAGCAGGTCACAGGAGGGGATCCTCCCCCTCTGCTCTGCCCTGCTCAGGCCCCACCTGGAGTGTTGTGTCCAGTGCTGGGCTCCCTGGTATAAAAAGGACAGGGATCTCCTGGAGAGAGTCCAGAGGAGACTATGGAGATGCTGAAGGGCCTGGAGCATCTCCCCTGTGAGGAAAGGCTGAGGGAGCTGGGGCTGTTCAGTCTGGAGAAGAGAAGACTAAGGGGGACCTAACTAATGTTTATAATTTTCTTAAGCATGGGATGCAGGGGGAATGGGCAGCCCCTTCTCAGTGTCTGTGGGGACAGGACAAGGGGTGATGGGCTCAAGTTGGAGCCCAGGGAGTTCCACCCCAATCTGGGGAAGAACCTCTTCACAGTGAGGGTGAGGGAGCCCTGGGCCAGGCTGCCCAGGGGGTGTGGAGTCTCCTTCTCTGGAGAGATTCCAGCCCCGTCTGGACACCGCCCTGTGTGCCCTGTGCTAGGGACCCTGCTCTGGCAGGGGGTTGGACCTCATGGGCTCTGGAGGGCCCTGCCAACCCCTGGGATTCTGTCCTACAGTTTTATCTCTACACTTGGTGTGTGCAGGGGCAGGTGCCTTTACTTCTTCCAGACCAGGAAATGGGTTAACATCATTGTCCTCTCCTTCCCTCTCCCCTCTCCCCCAGCCCTTGGGGACATCATCTGTACCAGTGGGTCCTTCTGGGTACAGCCACAGGCAGCATCCAGATCTCTGTGGCCCCAGGGCACTCTCATGCAGGTTTGGCAGCTATGCTGGAAGTGCTTTATAGCTTGGAAACCATTCCAGGAATGAAGAAAGCAAATCCCCTGTGATTTACATGCCTGGCCCCATGGCCATGGGGAGGTGATGCTAAGTTGGGGGTCGAACACAAGGTTACAATGCCTGAATAGACTGCCAGATGCTGTGGAAGGGGGAGGCAGGAGGGAGAAGCTCTGGCTCTAGGTGGTTTCTCTGCCATAGGAAACACTCAGCATCTCTTCCTTTTCTGCCTGATATTTGCAGGCAAGACGAATGAGTGAAACAACCTTTCCCTGAGCTCTGAGATTCACTGCCATGTGACTCAGTTTCCCTAAGTGTGATCTGGGAATAACAAGCCTTTCCTCCCAGCAGTGTGGGGAGGTTTGTCCTCCTGTTCCTTGAGGCAAAGCTCTGCCCAGAGCATCCTGCTAGGGAGAAGCTGCACCTGCCTGTCTTCAACCCCAACAGCAGGATTTTCAAAGCTGCTGGTGAGTGCAGGCACAGCCTGGTGCCTTCATCCCTTGGGGCCAGCGAGGAGGGGAGCTGTGGGCCACAGGGTGCAACCCATTTTGCAGGAGATGCTGCAGGAGCTCAGAGGAAGCCTTGTACCCTCCTGGTCTCTCTGCCTGCGAAGGAGACACCCATTGTCATCTGCAGAGATCTCCTGGCAGGCATCTTGAGGTGACTCCTCACCTCGTGGTGTCTGCGTTGAGCGGAGGAGGGACGTCACCTGCCCTGGAGCTTCACACTGTCTTGAAGAGCTTCTTCATACCACCTGCTTCAGGGGTGTCCAGGGCTGGGGCAGGGCTGTGGGGCACACTGAGTAGGATCTGGTGACACAGCAAGGCTGGACCTGCACCTGGAAGGAGAAAGTTTGGTGCCACAGCAGCTTATCAGTGTCCCAGCAATGCTACTGGCACAAGTGGTCACAGACTCAGAGGATCACAGGGGTGGGAAGGGGCCTCCAGAGCCCATGGGGTCCAACCCCCTGCCAAAGCAGGGTCCCTAGGACAGGGCACACAGGGCTGGAATCTCTCCAGAGAAGGAGACTCCACACCCCCTGGGCAGCCTGGTCCCTGGTCTGCTGACACTGGGTGAAGTGCTGAGGGCTTTTGGGGGCTGTGGGGGTGTTGTGTTGCAGCCTGCACGGTGCTTACAGGCAAATCCTTCTGAGGAACTCAAATAAACCAAGCCAGCTCAGTGCCCCAAGCACGTGTGGAGCGCTGCTCTCAGGGGCTTGTGCAGTTCCCATTCTCCCAGCAGGAAGGGGGAGGAAGCGCAGGGGCACAAAGGGCTGTGGAGCAGCGGCTGGCCGCACTGGTGGCTGCTGGCCAGGGCTGGGCACCGAGCGGTGGCAGGAATTTTCCACAGGCAGTGGGTGAGGTGAGGCTCTCAGTCAGCAGTGAGGTTTGCTTCCCGCCCCCTTCTCCCCCACCTCCAGAGACGGGTGCTGGATGGGAGCCCGGGAGAGGCAAGATAAAGGTCTTCTCTATCAGACAGCTGTTGAAAGACCTCAAATAAAGAGGCAGGCATCGTTCAGACACCGTTAGAAGCAGTGCATGTGAAGGGTAGGTAAACTGCTGGACAAGCACTGTTTGTCACCCCTGGAGATACCTGCTCTCCTGGCTGGGCAGCTCTCCTGACATCCTGGGCTCTCCGTGGGCCTGGCAGGATGGGCAGGATGCCCCAGGCACGGCATCTGCCTTGCCAAGCAGAGGTGGGAGAGAATCCTTCTGCACCCAGCAGAGGTGGGGTAACCATCCACTGGGGTAGGAGAACTTCAGGCCCCCTCTCCACCCCTCCCCTGGTCCCCAGGGCTGGTGGCTGCCCTGGGGGGGACGTGCAGCGAGCCAAGCTGAGCTAATTGCTCCAGCACACTCACCTCTAGCCCCGACCCTGTCCTCACATCTCAGCCTGGACATGTCCCAGAGCATGCCAGACTGCCTCTCCCTGAGCCATTCCTGCTCCTCCTGCTGTGCCTCAGCCCCTGGCAGCCCCAGGAGGCCATGGGCCAGGCGTGGGGCCTCACCGCAGGCCTGGCCCTGGCCTTGCTGCCGTGCTGCGCTGTGTCACAAATCTAATCAGATCTCACGCTCTGGGGAGCAATTTGCTTCCCCATGGGGAAGTGAGACGCTGGTGCTGGGCCTTGCACGTGGCTCCCCGCCTGCGGTGCCCAGTGGGACACGGAGGGCAGGACAGTGGGGTGGTGGGGACTGATGGGGGTGCTGGGCAAGCATGCTGTGAGGGGCTCTGCCCCCAAGGCAGAAGGTGACAGCCACACCAAGCCAGTGTGGCCATGGACAGCTGGCTCCCAGGAGGACTTCTAGTACCCATCATCCCATCCAGCCTGTCCCTGCACCACCTTTTCCTGTCCTCTTCTGATCCATCCCATCCCATCCCATCCCATCCCATCCCCATCCCATCTCATTCCCTGTTTTATCCTGGTTCATCCCAACCCATCTCATCCCCTTCTCATGCCATGTCATACCACCCCTTCTGTTTTATTCCCATCCTGTCCCGTTCCACTGGTCCCCTCTTCCATGCTGTCCCAGGCCATGCCATCCCATCATCTCATCTCACCTCACTCTGCCTGTCCTGCCCTGTCAGGATACAGAATCACAGAATCACAGGGGTTGGAAGGGACCTCCAGAGATCATCAAGTCCAACCCCCTGCCAAAGCAGCTTCCCTAGAGCAGAGTCTTGTCCTGTCCTGTCCCATCCCATCCTCTCCTCCTCTCAGCAACAGCTGTGTCACTGTCTGTGTCTCCCAGTGTCCAATCCTGTGGAAGCCTCTGGTCCTGACCAGTCCCACACAGCCACCTGTTTCCCTTCCATCCCAGCTGCGTCCCTGCTGGGGCCACGTCCTGGTGCTGCTGTGCTGAGGGCAGGAGGTGGGGTGGTGGAGCAGAGCCAGGAGGCCATCCCTGGGCTGTCACAGCACGCACTCGCCATCCTGCCAGGGTCAGAGGCTGCCAGGAGGACAGGCTGCAATGGGCCGAGGGTAAGCTGAGCCCAGAGCATCCCTTTGGTGTGAGGGTCCCCTGAAGGCCTTCTATCTACATCTCCTGTCCGATGTGTCTGCCTCCTCCTGGGGCAGTTTTGCCCTCGTGGACAAATGTCAAGCAGGGGCTGATTTACTCCAAATTAAGTGGCTGGGGTCTGATTCTGTGGCATGAAGGAAGGACCAGTTAGAGTGGGGTCCTAGCCCTGGGGAAGAGGGGGGACCAGGTGTGGGGGTATGACTGCCTTTGTGATTTTTGCTGTTGCTGAGGGGAGTGATATATACCTGCCCTTGACTCAGCCATTTTATAGCATCTCTGGAGCTCGGTGGAGCTGGCGCTAAACCTCGGTCGCTTTGATCATGACAAATAGGAGCTGGGAAGCCAAATCCAGCACAGAGTCACCGGCTGCTGGTGAAGCTGCTGCTCTTCCAGCTCTGAGCTGCCTAAGTGCTGTGTGGCTGGTGCCTTTGCCCTGCTGGGACTGGCCAGGGTGGCTGGGATGGTACATCCAAGCTCCTGCTCTGTGAAGCCTGAGAAGCACTGGGATGCTGGGGAGGCTGGTCCTGTCTGTGTCTGCTCTCACCTCTGCGGGAGGAGCGGGCCTGGGGGATGCTGAAGGATGGTGTCCTGGACCTCAGCTGCACTGGATGAAGGCAGAGCTGGTGTGTTTGACTCACTGATTGTGTCTTCCTGAGCAGGAAGATACCCTGGAAAGGGAGACTGAGTGGGGGAGGTGTCACGGGGTTGTTGTCCCAGTTTGCTGGGTGGGGGTGAATGCCTGAGTCTCTGTGAGGACAGAGGTGGTCTAGGTCTCCCAGCTTCTGGCCTCCTCAGTTGTCCCTGCTCCTCCAGAAGCTCAGCCAGCACTGTGGCAGCATGCAAGGCATGCTCTGCTAGGGACAACACAGGGATGTGTTTTTCAGCCCCTGTGCTGAGGGACTGGTCCCTGAGTGTGTGGAGGTCTCCAGGCACCATGATGAGGTCTGTGGGTTTCCTGGGGAGGCAGAGAGCAGGGATGACGACCCGGGGGGTGCAGGCAGCACTGGGTCCAGGTGCCCCTGTCCCTGCTGCAGCAGCAAAGCCACATCCCCAAACAGGTGCCCTCAGAGGGCTGGCTAGTCCCCACTGGGCTGCGGCGTGGGGCGTGCATCCAGCCCTGTGTGCACAGGAGGGAGCATGGCAGTGGGATGCGATGGGGGAAGCCAGCCCTCAGCTCCCCGCTCCCGCTGCGCCTCGCTCTACTTGCCGCAGTCCCCAAGCTCCCTTCCCTTCCCCTCCGCTGCCTTTTATGCAGCTCGCCCAAGGCTCCAGGGCCTGGGGATCTTTCCAGGCTTCCCCAGCTGGGGTTTGGCAGCTCTAATTTTAGGCACTTCTCAGCTTTGCTTTCTCGCCACTCGGATGAGGAGAAGTGCCTGTGCAGGGAGGCGAGCCTGGCCCTTCCCCACTGCGGCTGCCTTTCTCTTTGTCTCTCTCCCCTGCACGCTCCCACCTGGTGCCTGCTGCACTGAGACACCCCTGGATGCTCATAAGCCCCTTTTGAAAGCTGGTGCCCTTGCAGGGGTGCAGTGTGGGGATGCACGTGGAGCCAGGACCTGCCCAGACCTTCTGCTTCCCCCACCATGATGTTCAACACCCCATAATAGCCCTCCCCCCGCCCTGCCCTGAACACTCAGGTCCCGGCTGAGGGGCTGCAGGCTCCAAGGAAAGCCCATCCAAGGACACCAGCCTGGCTACATTTTAACCCTTTCACTATGCTTGGTCTCTAGGAAGAAGCCAGGGAATGCCTTGCTGTAGGAAACCGGAGAGATAAATGTGGCTCAAACCCACAGTGATCAGATCAATCCATGCACAGAAAATGCAGCAGGAGCTAAATCTGAGCTTAGGTCCTCCCTCACACCCTGTTAGAGCTGCTGACCCCAGACGTGGTGGCAGGATGCTTTGCCCACAGCCCATGCTGTGCAATGTGGAGGCAATGATAACAGCATCCCCCCACACACAGGCACTCCCCGGGGAGAAGCATCTTCTGAGGATGAGAAGAATTTGTTCCTCATGGAGGGAAAAAAATCAGGTGAGGACAGAGGAGAGAGGGGAGATCCTGCCCGTGGGGCACTTCTGCTCACGCAGGAGAGGCACGTTGGGCTTTGCCCAGTGCATTGGACGGGCTTTCATCTTCCAGCAGGGAATGGCTGGGGCTGGAGCTGTCTAACTGGATTGTGAGCTGCCTGCTCCTGAGAGGGCTCTGCATCCTATTATCCATAAACCTGTTCATGGCACATGGCTAATTCGGGCAATTTGCGGCACGTTTATGCTGTCGATGTAATAACCAACCCGTTGGCCTGGGCTGGGCTGGAGCACCGTGTGCTGAACAGCCATCTGCAAATCAGGCTCCTAACGTGGGCCCCGCAGCTGGGGGGTGCGCCCCGGGGCCGTGCTGGAGGAGGGCACGCCGGCCTGGGCTTGGGATGCTCCCTGCTTGTGGAGGGAGGTGGGCTGGCAGGGCCCCCGAGGACGCGCTGCCCTGCAGGTGATAGGAAGCTTAGCCGCTCCCCCGCGCTGGCACCCCTCTTGTCGCAGGTTTGCAGGACCCAAATCCGGCGTTATCGGCGGGCCACAGCGTCAGAGGGGGCCCGGCTGGCTGCTCTCGCCCTCTCCTCTCCCCATGGCTCACGTGGAGCGGTGGGTGGACGCAGCCCTGGCTCCGCTCCGCTGCCAGATTATTTCTGGGCATCGCCACAGACGGACGCTGCAGGGAGCGCGCAGGCTGCGGAGCGGGGCCGTGCTGGGGGGCGCAGCGGGGGGCACGGCGGTGCTGGCAGCTGGGGGCCGGGACACCCCCCACCCCCCTCCCCTCTCGCCCCCCGCCGCGGCCGCCGGTGCCCGCCTGCCTTCCCAGCAACCCCTCCCCATCGCCGGTCCCGCTTCTGCCCGGCGGCCGCGGCGTGGGTAGGCTGCCCGCTGACACCGTCCTCCCCCTCCCCCCGCCGGCTGCGGGAGCGGTGCGTCATCCGGCACGCGGCTAATTTGGGGGCATCTATTCTGTGCCGGCGATGGATCACGCCGCGTGCTGCACCAGGGCCCCCTGCGCCCTGGCCCTGATGCCCCCCTGCACCAGGGCCCCCTGCGCCCTGGCCCTGATGCCCCCCTGCGCCAGGGCCCCCTGCGCCCTGGCCCTGATGCCCCCCTGCGCCAGGGCCCCCCTGCGCCCTGGCCCTGATGCCCCCTCCCTCCCTCCTGGACCACTTCCCCCCTGCCTCCCATCACCAAGGAGAAAATGAGCAGCAGGGGGGACGGACACGCCACACGCCACACAGACACACGCCAGGCTGGTTCCTGACGCAGGGCTCCCCCCACGAATCGCCCAGCGCCCGGAGCTGCTCCAGGCCCCCTTCGTCACCGCCGTCACGGCTGCCCTGACCCCGTGTGCAGGGAAGGTCAGGGACCCTGGGCTCATTTGGGGCTGAGCACGGCTGTCACGCTCCCTGCGCAGACACGGTGCAGCTGCCGCTGGCTGGGCACCATGGGGGGGCTGCTTCAGGGTGGCCGTGTTCACCCTGGAGGGAGGGAAACTGCTCCTGAGACCCTGAGACACCCCCCCCCCCACCTCCCCACCCTGCTCAGGCGGGCTGCTCGGGGTGACAGCGGTGAAGCACAGCGTGGGGAGGGGGCTGAAGGGCCGCACACGCCTGCCCCAGGGTCCGGGGAGCATCTGCGGGAGTCGAACCGCCCGCCGGCAGGCTGGAGAGGGACGGCTGTGCTCAGCTGAGCTGTGTGCCCGGGGAGGGGGCGAGGTGGGGGCCCACTGAGCGCCGGCTCCGCGGCAGAGCTGTGGGATGCCCGGGACGGGGTCACGTGCCCTTTCGAGAAGATGCCTGTGTGGGAGTTTGCCTCGGGGAGAGCTGCTCAAGCAGAGCTTTTCCTCCTTGCAGTCCCCACGCTCTGTGCTGCTGACACGGCTCGCAAGCTGTGGGTGCTGGCGGAGCCGTCGCAAGGGCAGCGGCGGTGGGAGCATCTTCCCCGGGTGCCCATGGGTGCAGCCAGCCAGCAGCCAAGCTGTGTCCTTGGGCTAACACACACACACACACACACACTCTGCTGCGTTTGGATCCCACCAGGTCGCCTTAAAGCTGGGGCTGTTTCATTATAAACCTTCCCAACCTCATCCTCAGCAGGATCTGGAGTTCTCCTGCATGGGTGGACATGGCAAAGCCAGCTCGCATGGGCGGGTGTGCTTGGTAGGGTTATGCATCCTCCCCATCAGGTGAGGGCAGGATGGCACGGGAGAGAAGGGGAGGAGGTGGCTGGGAGACATTCCCAGCCCCAGCAGGACCTCGAGAAGCATCCCTAAAGCGCCCAGAGTCCCCAGGGACGGAGATGGGGGGGGGATGCACAGTCCCCTGCTCTGACACAACGGGGATGCAGCACGTCCTCTGCTGCGTAAAATGGAGCAGGATGCAGGGAGAAGGATGGCTTTGAACAGTCAATTTCCATCGCTGAAAGCTGACAAGTTTAAAACAGCTAATGTGCCCCGCAAGATGAGGCCTTCAGAGATTTACAGCTCTCCTCGGCTGACTGCTCCCATACGGTGTGCGTGTCAGCCAGGGAGCCTTTTAAAGAACCAAGATAAAGCTGCAGCAAGGCCGCATCACCCACCAAATGGATGGCAGAGAGAGAAGGAAGGAAGGAGAGAGGTTGCTGCCTGTGGTTTTTTTCCCATCAGACAGGCTGCTGAGCTCATGTCCCCTCCTGTGGCCGCCACCTCAGAGTCACTCCGGGTCAAGGTGGAAGCTGTCCTCCCAGAGCGGAGTCTTCCTCAGTTGCCACAGGGGGAGGGGGTTGGGGGTGGCTGCAAAATGCTGCAGGAGCCTGCTGGGGTGTCAGCAGGACCTGAGGGGCACAGCAGCTGGCAGCACTCATCCTATGGGGCAGGACAGTCCTGTGGGGTGAGGACACCCTGGGGACTGAGCCCTGTTGCTGGAGAGGATGGGGTGGTGGGGAGCAGGGTCCTGGGTGGGATGGAGTGAGACCATCAGGTCTCAGCAGGTCCTCAGCTGGGGTCAGCATCCCCCAGAAGGCTGCAGCTAAGCTACCCAGAGCTACTGCCTATCTGTGCCATACCCAGTCTGGGCTGGGGCTGAGAACTCTGAGTTGAGATCTGGACAGGCTGGAGAGCTGGGCAGAGAGTAATCTTGGGGAATTCAACAAGGGCACCTCGGGAGGGATAACCCCAGGCACCAGTACAGGTCAGGGGTGACCTGCTGGGAAGCAGCTCTGTGGAAAAAGACCTGGGAGTGCTGGTGGACAACAGGCTGACCGTGACCAGCAACGTGCCCTCATGGCCAAGAAAGCCAACAGCATCCTGGGGTGTATCAAGAAGAGTGTGGCCAGCAGGTCATGGGAGGTTCTCCTCCCCCTCTGCCCTGGTGAGGCCTCAGCTGGAATATTGTGTGTGGTGCTGGGCTCCCTGGGTCAAGAAGGACAGGGAGCTACTGGAGAAGGGACCAAGGGGATGAGGGGACTAGAACATCTCTCTTATGAAGAGAGGCTGAGGGACTTGGGACATTTTAGTCTAGAGAAGAGAGGACTGAGGGGGGATCTTATCAATGCTGATCAATGCTTGTGTCAGGGTGGATGGGGACAGGAGGACGGGTCAGGCTGTGTCCAGTGGTGCCCAGGGACAGGACAAGGGGTGATGGGCACAAACTGGAGCAGAGGAAGTCCCACCTAACCCTGAGGAGGAACTTCTTTACTATGGGGGTGGCAGAGCCCTGGGCCAGGCTGCCCAGAGAGGTTGGGGAGTCTCCATCTCTGGAGACATTCAAACCCTGTGATCCTGGGCACTGCCCTGTGCAGCCTGCTTGAGGGGACCCTGCTCTGGGGGGGTTGGAGGGGATGATCTCCAGAGGTCCCTGCCAATCCCAACTATTCTGTGATTCTCTGGGTGTCATGGGTGTTCCCCAGGGCAGATGGATTCCTGATTTGACCTCTCTGTTCCCCCGAGTTCTCTGCTGCAGCCAGGGCATCTCATGCTTGAGCTGACTCGTGACCAGCACCGAGCTCTGTGGTGTGCACTGGGGTGTCAGCTGGCCGGCACCGTGGCTGGGGGACCTTGGGCACATGGGGTGTCATGGGACCGGCCAGCCCGGCCCTAGCATACTTGTGGTGTCTGGAGTGTGGGAGCTGCATCTGCCATGACCCTGTGCTCCTGCTCTGCCCATCAGAGACACCAGCACTGGGTGCCAGGAGGCAATTCACCATCCCTGAGGTCACAGGAGAAAAATGGGCTGAAGGCACCACATCCAGAGCAGAGGTGCTGCTTGGGATGGAGGTGTCTGCGGAGCATGGCCATGCTCCCTGTTGCCAGGTCTACACAGGCTGCCAGTCTGGGACACTCACCTCTGCTGGGCTATGGGTGCTCACATCAGTCCCTCTCCTCCTGGCTCAGGCGCTCCTGTGTTGAGCAAAGCTGCAGCCATGTCAGCAGGATGCTGCTGCATCAGAAGGAATTGAAGCTGGCAACAGGCAGGGCCAGGGATCCTCGTTCCTACGCAGGCCACCAAACCCAGACCAAATCAGGAAGAGCTTCTGTGCCTCCGTGTGCCACCCAGAAGGTTGGTGGCACTGAGCTCCACTGTGCCAGCAGCCTGGGATGAGCTGGCAGGCTTTCCCACAAGGAGCTGAGCTGCCTGAAGATGCAGTTTGGGTGCAGAGGCCTTCCCAGGGCCTTGGGGTAACTTTTCAGTATTACCAACCCCTCAAAACCAGACCTTGCTTCCCTGCAGCCAAAGGTCTGGAGTGACCTGGCCCGCTGTGGAGCAGGACAAAGGTTTTGGGCTCAGCAGCAGCAGCAGCAGAGCAGCCCTGTCTCCCCTGGGGTAGGGGAAGCCAGCCAGGCTGGGGAAGCACTGCTCTGCAATGCCCGTCAGCTGCCTTGTCTCACAGAGGAGAATCAGGATAGGGAAGAGGAGCCATATGTGGGGTGTACAGCAATGGCTTGTCTGGAGATGCTCTCCAACATTTCTGTCTGTCCTGCGGCCCAGTTCTGCCACCCCAGAGCCAGGAGACCCCAAACTAGGTCCTTCCAGCCCAGCAGCTAACTGGTGCTGTGGGGCTGGGATGTGAGGGTTGGTGGCAGCATCCTGCACCCTTGGTGTCATGATGCCACCTTGACCGATGTCCCAGGAGCTGGAGGAGCAGCCTGCACCCTGGCACTGACGGGTGGCACCTCTTCAGCTTCAGTGGTTCCTGCTGCAGCGGGACAGGATGGGGTGAGCCCAGAAGGAGCAGGCAGAGCCATCGGTCCCACTGCTCCCTGCTGTCACAGCCCTGCCATGAGCTCCCCACGCTGCTCAGCATCTCTGCTCTTGGCCCGGGTACGGATGGAGACAGTGGGTGATGTGGGCTCTGACCGATGTCCTGGGCAGTTCCCAGCCCCAGCAGGGTGTGGGGAATGTCATTCCTGTCCCAAGCCGGCTGCTTGAGCGCGTCTCCTCCAAAATCCTCACCCTCCTGAGAGCACAGAGCCTCTTGCCGCTCGGTAGAGACCTTCTCCCAGTTCCTGTGCCAGGAGCTGGCAGCAGACTCTGCGCAGTGCTGGGGCTGCCTGCGCTGTGCGAAGGGGCTGGGGGACACAGCATCCCCCGGCCGGTCCAGGGAGAGCGGAGGCGAGTCCCTTCGCTGCGCTGCATTGGTGCCCATCCTTCTCCCGAGGCGCCCAGCCCCAGCCAGGCTCCAGGGATGGTGGGGGAGAAGCATCCATCCCCCTTATCTCTTTTCTCTTTGTGCAAACACACGAGCCCTCTTGGAGCCGCCGTGTGATGCCGCCAGCCGGAAAGCCGCAAAGGCGGGGAGGTTGCCCAGCTTCTGTCTCCTTCCCAGCAGGTGTGGCTGGCCCTGCCAGGCAGATGGCTCAGCGCCTGGCAGAGATGAACGCCGGCGCCAGGAGCAGCTGGCTCCATCCGTACCCGGGCCAAGAGCAGAGATGCTGAGCAGCGTGGGGTGCTCATGGCAGGCAAATGAGGCAGTGACCTCCCCTGCCAGGCTCAGGCTGTGCTGGGCACATCTTGGGGCGTGTGTGCTGCCAGCTCCTGCCTCTGCCCATGGGGACACTGTGGGAGGGTGTCAGCAGGGACCAGCGGTGCCCTAGGAGGAGACAGGCATCTCCTGAGGACACCTCCAAAACCCAGTTCTGATGGAGGGAACCTCCAGGGCATGTCTGCTCCATCAAGCCCTGGATGCTGGTCGTGCAGAGGAGTCTCCACCCGCTCCCTGGAGCAGATGAAGAACCGTGGAGTAGACCCTGCTCTGAGCCATCAGCTCCTGTACCAGGTTTGCTCCTTGCCTCCTGGCCTAATGAACCGCGGGGCGACCAGCAGACTAATTGGAAGCCCTGTCAGAGCCAGGCCAGGCACTACCTTGTTATTTCTAACCAGTGGAGTGGGGGAAACAGACATTTTCCATCAGCTGGCATTTACTCCAGGCTGCTGTGAGGCTCCTAGCACAGCAGGGCAGGGCTGAGCCAACCCTCAAAAACCCGAGTGTGGGACAAGAAGATGGGGTACAGCACCCCAGACTGGCCAGCCTGTGGGGAGGGAGTGTTACTCCAGCTGGAAAGGGGAGCAGCTGTGTGCAGGCAGCATGGGGGGCTGCAGAAGCTCTCGTGCTGCGGTGGCAGCCACGTTCACAAGGGGTGAACACAGCAGCCCCTGTCGCAAGGCGCAGGCCCTTTTCGGCGTGGTTATTAATACATCCATTTGCCTGGCTCTGAGTGAGGATCCAACACACAGCCCGAGGACTGACAGCCTGGGAGCTGAGTGCCACCACATCTCGAGTCTGACAGTGGGGATGAGGAGACCTTCCCCCGGCCCGGCCTTCCCCAGGGGCAGACGAGAGATGGAGGGTGTCTGGTCCATAGGAGAAAGTCTCCAAGCAGGCTGCCCCTGGCATCCTCAGTCCTCATCTTGCAGCCGGCGCTGGAAGTGGGAGTTTTGAAGTCATGCACAGAGCTGTTTGCTTGGTATTTCCTGCCCCCAAGAACAGGAAGCAGCGGCGAAGCCCAGGAGGGAGCTGCTCTTGGGAGATTTCCAGCCCGATGCATTTTGATCTTTGCCTATGGGAACAGGGGAAAGCTCCGTGCTCTTTCCCTCGTCCCCGTGCCCAGTGCTGGGAGCCAACGGGCTGGGGGCAGGCTGGCTTGGCCTGGGGAGGTGGATTGTGCAGAAACGTGGCAGCTCCAACAGTTTTCCATTTCACTCACCCTCGTACCACTCCAGCCCAGGCTGTATGTGCTGAGGCTTGAGGACAAACGGCGATGCTGGCTCACAAGCTGCAGTGTGAGAAGCGGCTAGTGGTGATGGACACACATCCACCCAGGCTGCCCTACTGATGTCCTGCTCTCTGGGCACTGTCCTCTCAGCCCCATGAACTGCAGGTCCAGTCCTGCCCCCTTGACAACCTTACCTTGTTGGGTCTGTGTCAGCGTCTTGCTGTCAGCCCCCTCCTTCAAGTCTGGGTCCATGCTGGGAACACCCAGCTCTACACACACAAGGGTCCCACAGCCCACCAGGGCTCCGATGAAAACCTGTCCTTGTCCCATGCTTCCAGTGCACACCCAGGTGTCCTCGATGCCACCTGGATCACCAGGGTCCCTGCAGGGACCTCCCTGATGCTGATGGCCACGATGGGACATGGCCAGGTGAAGGGCAGGTTGGACCAGTCAAAGGCACTGTTGCGGCAGGAGTTACTCCCACCAGTTCCACCAGCATCCCTCACTGGCAGACCATGGTAGCAGTCTCTGAGGAATGTGAACAGCACATCATTAAAGCCCAGCCAGCGTGTTCTGGGTCCCTATACAGTTCTGCATGTGGGCTGTCCACCACTGAATGCAGCATTCACAGGGGATGTCACCCCAGCTTAAGGTGATCTATCACTTACCCCAGTCAAACTCCTGCAGTAGGTGATTCCTCCTCTGGGCAAGGACAAAGTCCCACAGAAGGAGAGAGAGTTTGTTCTCCATTTAAATAATCCCTTCTCCTGAGGGCTACCTTTGGGCAGAGCAGATGTTGGGCTGAGGGTGTCCAAGCTGGAACACAGTGATCTCTGGATCTGCTCACAGATCACTATACACATAGATGCTGGGGCTGTTTCTGTGCTGTGCCCTGAGCACAGCCTGCAATGGAGAGATGTAGGGGTGACTTGGCTGGAGGTGACACAGCTGGGAAGCGGGGATATGCCCAGAGAGGGGACCCATGTCAGAAGGGGACAGTGAAGCTGCCATCCTTGGCTTTGCACCGCCTCCGCTCTGCAGCTCATTTGCAAGGGCACCCCAGGTGCTGTCCCCAAGGGTGGAGAGCTCACTGCAAAAGGCACTTAGTCCATTTTGTGGCCATGGAGGCACCAGGTGGGACCCAGACTAAGAGCTCAGGCATTGCTGGACTTCCATGCAGCAATGTCACCATGGGACAGAGCAGCACAGAGCAGGTTGCAGGGGGAACAATTTGGCTTCCCTGACCACCTCCCCTGGGGACACAGTCCATTTTGAAGGTGCTGGATGTCCCACCCCAGGTTCCACGGGGCAGGCAGTGGACCACACAAAGAGACAAGGTTGTCTCTTTGGGGACACAGGAGCTGTCTGCTCTTTGGGTGCCATTCAGCTGTCTGGCTCCGTGTGGCGTCTTGGCATGGCCAGCCAGGTACCTGGAGACATACTAGGGCTGAGACGTCAGACCCCTGGGCAGCGCTTTGGAGGATGCCTACTTGGATTTTCACAGGATCCTCGGAGATCCTGAATCCTTTGACTTGGGATTCTCACCTGGGGTCTCTGCCTGTGACTTCTGGCATTGCCACACTGCTGCAGCACCCTTGGCATGGCCAGCCAGGAACAGCAGACTGCCCAGCACTGAGTCCAGCTGCAAAAACATGTCCTAGCTGAAGGAAAGACCAATACCAGAAGCAATAAAGTCACCGCTGTCATTGCTGAGATGCTGACTGAACCGTGCTGGCACAGGCAGCATTCGTCCAGCGCCTGGCACAGCACCCGGTCCCCGTGGAGCCGCAGGGTAACGCCGCTCGCACGGCAGAGGGTGGGTTCGTGGCTGAACCTGATTTTCTTTGGAAGTGCCAGACCTGGGTCTGGATTCTGGGCACCTGCAGAGGACAGGACCTTGGTCTGTGTGGGGTGGCAGCCGTCGGCGTCATGCTCGGCAGCGTGTGTGCAGGGGGTGTGGGGCAGGGCTGTGCCATCCCCTCCGGGAGTGCGTGGGGGCGAGGACCCGCTGGGACCAGCAGCCTCTCTGGCCATGCGCGCTTTTCCATAAGCAGTCGCCTGGGCAACTGTGAGCGCGGAGCCAGACGAACCATCGGGATGTGAAGCCATTGTGCTCGCTCAGGGAATGATTCCCAGCCCCTTCCCCCAGCCAGGGGGCTCTGGAGGTCACCCCGTTTCACCAGCCTGGGGATGGGCAGCAGATGGCCCTGCCTGGGGCTCCCTGGCAGGCTGGGGCACGTTAACCTCACACCCCTGCTTCCCCCACAGCGCAGCGGGACATCAGGGCTGGAGACTGTGAGAAAAATCTGCCAAAGGTTTATGAATAGAGACCGACGGGGGTGTCCCCAAAAGGGGAGCACGCGGATGAGCTGGGCTCCCAAACCCTTACCCTTCACCCTACACAGGGAGAGGGCGAGGTTTCCCTCTGTGTTACGGCTGGTGGGAAGTGTGCATGTGCCTGTGCACGGTGGGGAGCAGCAAATGGCAAGGGGCTCCCTGTCTTGCTGCGTTTCTGCCTCTCCCCTCTGCTTTGCCGGGGCTGCCGGCTGCTCAGCACCTGCTCGCCCTGGCTGAGCCGCTTTGCTAATGAGCTGCAGCGTCTCGCTCGGGGTCCTGCTCACCGTCGGAGCGCGGGGACTCTCTGGGCTCACGTGCTTAGCTCAGCCCCGCGGTTTAAATCCCTGCCAAGAGAAATGGAAGAATCTGGTGCAGCCAGGCCTGGAAAAAACAGCAAGGACAGTCTCAGATTAACTCTTCCCTCTCCTGCCTTCTCCTCCCTTTCTGCACAGAGGGGACCAGTGGGTTTCACACCCCTCCTTCCCACACCCCGGTTCATGAGGGGGAAAAAAAGGATCTTTTCTCGTGAGATTGCCCAGAATACCCAAGGACCACGTATTCCCACGGCACTTGAAGACATGCCCCCTTTGATCACAGGAGGGCAAAGGGCAGAGATCTGGGAAAAGAAAATCATTAAAACAAAAACAAAAACAAGAGAGGAGACACGGAGGGGAAGGGGGAAAAAAAAATAAAGAATAAAGCGATTCAGGCAGGAGCTTCCCTCAACCTCTGCAGAACACAGTTCACGTTCCCTGCGAGCCTGGGGCGCGGAGCGCGTTCGACGTGAGGTGCTTTGCCCGGCCCCGGTGTAAATTCTAGAGCCTTGCATTTGCATGGCGTGATGGGAAAAAGCTTAAGAGGGGCCCCGGGAGCTGCAGAGGAGGCGGCTGTGCTATCTGGCTACCGCAGGGGCTGTCGATGCACAGACATTTCCAAGGCTATTTGTGAAGGTGAAATGGTCTGTAAAGATTCCAGGACACCATGTGGCAGGACGGTTAGCGGGGCTTCTCCTCCGGTGTTTGCACAGAGCTGCGGGGCTGGAGAGCGGCGGTGTGCGCAGAATGCCTCACGGTGATTAGAGCATCTGCAAATTTCAGCTTAATACACGGCATAATGAGACACGGAATATTATTAGCCTGCAGCCATCCCCCCGCCCCAGCGGCGGTCTCTGCGGCTGGAGCTGGTTTCACCTTCTCGCTGTGCTGCAGGAGGCCCGGTGAGAGATGCTTTGCCCCGCCAGCCGGGCAGGCAGCCTGCGGGCAGCTCTCCGGCCGCGCCAGACCCAGCTCCCGCGGCACACCGAGCAGCTCTGCGCTCTGCTTTACACAGAGTGTGGCTTCACCGTCCAACCCACTGGCTGTGCACACCAGCCCTTTGCTGCGGCACCCTGACTGCAGCCTGCCCAGGCCAGCGGCCACGGGGCTGCTGGTGCAGAGCAACCGCCAATGCCCGGTCCAAAGCTGTGCTGCCTGTGGCTCACCCTCCCGGTGCCACGGGGACCGATCCCCTGCTTGCTGCCCGCCAAGGCAGGTGGTGACAGGAGGGCTCAGGCAGCACAAGGAGCCATGGCAGCTCTCAGAACCGAGAGCGTGGCTTTGTTTTGCAGAGTGACACAAGTGTGTGTGTGGGTCTTCACAAAGAGGAGCAAGTCAGGATGCCGTATGCACTGGCAGTGTGTCCAGACCCACACCAGGTCTGAGCCCGTGCTCCTCCATCCCATTGCCCAGTGGCATCACACAGCCCCAGCTTGTGCAGGTCCTGCTGCGCCTCTCATTGCCTCCCGCTTCTGTCCCAAAGTGATGGGCCTCTCTGAGATGGGAAGAGCTGGATGGCAGAAGGTGTTTCTGCCTGGTGCAGGGGGAGGTGGTATAAGCCAGCAAAACCTGGCTGGCAGGGTCCTGTGTTTGATGAAATCCCAGGTTCATCCAGGAGTGCCGAGCAGCGCAGTGACTGCTGGGGTCCTGAAGCACCACGAGCCCTGACCCAGTGTGAGGCGTGTGGGACCATGGCTCCCACAGGGCAGCCAGGGCGAGGGTGTGAGGAGCACTGGGTGGGTGGCCCATGCGCCTGCAGGTGTGACCATCTGTTGGCACTCATGAGCATGTTCACGTATGTAAGGGTGCATTTGGACACGCATGCACACCTGTGTGTACATGTTTGTGTGGCTGTAAGTGTGAGGAGCGGCGGGTGCACATGCTCCCCTGTGCCAGGCGTATGCCCGTGGGGTACAGGCCGTGTGCTGAGTGTGCAGCTCATGCCAGTATCACTGCGGGTGGCAGGACACACGCAGGGAGTGTGTGTGCATGGGGTGTGTGAGCACGGCTGTGAGGTGTGTGCCCAGCACATGCACACAGATGCCTCCGGAGCTGTTTGGCTCTATGGACTTTCTGGCACGGCGTTTCAAGGGAGAGGAGCGAGGCATGGCAGTGGTGAGGGGTCATGGTCCCTCCTGCCTGGCACAGGACAGCACTGGCTGTGCCTGCTTGGGGCCGGTCTCTTGCCCAGGCGCAGGTGAGCGAGTGGTTTCACCCGCCAGCCTCTCCCTCCATCTTGTGCCGACCCACGTGGTTGTGTGACCTTGTCGCTGCTGCCGAGCGGAACCATCCCTTGTTTTGCCTGGGGTATTTTTCAGCAAGATCAGCTCCCCTGCCTGCTTCAAAGCTGGCATTTTCTGCCAAAGGTATGACAGTGACCTCTGCAGCCAGGGGCACTCCCCCCAGAGATGCTTGCAGCCGCCTGAATCACCGTCCCTCACTCTTGCCATTTATTATGCTATTGATATATTTTTAAAAAGCAAAAGCAGAGTCTGGAGAAGGCACCACCAAAGCGAAAGCTGCTGTGATTGCCGTTAAACCAACACTAACCACCGCTGCTGTTAATCTGCACCAAGGTCAAATTCACAAATCGGCGGGTTAGTTTCGGTTCCAGCCTGAAATTAGATCATCATTTAGTTAAATCATCCCTTCGATACAGGAAGAAAACTGGAGCGGACCTGGTCCTCATAAATCCTGCAGAAGGGTCTGGGAAGGTGGCTCTGTGTTTTAATGGAATGTGACCAAAGCAGTTCAGATCCATAGCGAGGAGCCAGCTAAATGTTTAAATAGTGAAAACGACTTATCACCCACTGCCCAAGCCATAACCTCCAAGCTGATTTGGACGCTGCCTCCTCAGATGTGTTCCTTGTCCCCAGCACGGTGTTAACCTCTGCTTCAATAAGCAGAGGTCTGAGGCTCCCCATATACCGGAGTCGACTGATGTCCATTTCAAGTTCCTCAGGACTTTGAAACCCAAAACCCACTTTAATTTTATGAGTAATTTTATGGGACAATCTTTAGGGCTGTGAAAGCTGGAAACTTTCCTTCAGGTACCTTGACCTTACGGCGGCTCATCTACCCGTGCCGGCGCCCCGCTACACTTTCATCTGATCACCCTTGAATTCAGAGCTATAAAAGGGATGGGATGTCTCCTGGCTAATAAAAATAGGAGAAAAAAAAAAAAAAAGAAAAAATAAGGGAGAAGTGAAGCTAAAGATAAAGGTGTTGTGAGTCCTCCCCTCCGCAGCCTTTGGAACGTCATGAGTGGGGGCTGGTGTCTGAATCAGCAACCAGATGGCGAAATCCTTCAGGCTCAGCACTGCTCACTGCTGGCCGTGAGGATGGCCAGAGCCTGCAGCGGGCTCCCCACCGTCATCTAGGGCCACGGGCTTTGGGCAACCCACCCAATCCCCTGGACGTGGGATAGGATACAGTGCTGCGGGTTGGAGGCGTCTTCATCACCCCAAGCTGTGTGTGGGCTAAGGGAAGACCTGGCTTTGGGAAGGAACCACTTCCCGGCTCTGCTGGGGTGTCTGGGCCGCCCCCTCCCCGCCGTCAAGCCAAGCGTGTGTGGGCATGGGTGAGTGCTTATCTGTGTGCCTGTGTGGAGAGGGTGCAGAA
This sequence comes from Hypotaenidia okinawae, assembly GCA_027925045.1. Taxonomy (NCBI): domain Eukaryota; kingdom Metazoa; phylum Chordata; class Aves; order Gruiformes; family Rallidae; genus Hypotaenidia; species Hypotaenidia okinawae. The sequence continues at coordinate 737,812 of BSDF01000014.1, read as the reverse complement.
CTGGGAGGAAACAGATATGCTGCACATGGAAGTAGGGCCACAGCCACGAGGGAGGATTCAGCTGTGCTTATACCATGAGAAGCACACCCACTGTCCACACATTAAGGTCAGTCAACCGGGTGCCAGGAGCAGGGGATGCGGGGCAGAGGGACTTATCCTCCTTTGTCAGGGGCCAGGAGACCTCTTGGGTCTCACTCACTCCCAGATGACCAGACACAGGGTCATGTCACCACCTTCAAGCAAGCACACCTCTATCTCTCAGCTTGGCATCCCTCAGTATGTCTAAATCCTTACTCAAACTTTTTCTTCACTCTTCCTTTTGGGTTGACTCTGGCATCACATCTACTGACAACTGACATCTCCTGACAACTTCTCCTCCACCTGCTCAACAAGGAACCCAAAAACGCAGGCTCTTCCTTCCCCCAAAACCTCCTCTCCACAGAGGGGCCCAGTAACATCTCTGACAACAAACAGCAACGTGTCATTTGTTTTTATTACTCTAGGAGGGCAAGCTGCTGTGCGTGACCAAGGAAACGGAGAGCTGGCTGCCCTTGTGAACTTGCTGAGTGCCTGATGGAGAACGGGAGGAGAAGAGAGCTGGGGGAGTAGGAAAAACATTACTTCTCTCCTGCTTATTGGCTGAGGCAAGATTGATTGACTGCGCTTGCGATAGCATAGCGTGCGTCAAGGTAGGCACAAAATTGTGGCTAGCGCTAGAAAACCACCGGCCGCGTGGGTGAACTCAATGTGAGAAACGACACACGGGGCAGATGTAGATTCTGCCTTGAGCTGGGGAGGGATGCGGCTCCCTGGGGTAGGGAGGGCAGAGGAGAGGAGCCTGACACGGAGCATGGAGGCGTCTGATGGTACTCACCGCTCACTTGATAGAGTAGGGCTGGACTTGTCCTTTTGTTGTCTCCAGTGTTTATAGATGGAGACAAAAGGACCCTTCTGGGATGCAGTTCACCTCCTCACATCGGTTGTGAGGTGTTCCCAGAGGTTTACTTTGCAGGTGGTGACTTCCCTGCTCAACACAGCAGATGCAGATCTCCCAGGGCACTCTCCTTCTGGCTAAGGGAAAGGACTTGAAGAACAGGGGGTGGCTGGGGGGGCACGTTAGGGATGGCAGTGGGAGATGAGGAAACGCCACGGTACTGGTTTGGGGGTGGCTGTCATTACAAGGTGCTGTGCACACACTGACCGGAGGGATGGCAGAAGAAGAGTGGAGGAAAGGGCTTGTGAAGAGAAGGGCGCTTTTGTGATGAGAAGGGGATGTTTCATCTGGATGGGGTTTCAGGTCACATCAAGGCAGTTTGGTATGAACAGCTCAGTTTTGCATGATCATAATGGCTCCAGGGCCGTTTACCATTGCAACAGATACTCCAACCAGAAGAACAATTTCTATAAAGGATGTGGGAATTTCTGACAATCTTTGTTTAGAAAGCCTCAAAATTCTGCCTTGCAGTTCCCCTAATTCTGATGCTCTCAGCCTTTGGTGTTCCAAAACAAAAGGAAAAAAAAAAAAAAAAAATCAGTTTCTGGAAGAACTTCGATAAAGCATCATTGCCCTGCTGCCAACCTCCGTGGCTTGGATCTCACCACGCTGGGACTGAGTCCGCCGCAGAGCAGTGGCAGAGGAAGAGGCTGAGATGTTAAGGAGGCCAAAGGCATCGGTGTGGTCAGAGGTATCGCTTGGGAGCTCCTTGACGGGGCAGGGGCTGCCGTGAGCAGGGCCAGGGACCTGCATGGAGCAGCCAGTCCCTCTGCCAGCTGCACGTCCCTGGCCCCGCAGCGTTCTCCGGCAATGCCTTACACAGGCTATTTTTATGCCGTGTGAAAAAGCGTGTCTTTCTGTGAGGGGAGGAAAGGCGGCGTGGAGAGGGAAAGTGAATTAGTGAAGGTCACGGGCATAACGCCGCTCGGCATGCTGCTGGGGCCGAGCGTGGAGAGCTGAAGGGGGTGGCACAGGGGCCCGGTGGAAGGCTTATCTGGGGTGGGAAATGGTGGCAGAGCATCTCTGCGCTCCACCTCTGCCTTCCCAGGGAAAATCCAGCCGCTGTGGCCCTGCCAGCACGGGGGAAGCGAGCTGGCAGCGTGTACCTACTCCTGTGCTGCTCGCTCGCTGCTGCCACTGACTGTTTGTGGAGCATCAGGCGCTACACGGGCTGTAACCAGGATTTTACCTACAGCATAAAAAGTAACGATCGCGCTCTCACGCTAAATCACGCGCAGCCAGATCATAAGCTGGAGTTGCACCTGCCCGTGGCAGCAAAGGTTTCATACCTGGGAGAGCCCAAATAGCTCCTCATGGCGAGAAGCACCCTTTCCCCCCCCCCCCACCCTGCTGAAATCAGTGAGCGGGACATGTCCCAGCACCACACCCCAGCACCTAGCCATTTCTGCGACACCTCTTTCCCTGCGCTTTCCCCTCTTCCTTTAAAGCAATGTCTTTTCCCAGGAGAGGTGGATGCAGAGGATGCCCTGCCAGCACGTCGCTGCTTGACGAAGCCCCGGATCACGCTTGGGCTTTCCTCACTTGGGTGAGCCTAGTGGAAAGTTGGCTGGGGTGCTGTTCCCTTTCGTGCGGGGTTTGGGAGCGGCGGATGCAAGCCCAGGCAAGGGGAAGAGCATCCGCTGCCGCGCCGACGCAGCTCCGTCCCGCAGCGCGTGGCTGGCTGGGTACCGCGGGGAGCCTGCGCGCTCTCCTGCTTCTGGGGGACGCTGCGGGCGGAGTTCCCATCACTTTCTCATCTCGGAGCAGATTTACGAGCCTCCCAAAAGCTCTCCCGTAGCCCTCCAGGAAGGCTGGGGCTGGGGGCTGGCGGGGGGGTGTGGTGTGTGGGGGGCTACTTGCGGGGAATTGTGCATCTACTTTCTTACACGGCTGCGTACCACTGTGCAACGGTAATCCCCTGAGCAGGGTGAAACGGAGGCCTAGCTACCATGACCTCCTCTGTAGGTTTCCATGGATACCATGTACTATAAATAAAAAAAGGAATTTCAAACCAGTTTTCAATCCTGCTTAGTGGGAATAGGAAACCTCTTTTGAATTTAGTTTCCTATCTCACCTTACAGGGGTTATTTTGCAGCCCGTTTGAAACAAATAATTACCCCTTCAGCCAGGAAATTACCACCAATCATACCTATTTACTTCCAAACACTCGGCTAATTAGCACGTTGGGGAGAGCTGCCTATTTGCACGCTGGAGATGGGGAGGCTTAGCGTCTTTATTTTGGTGGTGCCGGGGAGAAAGGACGTGGGGCCAAGGGTCAGCGAGGGGCGTCAGAGCCCTCCGACGGGAAGAAAAAAACATATAAAAGGAAGAAGGGAGAGCTGTAAAACTCGAAACACCAAGATGCCGTGTGAATTAGCGTGCGAGAAGCCCCGGCGCAAAAAAAAAAGGGGGGAATATTACATCTGCATCCTTTTGCAATGAATCAGAGTCATGCTGCAGATTTTGTCTGGCATACTGGGTCTCTGGAGGATAGAAAATAATTTGGTCGCAGCAGTGGGAGGTGTGTGTGCGTGGAGAAGGGAGTTGCTTTCCAACAGCCTGCTGTGGTGAGAACATGCCTGACACTTCATTCCTTTCCAGTTAATGCAGCGAGGCCGGGAGGAAACTTAACCCTCTAATTGCTAAAGTGTACCGGGGACTTGGGAAAGTCCTTGGAAACCAAAGCGGGCTCCCAGGCCGGTCTGGTCTCACCCCCGGCATCGGCACCGGCACGGCGGGCAGACAGCTGAGGGGATTTGCCCAAATGGCAGGAGGTGGGGGCTGGGGAAATGCTAATTTGAAACAGGCGCTGGCGAGCAGGGGAGGAGGACAGAGAGGTTGTGTTTTTCAGACCTCGGGGCTGGCAGTGGGCCTGCAAAGTCCAGTCCGTCACAATGCTGGGCCTGAGCCAGCTGGACACGTGGTGGCTTGCCGAGGGGTCTCACGGTCTGGCGTTCCCAAACGGCTCCCAGCCCCAGCTCAGCACTGTGGGTCCACGCTCCTGGATCCCCCTCACTGCAAATCCCAAGCGCTTCACATCGCTGCACCGGTCCTGTGGCCCCGAACCCCCCAAATGGCTCTCGTGGCCACACAGCACAGCCCCCACCGTGGCGTGGGGCTCGCAGGGGTGGCCTACACCTTTTGCTGGACAAGGGAGGGTAGGCAAAGGATGCAGGATGGGCATACAAATGCGGGGGCACAGCCCCCCTGCATAGCCTTTATGGCTGCCTAGGGGTCTGCTTACAAGGGAAGGGCTTGCTTCCCACTGCCGTCTTTGGGAGGCTGCCCCCAGCACATGCAACTCCATCCGGGAACCCACCACTGCCAGCACCTTGCCCACCCTTGTACAGGTCTCCCAGGCTGTGCAGGATCAGGACCAGCAAGGATGAGGCCTTTCACTGCTGGGGAGGAGGAGGAGAAGGAGGCAGCAGCTCTGTTGGTAGCACAAAGCACCCAGAGCTTGGCCAGAGCCTGGTGAGCACTACAGGTAAGCTCTGCTCGAAGCAAGTCCATAATGTTTAATAGCACAGGATGATCGCGGGCGTCTGACTGGGAGCCTGTGCGCTGCTGCCCTCCTAGAGCTCCCTATTAGCATTTCCAGGACATTGATGTTGTGCTGGGATGTACGGGAAGGCACTCGTGAGTTACAGAGCAGCAATATATCAGCGCAAGCGAAGGGCCCATTTAAGCTTAATATCAGAGGCCGGTTGTTTCTGGAGTCAGGTGTCTCATTCCCATTGAAATTCAACAGGAGTTGGAGTCTGCTCCCAGGGCTTCTTTGAAAGTCCCAGACTTAATTAGTATTTATCTTAATTAGGGGGACGTTACCTGCTCTGGGAACCGCATGCTATCTGCTGTATTCATCCCCGCAGCACCCTGAGAAAGGGCTCCCAGCCCTTTTTGCAGTGGGGGACGGAGGTGTGGGGTGGCTCCTGCTGCGAGGCTGCAGCTCCACAGGGAGCAGAAAACATCTTTGTGGGGGGCTGAGAGGGCCATAGTGTCTGCCCCATCCCCTCCTGAGCCACAGCCACGTCCTCTTGGGAAGCCAGGGAGGGCAACACAGGAGGCTGTGGGGATGTCACTCGACTGGCTGCAGCAGGATGATGCTGGGCAGCCCCTCCCCTTGCCGCCTACCTCAGACTGTGGGCGTTTTTGGGGTGACCTGGACAGACAGGGAGCCAGCTCAACCCTGGCTGTGCTTGGAGCACTGCTGCTCGTTCACCATCTTCAGGCCAGGCCACAAATCGCAGGGTGGAGGATGGGATGGTGAGGAAAAAGAAGAAAATCAGGGCTCTGTTTTTTTAAAAAACAAAGTTACCGGCTTGGGAAGAGCTTAGAAACCTGATCTGGTCCAAGCCATAAACAGCCAAAAAGGGTAAGCTGCGGGGCTCCCTCGGCAAGGGGCATCTCACCCACACCCTCTTGCAGAGGCAGTTGGGTCAGCAGAGGCAGACAAGCCTGAACAGCTCCTCTGTTCTGCCTGCATGGACTCTGGAGGGCAGTGAAACCAAAATCTGAGGGCCTGCCACCTGTCCTCAGAGCCCAGGGGATGGGGTACGGCTGCAGCACCTTGTCTGCTCCCCCTGCACAGTGTGGAGGGATGGGGACAGAGTCCCAGCTGGGCTGGTGGCTTGCAGAGAAGGGGTTTGTGACAAGCAAGCTGTCCCCAGGCAGAGCAATCAAAACTGTGTGACCTCCCACGTGGCGCTGCCGGGAGTGGGATGTGAGCCCTGGGGCTGGTGGTGGCAGAACAGCGTGTGTCTCCAGGGACTGTGCAGGCAATACGGATGAGGCACTGCCATGGGGAGAGGGCAGGGGTGCTGACATGGGAAAGGAGAGGACTTGAGCCTCCTCCCTCCTCCTCCCCCTGGCCAAAGCTGTGAGTCTGGGTGGGCTGTGCTGACAGATATCTCCAAAGGGTCAGCCTTGCCCCCCAGGGCTCTGCAGGGGAGGCAGTGCAAGGTGTCCCTCCAAGAGTGCTGGGGGCAGTGCAGGCAGCGATGGTGTCCCTACAGAGGCAGGAGAAGGGGCACTTGATGGTCTGAAAAGGGCAGGGGTGAGATGAGCCATCTACAAAACATCCCTGGCCAGCCTGACAAGAATGGAGAGCAGGAGCTGAGGAGAGGGAAACCGGTCTGCCCAGCATGGGATGCTGGGGGCCAGTCTCAGGAACCAATCAGATGGGTCAGCCCACAGCTGACCTTAGGGGCGGTTTGGTTTTCTTCTTGGTGGCCTGGTGACAGGGAACTCTGTCATGGTGCAGGGAGATGGCTTGTGAAATGCAGGTCTGGCGCTTGAGAAAGGGGTGGGATGGAAAGTGGTCTTGAAGGGAAGAAGGTCTGGAAGGTCTCTTGGGAAGAAGACAGGACGAGTTAGCCACTGAGGGTGGAGAGTGCCAAAATGCAAACTGTCAGGGAGCTTGGTTTACAAACATGTTGAATGGCCTTGCCTCAGTTCTTCCTCCTCTTCACTAACGCTGGGAGAAGAACAGCAAAGGTTTCATAAGAGAAGGGAAACACCCAGAAACCAAGAGTTCATGTTGTGCGGCCTGATGGAAATTCCTGGAAGTGTTTATGTGGCAGAGTTGCAATTAGGAGCCATATCCTCCCAAATACCATTGAAAGCTGTGAGAAAAGCATTCCTTCCAGATCCTGGTGACACAGGAATAAAACAGGTGGCACTGAATTTAGCACTACTGTTCAGCCAAGAAAAACGTGGTAGCTAGAAAGATGGACCACTCCATCACTTCATTCTGCTTCATGCAAAGCTACTATTACCTTGCTCAATATTTTATGGAAGCCTGTAGTCTTTGGGATCGTAGACAATGTGCTAATGTAAAGTTACTTGAGCTTATGGAAGATTTCGAAGGCCTGGTTTCCATGTGTTGAGACTGGCACCATATCAGAGGAACAGCTGAGTATACAGAGCAGGGAAGCTACATGTGAGTTATCCAGGGAGGAGAGAATCTGCCTGGGGCTGCAGGCCTGGGCCCTGCAAGGTGGAGGGGAGGCAGCGGTCCTGGCTGGTCCTTCCCCACTGCGCAGGCAGGGTGGAGTCTTCACAAGAACCACTTGTATCAGTACAGGCTGGGGTGAGCTGCTGGAGAGGAGCTCAGTGGAGAAGGACCTGGGGGTGCTGGTGGGTGACAGGGTGGCCATGAGCCAGCAGTGTGTCCTGGGGCTGAGAGAGACAATGGGATCCTGGGGGCATCAGGAGGAGTGTGGGCAGCAGGTCACAGGAGGGGATCCTCCCCCTCTGCTCTGCCCTGCTCAGGCCCCACCTGGAGTGTTGTGTCCAGTTCTGGGCTCCCTGGGATCAAAGGGACAGGGATCTCCTGGAGAGAGTCCAGAGGAGGCTCTGGAGATGCTGAAGGGCCTGGAGCATCTCCCCTGTGAGGAAAGGCTGAGGGAGCTGGGGCTGTTCAGCCTGGAGAGAAGAGACTGAGAGGGGATCTGATCACTGGGGATCAATAGCTGAAGGGTGGGACACAGGGGACATGGGCAGCCTCTGCTCAGGGTCTGTGGGGACAGGACAAGGGGTGATGGGCTCAAGTTGGAGCACAGGGAGTTCCACCCCAATGTGGGGAAGAACTTCTTCCCAGTGAGGGTGAAGGAGCCCTGGGCCAGGCTGCCCAGGGGGTGTGGAGTCTCCTTCTCTGGAGAGATTCCAGCCCCGTCTGGACACCGCCCTGTGTGCCCTGTCCTAGGGACCCTGCTTTGGCAGGGGGTTGGACCCCATGGGCTCTGGAGGCCCCTTCCCACCCCTGTGATCTGTGATTCTGTGATTCACAAGCACAAGGAATGGGATTATCAGGCTTTATTGGCCTGGATTACTGTGCATGGATCCTTTGCTACACACCAGGCAGGCAAGGCAGAGCTGGGGCTGTGAGGAGGGCAGGCAGGGGGAGATGCTGGGGCTGTGAGGAGGTGGGAAGGAGGAAGGTAGGGCTTCCCTTCCCTGTGGAACAGCATGTCAGCTGCTGTTGCAAGCATTAGGCCCCGGAAATGCTTCTGGGGCCATGGGGCAAGGACAGGATGTTTAGAGAGTCTAATTTTAGCTTGGCAAGGTGCATCCACTCTGAAGGAGGTCAGCTCTTCTCTAGGGCGACCAAGAAGGAGATGCTGCTTCAGCTGTTCCCTAGTGCTGCCTGGAGGAGCTGGCTGCCCTGCTCAGGGGGATGGAGATGAACCCAATGCCTTCAGCCAGCAACTGGGAACCCCTCAGGGACAGCGCTGAAGGGAAGACCATCTCCTCACTGATTCTGGAGCTGCTCTGGAGATCCCAGAGGCAGCAGAGAGACACAGACCCACAGCCAGGTATTGCCCTATCACTAGCAATTTCATTCATCAAACCATCAAATCACAGAATGTGTTAGGTTGGAAAGGACCTTCATAGGCCAACTAGTCCAACCTCCCTGCAGTAAACAGGGACATTTTGCTCAGAGCTTCATCAAGCCTGACCTTGAATGTCTCCAGGGATGGAGCCTCCAACACCTCTCTGGCCACCCTGTGCCAGGGTCTCACCACCCTCAGAGTGAAGAACTTCTTCCTCATCTCTCATCTAACCCTGCCCTGCTCTAGTTTAGACCATCACCCCTCATCCTATTGCTCCCTGTCCTTACAAACAGCCCTGCCCAGCTTTCCTGTAGGTCCTTCAGGGGCTGGAAGGGGCTCAGAGGTCTCCCCAGATCCTTCTCTTCTCCAGGCTGAACCAGCCCAACTCTCTCAGCCTGTCTTCACAGGAGAGATGCTCCAGCCATCAGATCATCCTCCTGGCCTCCTCTGGCCCCTCTCCAACAGGTCCATGTCCTTGTCGTGGTGAGGGCTTCAGAGCTGGATGCAGCACTGCAGGTGAGGTCTCCCCAGAGCAGAGCAGAGGGGCAGAATCCCCTCTCTCCATCTGCTGCCCACACTCCTGGGGATGCAGCCCAGGATGTAGTTAGCCTCCTGGGCTGTGAGTGACCATTGTTGACTCATGTCCACCTTTTTTCCCATCAGGCTCACCAGGACAGGCAAGAGCCTTGCTATCCCTGGAGCCTCATGTGATGTAGCCTGGGAAGGGGGAGTGGATTGGTAGGCAGGTGGAAAAGCTTTTGTGACAACCAGCTTTCAACTTTTGCCAGCATCTGAAGCAACTTTTGCCCACCTGCACTGGTTTTTCTAGTGGCTGCCAAACTTCAGTCTGGCATCCTGGCACCATGACCAGCATGACACTGATCCTGGGAAGAGATGGTGCCCTGTGAACAAGTTGGGGGCTTTAGGTATGCCCACAGAATAGTTGGGATTGGTAGGGACTTCTGGAGATCACCCACTCCAACCCCCTGTGACCCAGAGCAGGGTCCCCTCGAGCAGGCTGCACAGGGCAGTGCCCAGGATCACAGGGTCTCCAGAGATGGAGACTCCCCAACCTCTCTGGGCAGCCTGGCTCAGGGCTCTGCCACCCCCATAGTAAAGAAGTTCCTCCTCAGGGTTAGGTGGGACTTCCTCTGCTCCAGTTTGTGCCCATCACCCCTTGTCCTGTCCCTGGGCACCTCTGGACACAGCCTGACCCGTCCTCCTGTCCCCATCCACCCTGACACAAGCATTGATCAGCATTGATAAGATCCCCCCTCAGTCCTCTCTTCTCTGGGCTAAAATGTCCCAAGTCCCTCAGCCTCTCTTCATAAGAGAGATGTTCTAGTCCCCTCATCATCTTTGTAGCCCTCTTTTTGTACCCTCTCCAGAAGCTCCCTGTCCTTCCAGAACCGTGGAGCCCTGCACCGCACTCAGAATTCCGGGTGAGGCCTCACTAGTGCAGAGCAGAGCACCCTTCCTTCTGGAGCAGGTCTCTCCTGACCACAAAGCCAGGCTGTGGAATAACCTGTCACACCATTCTCATTTCATTGGGCTAAATGATCTGCAGCACTAATTGCAGACATTTGGAGAACCTTTTGCTTTTGCTCTTTTAAGTAAGGGTCTACCTGGATGTGTGAGTGGAAGTGAGAAACCCTGGAAATACTTCTTCCAAAATGAAACTTGCCAGCATCTTCTGTGCCCCAGGATCATGGGACAACCTGAAGAGGAGTCTGGAGAAAGATCATATCCAAGTAATTTGCTCAAAACTTGGGTGAGGCTGTTCCCAAGGGCCACTGCCTCCAAGTGAGCCCACAGGACTTGAAACAATGAGGTTTCTTCTGCCATGGAAGAGTATAAATAGGTAATCCAGATTAGCTGCTAAATACCTTCAGGAGGTAGGATCAGTGAAAGGAAGAGCAATGCTGGCTGTATCTCACCAGGAGAAAAAGTGTAGCTGTAACACTGCCTGTGCAAACTCCTCTCCCATCTGAGAGAGTAAATCATGGGAAAGACTTTGAGAAACTTCCCAAAGCCCACAGAAGTACTGTTTATGTGCACAGGAGATGTGTGTGAGTCTGCTGCATCACTTCACCCTTTGCTCCCAATGCCACGATCAAAGTAGTGAGCTGGCTGATTTTGCTGGTGTTTTGGCATAAACCATTTGCTGGGTGAGCTGATGCTTTAATTCACACAGACACCACCAGCAACAGTGTTGTGTTTTGGATGTCAGGATTGGTTTCCCTGTAGAGAACTGGTCAGAAAAGGAAATGTCTGCTGGAAGAAGTGTAACTTCCCAGTTATCTGGGTCCTACATCCATCAGGAGTTTTGGTGGACCTTCAGAAAGCATCATCTCTCTGCTCTCCATGGGCTTGGACTGGTTCTGCACAAGAACGGTGGTCAGCACCTCAAGTTACCAGTTTTGACTCTGTTCTTGGTCATGGTTCCCTTCCTTGCATGGGCTTCTTCCCCGTCTGGTGAGCTCATTGAGGCTATTTGATGCTGGACTGACAGAATATGAATGTGTATAGCACTTAGCCCCTCACCTCAGGGTGAACATAGCATCCTAATGCAGGAAACAAGCCTCCCTGACACAGGGAGCAGAAGAGCTGCGTTCTTTTCTCAGGAAACATAAAGACATTGATCTGCAATGCTACTGGAGGCAACATTTGTGCCTTCAGAGCCTCCAAAAACTAAAGGAGGCAGCAAAAAATCAGTGAGGGTTTGGTGGAGGAGGTTTTCTAGCTGTCTTTCACTGTGGGTCTTTGCTTTTGATATGCATGCTCGAGGTGCAGCGTAGCCTGGTGAGGCGTGTGGACTTTTCCTCCATGGAAGGTGGTGCCACCAGCTCTGTGAGACACACCATCTGCAATGTGGAGATGGGCTGGTAGTTACTGGGGACCCTGGGTCAGTTTTCCCCTCTGAGAAGGAGATGAAGATGAGAGAGTGACTCTCAGTTGTCTTAGGCTGAATAATGAGAAGGATGGGGTGTCCCTGTAGGTCAGCAATATTTTGGTGGGAGTTGTGTATGCCTTGGTGAAACCCCTCTCCTGAGCACAGAGCAAACTGGGGAACCTCAAAATCAGGTGTGTTTTCAGAGATGCAGGTGTTTGAGCCACACTCCTGTCCAGCGCTGCACAGAGATCTTGTCTCAGTCCTCATGTCCCTCCCCGTTGGCATCAAATGGTCAGGGCTTGCAAAGCATCAGAACAGGGCTGAGCTGCTGCATGATCCTCTCTGATACGTGCTGGTCCCTTCCCTCCAGGAACAGCAGGGCAGTGAAGCCCCCAGACCCTGATGGAGAACCAGAGGCTGTTTGAGTCTGTGCAGATCTGCTCTGTGTCCTCCCCAGCCAGTGTGGGTTGGGTTGGGGAGCTAAACCCACCCACCGTCTCTGCCTGGGATAAAGGGAGTTTGTTTCTGCTTCAGCTCATTGCAATATCTCCTGCTGGCAGACTTTCCAATTAGGGAGCCAAGTGGGAGTCAGGAGAGACCCCAGGGTGGATTTCACACTCGCTCTTTATTTATATGTAAACCTGGATGCAGGGCTGAGCTGCTGAGCAAGTGAGAGAAGCAGCACTGAGGGAGGAGGAGGCCAACCCCTGAGCAGAGGTCTCTGTAGCTCTCAACTGAAGTGTGTGTGTGGGACAGGGCTGAGGGAGAAGGGAAGTCTGGCTTGTCTCTTCCACCTGCTTTGGCTGCTGGGAGGGTGCCTGGCTCGTGTCCTCTTCCCAGTCCCTGCTCGTGCCTCCCAGAATGGCACTGGAGCATCTCTAGATGCTGAGGGTGGCAAGTTCTCTCCTGGTGACAGAGATGACCGTTCTCATGCACCCCAGTGTTCGCACAGCATGGAGGTGCCTGCTGGGCTCAGGTGGGATGCAGGGTCTGTCCCTCCCTCTCCTGCCCCTCAGCTGGCACCCCAGTCCTCCCGGGACACCCAAGCCAAGCACTGTCTCTCTGCAGAGGCCCACTGTGAAGATGGTCCTGGCCCTACAGAGGGGTTAGCTGGAGGAAGCCCAATGAGGGAAGTGTGGGAAGAAGAGGATGGCACAGCTGCCCACAGCCGTGCAACAGGATGTCCCAGGCAGGGCTGTGACACCTTCTGGACTTCCTCCATCCTCTACTCTCTTCCGTTTCCATTGGGTGGGACCTATCCAAACTGCCAAAAACAACTGGAATTGCTCTCTTTAAAAAAAATAAAGCTTAATAAAGGCAAACGGATTGATTTAATGTTAAAACCTGGAGGGATCAATCCTTCCACAGACAGAAAAGAGCACAGCATTGTCCCATGGGCAGCCAGCGTGTGAGCAGACACCATTTAGGGAGGGAGTCCCCCCAGAAAGGGCATCTTCAGTTTTCAGCAGTTCTGGTCACTGGGACCTGTTTTTCAGGCTAGAGCACAAGGTGCTTTTGCTTTGCTTTGTGGCATGATGGTGGCTGCACAAGCAGTTCCACCCAGCCAGCAACTCCTCTCCTTCCCTTTGTGAAACCTGACTTCTCTCCAGCTGGCTTTCTGCAGGCATCTCAGCCGGGTGACACGCCAGGTGATGCTCACACCCACCTTTCAAGTGACAGCATTGGTGGGTCGGTCCCTGTGATGCCAAGACTGTTTTTGGCTAGCTTGCCAGGTGAGCTTAGCAAAGCACCTGTCGGATGGGAACAAGGAGGTGTAGGGTCAGCGCCTGGTTTTCTGCCTCTTCTCTTGTGTTGGGGAGTGTTTGGTGTCTGGCCACGCTGTGCCTCGTTAGAAGAGCGGTAGCAGGATTTATTAGCTGGGTGGATATGCCAGAAAGATAAATTCAGCACTGTGTGGGGAGTATCACAAGACTACAGCTGTACTCAGGAGAGTCTGCAGGCCACAGTGTTTCTCCCCGTGCCACTGAACTGCAGCTACTTCTCAGGAACAGTCAGAGTAGAAAGACACACCTGAGGGTCGCTGGGAGACCTGGAGAAGGATGAGCAGCAGCACAGGGAAGGTGAATGGGGATTGCTCATCCTTCTCTCCCAGTTGAGAAGCAGGGCCATGAAGCAAAGCCAGTAAGTCAAAACAGATGGGAAGAAGCCATTTTTCATGTGATGCGTTGAAGTGCTATGGAACTCCTTGAGAAAGGGCATAGTAACACCAAGGACATGGGATTAGAGAAGAGAAACCCACTGACAAGTGTGGACTGCACCTGGCTCAGGCAAGCCAGCTGGGGGAAACTTTAGGTGTTTACCTTCCTCTTGTATCCTTCCCCAGGTATCAGCTGCTCTCAGAGATGGGACCTGGGGAAGGTGGACCTTTGGGCCAGCGGCACCACCGTTCTCATGCCATGAAGTTTGAGCAGACCCTGCCAAACCTGGGAAGAGTGCAACACAACACAGGACACAACATGGTGGCATCATATGTCACCATCGACTTGGGGACACCCTCTCCAGGAAGGGCTCTTCCTAGTTCACTGCGTGGGCAGGGCTGGAAGGCAGAGCTGCAAGGTGCGTGTCATGATCCCACCCAGGGCTCTGCCTGCAGTTCATGACCTCAGCAGAATGTGAAGGTCAAGGAAGGCCTGGGGACAAGCTACTCCCATGGGTCCCTGCCATGTTCAGGTGAGTGGGGCAGCTTGGAGGGTGGACAACACCTCAGTGGGGCGTTACCTGGAGTTGTAGGATGAGATGGATAAAGCTCCATGCTCAGTATGGGATGTGTGTACTTTTGGGTGCAGCTTTGTCCCTTAAATCCCTGTCTGTATGTAAACTGGCCTCAAAGGAGTCTGTGAGCCCCATGCTGACTCTTGGAGCCACATGAATATCCCAGCAAGGCAGCAGACATCCAGCAGCCAAGCTGAGCCAGAGAGCACCTTTGGAGCCAAAATCCCAGGGCCTGAGAGGAGACGTTCCCATCTCACACAGCCTGAAATGGCCCCCAGCTGAGGCACTCTGTCCCCTCCGGAGCAGTGGGAGAGCCAGCCCCTTCAGCACATGGCTGCTGGGTTATTATTTAAGGACCCCGACACAATTAGCAAGGCGCTGGAGAGCAGCCAGCGCCAACTGCAGGTGTTAGTGCCTCTCCAGGGCACAGGAACAGCTGGGCTCCACCTTCCTGGCTTGCAACTCTCAAGGGCAGTCCCAAAAATAGGCTGCTGCAATCACCTTGGCCAGAGACCCCGCTGACACAAATCACCCTGGCAGAACGGCGTGAGGGAGGAAACTGATTTGCAGGGAGATGAGCACAGGGACGACAGGAGAGTGATGATCAGGACAACCTGCCTCTCTGCAAACCCAATCCATCCGAAGGGGGTACTCCTGGACCGGGGGGATCCTGCATGCCTCACAGATCTCACTCATCCATCTTCTAACCCCACCAGTTTGCCCTCTGCCTCGGCTGTAAGACCAGCCCCTTCCCCACCAGTCCTGGCCCTAATGAACCCTGGTTGTTGCCCCAGCCCACTGGTAATCGCTCTGCTTTGCTGTGAGCCCCTGGCAGAGGCACCTGGGTGCCACAGCAGGCACCAAGTGTTGCTTTACCCACTGTAATTAGCAGGTTAGGCTCCTCATCTCTCTGATGTCTGTTTTCATTGCTCTCTGCTGCTCACGGGAAATCTGATCAGCAGTATCTAGGGTCTCGTGTCAGCAGCAGTCATTGCTAGGCTGAGCACCTTAGCAACGGGGCAGCCACGGGATGGGAATACTGTAGGCAGAGGTATACGAGCTGGCTCTGGGTGGGCACCTCAGCTCTAGCTGCTGTGGGAGTTTCTAAGGGATTTAATGATGCTGTGGAAGAAAGGGAAGAGTGTTCTGGTTCCCCTTGAAGAACTCTGTGGCTCTATCTGTGGTAGGCAGCTCCCCAGACCCCAGTAGTGGTAGGCAGCTCCCCAGTGAGGTTGGCTTAGGTGAGTCTGCCTCCTCTACAGCCACTGAAGCTGTCCTGTAAGGCTGCATCACTGTTTTGCTGCAGCAGACACCGCCTGACTCATCCTCGGGAGGCATCCTCCAAAATGTCACTGTGAACAAACCTACTTGGTTTATGTCAGTACCTGCTGGGGGCTCAGCAGAGGAGGGGGAAGACAGGCTGTGGGGCGCTCTTCTAGGCTAGCTCCCTTCCCCACTGCTCTCCCAGGGTGTCCCTAAATGCCTTCAGGGAGACGTCTGCCTTCCTGGAGTTGCCAGGGCATGTCCACACTCCCTCATGCCTCCCTCCCTGTCTCTTAAAGAGCTCTTTAGCTCTGACCAAAAATCACTTGAACTTACCATACTGGGGAGCCTGGTGGGGATGGGGGGATGGAGGACACCCTTCTTGGTACTTCAGGTGGGGAATTTGTCAGTTGAGGACCTTCAGTCAAACATCAAGGCACTGAAAAATGCTGTGTCCACACAAAAGCTCAAACCCATCCCTGTTCACACAGGGTGTACACAAGTGCTACCCTATGGGTCTGGGACTTAGTGCTCTTAAACATCCCAGAAACATCAAGACCTCTGTCAGAGTGGGGCACTCAGCAAGTGGGCAGCTAGCTGAGGCTGCCCGAGCCAAACACCAAGAAAGACAGGCAAGTGCTGAAGCATCCTCTTCCACTCAGCAGGCTGTGTCCACACTCACACAGTGTTTGGCTCGGGACCTCTCTCCAGGCTGGCCTTCAGGTGAGGAATGAGGGTCAGCAGCCAGGAGGGATGTCTTCCCACCTTCCCTTAGAGACACCTCCATGAGGACACCCTTCCAATGGCACATCTCAGGTGGATGCTGTTACTCAGTCAGTGCCTTCAAAACTCAGGATGCAGTTGGAAGGCTTTGGGAGTTGTCCCAAAAGGAGTCAGAAAAGGTCTTTTCTCAGCTCAAGTCTGTAATGAACACAATGAATGCTCAGTGCTTATCTGAATACCACAGGAGAGAGGCACGAGGACCAAAACTGTATGTCAAGGGTATCTGGCTGCCTAGAGCCATGCATTTGGAAGAGTCACACCATACACACTGTGCTTCCAAAAGATGACGAGTCTCAGGGGTCACTGAACAGAAGAGCTGAGGGTTGGAGGCAGTAGCAGTATCACAGGAGAGACCGTTCTCACAGAATCTCAGACTGGTGGGGGTTGGCAGGGACCTCTGGAGATCATCCACTCCAACCCCCTGTGACCCAGAGCAGGGTCCCCTCGAGCAGGCTGCACAGGGCAGTGCCCAGGATCACAGGGTTTGAATGTCTCCAGAGATGGAGACTCCCCAGCCTCTCTGGGCAGCCTGGCCCAGGGCTCTGCCACCCCCATAGTAAAGAAGTTCCTCCTCAGGGTTAGGTGGGACTTCCTCTGCTCCAGTTTGTGCCCATCACCCCTTGTCCTGTCCCTGGGCACCACTGGACACAGCCTGACCCGTCCTCCTGTCCCCATCCACCCTGACACAAGCATTGATCAGCATTGATAAGATCCCCCCTCAGTCCTCTCTTCTCTAGACTAAAACGTCCCAAGTCCCTCAGCCTCTCTTTGTAGATCCCCTCATGATCTTCACAGAGTCTCCATCTCTGAGAACTGGAAGAGGAGATGGGCTGGGTCCAGATGAGCATGTGGGGACATGTAGGAGCTGTGGGAGCGAGTCCCCAAGCTGTGTGGCTGAACACCCAGATGGCTCAGCACCCTGTGGGAACCCCTGGCCCCATCCAGCAGCCCACACTCTGGCATGCAGTGTTGGCTACTGGGTGGACAGAGGCATTGTGAGGTGAGACCCCTGCCTTCCTCAGCCTCCCCTAAGACACCATTTCTGCCCCCAGTGTGGGCCTCTCTCCACAAAGAAGTTGTCCCCCCCAGCCCAGCCCACTCGTGTGCGGATCACCGCGCACACACGTGTAACACGGGAGGAACCAGTGCAGAGGCTGGCCAGTGGTGGTCATGGGGACCAGGCAGGGCATGGCTGGAGAGTTTTGTGGGCCACCCACCCTGGTCCAAGCTCTTCCTGATAGCAAAGACCTGAGCTGTCCTGAGACCCTAGGCTGGTGAGCGTTGTCTGGAAGTAGCTCAGCCCTGCCAGAGCCAGCACATGGATTCACAGGGCGGGTCCCTGGCTGGGCTGGAGAGCCATTCATGGTGAGGGGCACATGGACTGGTTGTTCAGCACATGCTGGTAAGAGCATCCTCCTGTGTGGCTGCACTTTGCAGCATCTCCATTCAGCCTCTGCTGTCAACCAAGCAAGGAGCAAAGTCCCTCAGACCCCCAGCCTAACGGGTGCTGCAGACATTAGCCAGGCTGGGGACTGAACAGGACCAGGGAGGCAGTTCCCACGCACCTGGGTCTTTGCAGTGACCCAGAAACATCTCGTGTGCGGTGAGCACTCGTTCTTCCTCTGCTGAATTTCACTGGGTAGGAATGGGGACCAGGAGGAGGAATTCGCTGGGTGTGAGGAAGTGACTTGAGCTGTGGCACAAAAACTCTCTGGGTGGGTGTCATGAGCACACGCTGGGGAGTATTCCGTGGGCCTGAGCTCAGGGCTACATATGCTGCTTCTCTGCCAGCACCAAACATGGCACCTGGCATCTGCTCATCTCAGACCCCATTGGTACATCGAGGCGGTAGGTGGAAAGTCCAAGCCCACAGCACAGCCCATAAAGGTCATGTTTTATTCTGGCTGATCTCCTTCGCTTGCCTCATCTCCTGGAGGAAAATGAAGTGATAAACAGCCAGCAGCACAGTTTTGTTAAAAACAAATCAAGGCAAACAAACAGGGGATAATTCTCTGGCTGCTGAGCTGAGAGCGATGCTCTGGGGACAGCCATCACTCCATGCCCCCAAGTCCCGCATGGAAGGACAGAAGCCAGCTCCTTGCTGGGACAGGACATCTGGGGTCGGGGTCTTGGTTCCTGGTTGGTGTCCTGAGGAGCCAAAACATGGCTTGTTTTTTTTTTTTCCTAGTGCAGGATCCATACCCCTGCATTTCCCAAACTCCCAGTGAGTGGTCCCCAGTCCCAGGCTCTGCCACGCCTGACTGTGGCCAGTGCCCACACTGACGGGGTTACCCTGGATGAAGAAAACTCAGGGCCACAAAGGAGGGGTCTGGGCACACCACCTCCTCTGCCTGAACCCTTGCACACAGCAGAGGAGGCAGGGAGACAAGGAGGGATGCTTGCCCAGAGTCGGGCTGGCTGCAGCATACCTGGCCCTCGCAGAAAAGGAAGGCAGCACAGGGAGAGCATGCAGAGAGGCTCTGGGAGGTGTGGACATGCAGAGTGATCCCATGCATGTGACAGAACGCAAAGAGAAAGGGAATGGGCAGTGCTGGTGATAGAGGGGTCTCAGAGCTAGGTGTTCTTACCCTTTTAACTCTTACCTGCTTCCTCCAGGTCTTTCACAGGGCACCATGATCCCCAAACCTGGCAACTGAGGCACTTAGAAGTTAAGTGAGGCCACCAGAGAAGATGAGAAGGGATTGTGTTTCTCTTTTTTCCCCCTGAAACAAAGCAGAGCTGTCAGTTGACACTTCCCGTGCTGCCCCAGCTCCGGAGGGTTGCCGGGGCTGCTTCCAGCAGACAAGAGACGTCACGGAAGAGACAAGAGCCGTGGGATTCCTGCGGCGTGGGGTCCTGTGCAAAGCGGTGCCTGGAGCCCCTGGCCTCCCACTGGAGCAGGGAAAGGCAGCCGGGCTGCCTGCTGCCTCCCACGAGCGTGGGGCTGTGAGGATGGGAGCCCTGGCAGCACGCGGGGAACCTGGGCTTTGAGGCTGTCTGTGAGGCAAAGGGTTAGGAAATCGGGCAGGCTGCCACCCAGAGCCTGCCCAGCTTTTGGCAGGAGCCTGCCCCAGCGATACAGCTCTGTGAAACGTTTCAGCTTTGACAAATGTGTGGTTTTTGTTTGGGTTTTAATGAAAAAAACAACTGGGTTGCATTGCAGACTTGCCCGACTGGTCTGAGGATGGTTGAGCCAACCCCGGGGGAGGCTGGGGCAGCGGGCCCATCGCCTCGGCACAGGGCACCTATTGTTCTCTGCGGGGAGCAGGAGGATGGCTTGCATTAAAGCAGAGGAGTGGACGGGACCGCCTGGGTCATCCACACCAGACCCCCACCCGCACGGGCAGACTCTTGCTCTGTGTCTACAGATGGGCCTGGGCAGCATCCCCGTCTCCAGCCCACAGGGTGTCTTCCCAAGGCCTGGAAAAAAACAGGACAGACAGCAAAAGGCTGAAATCC
The DNA here is from genome assembly GCA_027925045.1 of Hypotaenidia okinawae. Classification (NCBI taxonomy): domain Eukaryota; kingdom Metazoa; phylum Chordata; class Aves; order Gruiformes; family Rallidae; genus Hypotaenidia; species Hypotaenidia okinawae. The sequence continues at coordinate 718,353 of BSDF01000014.1, read as the reverse complement.
ACCCACATGACCCAGATGTCAGCTGGCACTACAGCCCGGCAGGACCTGGCTATCCTATACCCATCCTTTCCACCTTCCTCTCTCTGGCTCAGCATTGAGCAACTGTCCCTGTGGTGCAGCACCAAGGGATGCTTGAGCCCTGTTTGCTGGAGTCAGTGTGTGATTTTTGGTGGCTCTAGGCACCAAGCAGAGCAATGGCAGGCAAGGGGCAAGGGGGGCTAGCAACATCTAGGTACACATGCCACTGCTGAGCATCATAGAATCATAGAATGGCATGGGTTGGAAGGGACCCCAAGGGTCACAGAGCTCCAACCCCCTGCCACAGGCAGGGACACCAACCTCCAGGCCTGGAGCTACACAAGGTTGCCCAGGGCCCCAGCCAACCTGGCCTTGGACACCCCCAGGGACAGGACACCCACCCCCTCTCTGGGCAGCCCCTGCCAGCCCCTCACCACTCTCTCTGCAAAGAACTTCCCCCAAATATCTCATCTAAACCTTCCTTCAGCTTCACTCCATCCCCTTGTCCTGCCATCATAGTGAGCCTCCAGCCACCACTGCTGTCACCTTTGCTGCTCCAGGCTCCTCCAGCGCCTCCACTGCTTCTCATCTGCTTGTTATTCATGGCAGGGGGGCAAGAAGCGTCTTCCACACCCCCTCTCCCTCCCTTCCCTCCCCCCACCTTCCCCAACCGCCCCCCATTCAATGTGTGGACGATCCCCACAGCCCCAGAAGGTTGAATTTAATGCTGGGGGGGGGGTTGTGGGGGGTGTGTGGAGATTTGCAAGTCAAGAATTCCTGCGCCCACACAATGCGCAGCTGGGCTTTGAAAAGGCGCCGGGATTAAAATGCAACCGCAAACTTGACAAACCGGCGCAACGGCCGGGCAGACAATGGGCTGCGGCTCCTCTTATCATTCACGGCGTGTGAAGGGCCCGCCGCGGGCTCGGCGGGTTACAAGTCATGCGCCAGAGATGCTGCTGGCCCGGACAGCAGCGGGGAGGGCTCCTTTGTGCTGCTCTGGCAGTGGGGAGCGACACCCCCCCCCCCGCCCCCCAAAACCAAAAAACAACCAGGCTGAACGGAGAGACATCTCCACTGGCAGCTGGGTGAGGGGGATGAGGGCGGTGGGATGGCAGGGACCCGCTGCCACCTTGGGCAAGCTCTGAGGGGTTGCCTGGTTGGGATTCATCTGCCCCCCGGGGGCTCTGGCTTGGCGGGTCCTGGCTGGATGAGAATGGAGGAGCTTTTGTTTGATACTGTCCTGAGACGGTGGCTTGGTGGCTGCGGGAGTGGTAGGGGGCACACGGAGGCTGGGGAGGGGGAGGTTCTGGGTGAACAGGGATGCCAGGACAGGGCAGAGGGTTTCAGATGATGACGGATTAGATACAGGTCAACCGTGTAATAGTGAGGGACAATGCCACCTGGGGCTGCAATAATTAACACTCTGGAGATAAAGCCAGCAAAACAACCGGCTGAATCTCCCCATGGGCAGCAGCTAGACACCTTCCCCCCTGCCTGATGGTGGGGCAGGTTGCTTGGGGCTTTGCTCTGCTGGGCCCCAGGGACACTCATAGGGTGAGGAGGGGTCTGGCAAAAAGAAGACTTGGGTCTGGCCACGGAGCCGCAGGAGAGGCGATGTGACAAGAATCTAGGTCCTCTTGTGACTGTCATGGCTGTGAGCGATTATCTCACTGAGCCCATGGACGGAGGTCAGGGAGGAACGTGCACACAGAGGGACATGTTGCAGGGTGGCCAGGCGTGCCATGGCTAGGCACAGCTAGGGACAGCAGCCAAACCTCCCTGCTCTGGGGACGTGGGACTGAGTCTTCATGTGTACAGCGCTGGGCTGTGACGCTGGGTCGGGTGATCGGCCCTGTCCCCAGCTGCCATCCCACCATCGCTCTGGGCAGCCTCTCTGCCCAGGGTCCTGCCCCGGTGTCTCCCAGCATGGGGGCACTCAGGACCCTCAGCGGCTGAGCAGCAAGAAGGGCTCTCCTTTCTCCTCAGGGGCAAAGACAGGCGTGGGGGGCAACCCTTCCTCCTCCCATCAGATGCCAGGACCCATGAGCGAAACGCCAGCTGGCAAGAAGTGATGGTGTGTTCACCGACACCGACCGTGCAGCTCCTTCCCTGGCAGCACCAAGGGCTGTACACATGGTGGGACAAGTCTGGGGGGACCAAAAACCCCCTGCCCACGCCTGCCCTGGGAGGCAGGGCAGCCCTCAGCCCCAAACAGCACCACGGGATTCCTGTCACGCTACACAGGGGGGTTTGGGGTTTTTTTCTTGTTCTCTCACTCAAAAACAATTCCAAACCGGCGCTGCTGGAACTTCAGGGAGTTTGTTGGGAAGCAAAAAAGCTGTAAAAATATTATTGAATGAAGGATTGACATTTTTTCTATACTGAAAGGGATTTTTGTAGCCATTTCGGTGCTGGTTTAGGTAGATAGGCTGAAGACCAGAATACATCTGGTTTTTAAGCTAATACAGCTACTTCAGAGAGTACTGCACAGGGGGAGTGATGGTTTTACCCTATTTTGCCCAAATCTTATACAATGCCAGAACATGAGGTTTACGAACTGGCCTTGACCTGACAGAGAAATCAGAGCTGTGGCCTGAGAGAAAAGGGGGGAAAAAAAAGCTCATAAGCAAATTCTTCTTGTCCCTAGTCCCTGGGCCACAGCGCTGGCTTTTCCCTGTGGTGTCTCTGTGCTCAGGTCTGACTGTGATTAGAAAAATGCTGTAAATGCCCAAACACCCTCACTGCCTGCAAAGGGTTTCGTGCTGAGGTCACAGTCTCATCTCTGTCCGGTGCAGGGATGGGCCGTGGGTGCTGGCGATGGCTGCAGCAGAGCCAGGGTCAGCCCAGCATCGCAGGCAGAGGCTGTCCTGCTCTACCAGAGACTGCTGAAGCAGAGGGGCAGTCACTGGTGAGGTTCACCTGGGGCAGTGATGCTGGATGCCAGGGAGGTGGCAGGGCAGGGTGCGTGGCTGGACTGGCAGGAGACCCCCCAGGCCGCAGCAGGCTGGGCAGCCACCCAGGCTCTCTCAGGAGCTGCAGTTTTAAATTAAACCAACAACAGGGCAGCAAAAACTGAACCTAAAAAGGTGCCCCAGCCCTTACCATGGCAGGCAGCGCCTGGTGCCCCAGTAACCGGGTCCCCAGGGGCCACTTCTCCGTGAATCCGGTGCATCTGCCCTGCCCCCCTTCCCAAAGGACAGATGCCATGGGACCACCTTCCCCCCTTCAAGCCCATGCTCTGCACAGCTGCTGGTTTGCCTCGCCTGGCTGCGCCGAGGCACCACGGGGTTGGAGGTATGCCCCATGGGCAACTGGGGTGGGCGCCTCATGGCACCCAGCCCAAAGCAGAAGCCGTCCTCCTGTCCTGCTTGCCCCCCAGGGAACCATCGGGGAAGGGGTTGTCCTCTATGAAGGAAAGATGTGCCTGGGCTACCTGCGGCGCTCGGAGGGCAGATGCACGGTGGGAGCTGTGTTTGGATGTTGCAGGTTGGTTTCCTCCCCGGACACTGCAGCGAGCGGTCCTCAGTGCCGGCTGAGTGGCTGCGACGCCAAGCTTGCTTGCCAGCCCAGGCACACACCAGCATCCCCCTCCCAGGCCCCACACCACCCTCTGCTCCTTTTTTCCGCTCCCCCGGCTCTGCTTTTCTTTCCTGTGGGCTGTGAAAAGGTGCAGTCTGCCTGTGACCGTTTCTCCTCCCTCCCTCCCCCTTCCTGCTGGTCAAAACCACCATCCTGGAACAGCCCTGGCGGATTAGTGAAGGGATACCTTTGAAACCGATGCCAGGAAAGCTCCGTGGATCAGTTAACAGGAGAGTATAAAAAGCCATGCCTGTCTCCCCCCACGCTCCCCCCATCTCTCTTCCTCCATGTCACCGGCCCTGGCTGCCGACTCGCCCCTGGCTGGGGGCCTGCGATCCCAAACCTGCTCTCCAGGCTGGCTTGCCTCATTAATTAAAGAAGACAGATTTTTAGCTTCTTTTTCCCTCCCTCCCTTCTCTCTCTTTTTTTTTTTTTTAAATTTTTTTTTCTTTGGGCTCCTGCTGGGGAAAGTGGAGGCAGAGGCAGGGGGAGGACAAGCAAGGGCGCCAGAGATTATGGGCAGCCGATGCTCTCTGCTCCCAGGGTGCAGGATGCCCAAAACCTGCATGGTGCCAGCCCCAGGCCCTTCCAAAAACGGACTCTAGTTCCTACACCCACAGTCCTGGGAGAACAGCAGTTTTTTCAGCCCCTCTGGGGACCAGCACGAGCATCCTGCCTGCCAGCAGCACCTCTGGCAAGCACCTGCCCCACTGGTCCTGCTGGGCTGGGGCAGAAAGCCTGTCCCTTTCCCCGGCACCGAGAGTGCCGTGGGTGTGGCGTGCATGGTGTGGAGCGCACCATGGTGCATGGTGCATGGTGCAGAACATGGTGCATGGTGCAGAACATGGTGCATGGTGCAGAACACAGGCAGGAGCGTGTGTGGTCACTGGCACATGCAGCACTGCATGTGGTGTGGTGTTCACAGTGCTGCCATGCGTGGCCGTGCACGGACCACGTGTGTGGAAAGGTCAAGGCACGCGTGGTGCACTGTGCACGGTGTGCAGAGTGCGGGGTGCGGCGGTACGCGGTGCGGCCTGCACGGTGTGGCCATGCAGGGGCTGTGGCACAGCCACACATGGTGCAGTGGTACGCGGTGCGGCCTGTGCGGGCACGCAGGGGCTGTGGCACAGCCACACATGGTGCAGTGGTACGTGGTGCGGCCTGTGTGGTGTGGCCATGCAGGGGCTGTGGCACAGCCGCACATGGTGCAGTGGTACGCGGTGCGGCCTGCGCGGTGCGGCCATGCAGGGGCTGTGGCACAGCCGCACATGGTGCAGTGGTACGCGGTGCGGCCTGTGTGGTGTGGCCATGCAGGGGCTGTGGCACAACCACATGGTGCAGTGGTACGCGGTGCGGCCTGTGTGGTGTGGCCATGCAGGGGCTGTGGCACAACCACACATGGTGCAGTGGTACGCGGTGTGGCCTGCGCGGTGTGGCCATGCAGGGGCTGTGGCACAGCCACGCACGGTGCGGCCATGCAGGTGAGCTCCTGCCCCCAGGCCAGCTCCCAGGGTCAGAGCTCTGTTACGATTTGCTCCACCTGCATTTGTGTCGGTGAAGCGCAGCAGCCCTCAGCCTGTCCCCAGCTCACAACCCTCTACGTGGGCACAGGCTGAGGCACAGTCACCCTGGCACACCGTGCAAGGGGAAGCTGGCCCAAGTGAGTGTGGGAGCATTGAGTGGGGACAAGGGGAGCTCCGGGAGGGACGGGGGACTGTGGCACGCATGGAGCTGGCCCCTTACTCTCCCCGGCTGCATCTGATCCTCTTGAAAGAGAAGGCCTGGCTGGTTCTTCTGGCTGAGTCATCCCCAGGTCTATCAGCCTGGCTGCAAAATTAAATTCAGAGCTCGTCTTTTTAACACGAAGATCACTTACATCCAGCTGCACGAGCCGCGGCCCCTTTAGGATTTAATAATAAAATGAATGCCCATGACCTGACTGTTTGCTCACGCCTGGATCTTCCTTGATGGATGAACAGAAATTGCTCCCTGGCTCGGGTCATCTGCAGTAAAAATCGCCAGTCGATTGCTGGGCCCTCCCTCAGCTCCTCCACGTTCAGGGCTCGCTGGCTTCGTTTGGGACCTGGCTTGAAACGGATAATCAATAATAATCAGGCTCGACGCTGTGACGGCACCTTTGATCTGAGGATCTTGGAGCACTTTGCAGCGGATAATGAAAGGAGCCCCTCTGTGAGGCAGGCAGGAGCGTCTGCATTTTATGGGGGGAGCAGAGCCCAAGGACGGGCTGACCCCACCACTCGCCGCCTCCGTCCTGCTCGGCATCCCGCATGCAGGCGACTCCACCGCCTTAGCGCAACCCCGCGGAGCAGTGTGACCAGGGGATGGTGCCAGGAGTCTGTGGGGCTCATTCCCAGGAGCTTATGGGTCTGGTCCCTTCTGAGCAGGTCTGAGCTGCCTTGCCAGCACAGCTATTTTGGGAAAAGCAGCGCAGGTTTGGGGTTCAGCTTAGCAGGGAGCAGAGCTGGCTGCAGTGTGTTCCCCCAGGGACAAGCAGTGCCATGGCTCAGGCTGTCAGGGGAGCATGGCCGGTTGTGTGGAGCTGCATGGTGGGCTGCAGCACCCTGCGGTAGCACCCTGGGTTCAGAGCTGGGGCTGGGGTGTATCCCTGGGGGGCTTTGTGGCTCACGCTGTTCCCGGGCCTGGGGAAAGGCAGCAGCCAGCAGTGCTGCTGAGCCCTGGCTCCAGCCATCCTGGAGAGTGCAAGTTACAGCCTGGTCTCTCTTTGCTTCCAGGGGCAGCTTGCTCGGGCAGAGCCGCAGCGATGCCAGCCCCCCTGCTACACGCCGGTCCCCATGGACCCCCGGCAGAGGCTTCTGCAGGCCCTGCATCACTCCTGGGGTGGCAGCTGGCAGGGACACCTGCACAGTGAGGTGTGGCACGGTCCTTGACCAGGGTGGTGAGCTCTGCCGGAGGGTGGGCTGCATCCCCACGGGGAACAGGGGACCCATCTCCGGGGGTGCCATGTCCCCAGCCTGCATCCCTGGGCTGGGATCGTACCCTGCGATCGAAAGGGCCGTGTCCCCCGTGGCAAGCCGGAGGAGGGCAGGGGGTCCAGCTCTGGGCCCCCCCGCCCCGTGCTCCAGCCCGCCCCCCCGCGAGGGCAGCTCTGCTGGGGTCGCAGCGCCACCCCTTGTCTCCCGGGAAAAGTGCCCCTGGGCTTCGCCTGCGCTCCCCAGCAATCAAGGGACTAATACATTAATTGCGTCTCATCTGCGCATCTCCAAGGTCACCTGTACGGCTGGGCAAGGGAAGCCAACGTCCCCCCAGGCGGTCCCTGTCACCCACCCCAAGGAGGGGGTGGTGGTGACCGAGGGGGGATCTGCATCCCAGTGATTGCCCTATGCACCCCGAGCCCCCAAACCCTCTCTGGGAACAGCTCCCCCGCAGGCACTGCTGGAGCCGGCGATGGATGCTCGACGAGGGGGATGCGAACCTGGTGGGAAACACCCTTTGCTGGTGACGAGCAGCAAATCCCAGTATCCCGGCTGTGCCGGTCCATCCAGGCGGCTCGCAGCCTGCCCGCAGCCGCAGCCCTGCCTTTGTCTCTCACGCTCAGCCGCGCTTCCAGTCTTCAAAGTGTTAAAACTTTTCAGTGTGTGCTGCAGATCCCTTGCCTGCAGCCTCCTGCCCTGAGTCAAATTAATCATGTACTGGGAAACACAGCAGGCATGTACTAGCCCTGGGCATGGTGTATCACGTACTTTCTGGAATCTGTCACATGGGGAGCTTTCTGTTTTAGGCTCAATTGATCCTTTCTCGGTTTGATACTGTGTTTAATTGTGAGATGGGGCTGTGTGTTTTCGCTTCAGCCCAACTTAAAGGGCCGCTCTTCCCAGCCTTGTTTTCAGATGTCCGCAAGAACAGACCGCCGCTGTCTCCTCACCCAAACAAAAAGCCTTTCTCTCCCCACACACAATATCCCCTCTGTATTGTCCACAACAAAGAGCAGGGCTAAATTAATTTTAGGTCCGGCTCTTTTAATGTAGGGCTGGGGAGGGGAGGTGCTTTTATTGCTGCAGCTGACGGCTCCAACAAGATAGGCGAGAGGTGGCCTGGGCCACCGGCCGCTCCCTGGGCGGTGGGGTTGGTGCAGGGGGATGCGCTCAGCCCCCAGGACCCCCCTCAACCCCCACTGGTTGCAGCGGTGAGGTGAGCTGGAGCAGAGCCCAGTCCTGCTCCCTGCTGCAGCATCACCAGAGGTGGGGTCTGATCCCACCCAAGATCTCCATCCACTCAAGAGGAGGGACTTCCACGTGCCCTCCTCCAGAAAGAGTGGTCCAAGGAGGTTGGGGGACACAGAAAGTGTCCGTACCCCAAAAATGACATTCCCTGGAGGGGGAGGGGGAAGGGGGCTGGCATATACCTCTGGATGGCCAGATAGCCATAGCAGGGTAATTTTTCATTCTGCCTCCACACAAAAGGTTTCACAACCCAAGCACTACCCAGAGCATCCTTTCCAAACTGAGGAAAAAGGAAAAATAAACATTTTTATTTTTTTCCCTGGGTGCTTTTCCTCCTGAAAAAGGGGCTTATCTGGAGCAGTCAGCACAGGCAGCGTGACATGCAGCCTGCAGGGCCTGGGAGAGGGTCTCCACAGGGGTCTCCCCACCATGCTGGTGGGCACCATCCTCTGGTGTGACGTGCAGCCTGGCCACACCGGTGGTTTGCATGGCTCACCTGGTGCAGCGGGATGCGGTGGCGGAGGGGGTGGGGGTGGGAAGGGGCCACGCAGCCCAAACATCCCAGTGGAATCTCCAGGATGTGTGGGAAGAGGGAAAGGAGCCCTGGGAAATAGTCAAAACTGAGACAAGGGGAGTTTGGGAAGGGAGATGTCTGGTCCAGGAGGTGGGAAGGAAAGGGGATGCTGAGGTGAGCATGTGGGGGTACAAGAGACCCCGGCTGGGACAGTCAGGCACTGGGAAGGGGCATGGCAGAACAGGGGTGTTGTGGGGGGAGTTGGCAGAGGGGATGGCTTCGGAAGCCAACCCTGCACACACCCCCAGGCACAAGCGATAGGGGAGTGCATTTGTTTAGATGTTGTAGGAGCCATGGCAGAGGTATAGCAGGGGCCTTTCACTCCCTAAAGCTTAACCTCCAGTGATCCATCTTGCCACCCTGCCTTCAATGCCCACAAGTGATTCTCTGACCACCTCCCAGCCTCACTGGCCCCTCTCTCCACCTTGCCTGCTGGTGGTGGAGGGGGTGGGAAGGGTGGTTGGTGAAAGCTTGTGTGGTTTTCCACCAATTCAGGCAGAGAGGGGGAGACGTGCTGTGGATAGCTTCGCTCTGGATCTTCCTTGCATCTTCTTCCCCTTCTGACTGAGCGGGCAGGGCAGGTCCCACCTGCCGGTGTGTGGGAAGGGTCCTGGCCGGCCCCTCATGGCAAGGCAGCAGCCAGGTGTCTGCTGTCTCCCCTGCAGCCCCGCAGCTTCTCCCTAGATGGGTACGAACTTGCTCCTGGTTTATAAATATTCAGTGCCAGCAAAGCCCATTAATGTTGCATTAGGGCTGTGAGTCGGAAAGCCCCAAAGCCAGGCAGCTCTGTGCTGCAGCTGCAGCCCGCGCCGGCCTGCTGCACATGCGCAGCAGCCTGTCCTGCCCCGACCAAGCCCCTTCCACTTGCCAGGACAGCACATGGCTGCAGCAACGTGCTGTTGAAGAGCATTGCTGCAGCCACCAATCTCCATCACCCCTGGCCCCATGCAGCACCATCTGGTGAAAGCCAAGGAAAAGGAGGGGTGTCAGCCCCAAAATCTCCCACTCCCACGAAGTGCAGTGGTTGAGGGGTTTTCTTTTTTGAGTGGGATAAGCTGGGAGCCAGGCACCATCCCTGGAGCTCTGGATTTGTCCAACTTTTTTGGAGAACAAAGGGAAGCCCCTTGGCTGTAGAGTCGGGGGACGGGGCCCCGTGGGCTGCTCCCTCCGCTCGGCAGCGTGCGCTGAGCCGCATCTCCAGGAATAGGCAGCGACGAGCGTATTAAAACAGAAGCTGGAGAAAGGAGTTACATCTGTGCAGAGCAGCGATCCAAGTGTTACTATCGGGACCAAATTTTCTCACTTCCAGGAGAGCAGCTCTGAATGTGACAGTCTGCAGACTTGGGCATCGGTTTCAGCCAGCTTCCTCATCTCGCTGTGTTTTGCAGATCCCCCTAGCAGACGTGGCCCCTCCACTCCAGCAGCATGTCACGGAGCTTGGGGTGATGGAAGAAGCAGGAGCTGGGTGGGAAAAGGGAGCACACAGAATGAAGAGTGGGGGTAAATGCGTTGGGGAGCAGACAAGGTGGAGAGAGGGGCCAGTGAGGCTGGGAGGTGGTCAGAGAATCACTTGTGAGCAATGAAGGAGAGGGGAGCAAGATGGATCACTGGATGTTAACCTTTAGGGAGTGAAAGGCCCCTGCTATACCTCTGCCATGGCTCCTACAACACCTAAGCAGATGCACTCCCCTATCACTTGTGCCTGGGGGTGTGTGCAGGGTTGGCTTCCGAAGCCAAACCCAAGTGGGTGGTCAGGTCTGAGAGCCCATGGCTTCTGCCTGGGCTGCTCTAGAAGCATTTCAGGGCGCTGCTGGCTGTGGGCTGGTGTGGTGAAACCTGTCCTCTTGCTACTGCTGTGCCTCTTGCTCCACAAACTGTCCCTGCTCCTCCCTCTGGAGTGGAAGGGGAGCACACCCCTGCCTGGCATGCGGAGAGGCAGGTCAGGATATGTATGCAAAGGATGTCAAGGTCTGGAGAGAGGAGGGGAGAGCTGACTCCCTCTGGACTGGAGCAAGGTTCAGTGGCTCTTAAGGATGCCTGCAGCCTCCCTTCCCAGAGGGCTGGGCAGTGCATGAAGCTTTCTTTGAGATCTTAGAGGAGGAAACCAAGAAACTGCCAAAGTTAATCCCTGCAGCTCGTTGGGAACGGGAGGAGAAAGGGGGAGGTGTATTTCATCAGAGATAAGAGATCAGTTTTATATCAACGCCTCAGAGACAATGAAAAGAAGTCGTCTTTCCCAGACAGTTTGGATAGGGGATCATGAGGAGATAGGGAAGGTCATTTAGAAAGGCAGCAGAGAATAGAGGCTTTGCCTGTTGGAGAATAAATGCTGGGAGGAGTGTGTTTCCCCAGGCTTAGGGACAGGGATCCTGGAAACAGAGCGTCCGTGGCTGGCAGCGGGAACCGTTGGCTTTTGGCGCCGTGTGGTGTTACACAGCCAAACAACCCGCTCTAGGTGGATATAACGCTGCCAATCCTGAGGAAAAACCTTTGAGGACAGAAAAACACCAAGAAACCTTAAAGAGAAACCAAAGTCAGGAGGTCTTGTTACCCGAGCTGTGCTGGGGCAGCCTGCTGCAGGAAGTCACACTGGAATCTGGCTTGGTGACTGCTGCCCCAGTCCGAAGGGGAAAGAAGGGTTTAAAATATCCCAAGGCCCATCCCTGCTGCCTGTGAAAAGTCATGTCTTGTGACTGGAAATAATGAGCTACATTGCAGATGTGTGCTGTTACACCATGGGGCTTGGTGCCCTCAGTGCCAAGTTCAACACAGCTTTGTCCAAAGGGTGCCTCACCTTCTTCCTGTAACTCCCGGTCAAAGCCAGGGATGGTGAGATGTGCATCGGCCTGTCAGAGGCATTTCTTGAGCTGGGAACCCCTAGTTAACTCTGCTCTACCTGGCTTGGCAGTGTCTCCTGGGTCTGACCCTCTCAAGGTTTTATAGAGATGACCTTTTCTGGGGCAGCCCTCTCCTTTCTGGTTATCTCTCCATGCAGATGCCTCTGTGGGTTTGGGCTGTGCTTCTCCATCTCCATCTGGGCAGAAGCAGGGATCCCAGCTGCAGAAGAAAAACTTTTTGGGAGGAAATGATAGTAATTGGACAGATGGTTGGACTTGATGACCTTAGTGGTCTTTTCCAGCCTCAAAGATTCTATGAAAGCCCTTCCTTATGACACGGAAGAGATTGACCTGCTGTGGATGTCTGCTGGGTGGGCCTAGAGAGGTTATTAATGATGGTTAACATTGGTGTTTGCACCTCCTACAAAGCCTTCACCCTGTGGTATTGCAGCAGTCTCATGGGGATCTGGAACACATCTTTCAGTTGTGACCTTCACCCACAGAAGAACTGGGCCAGCCTGAGACCTCTCATTGTCAGGGATGGTCTCTGCTTTCCCACCTTGTTTAATTGGCATTTTACTTATCAGAAAATGGCCTTTTGGTAATATGAGGGGAAGAAAAAACCCTCATAAAAGCCTCATGAGAAGGTTTGGGGCTTTAAGGAGACCAAATCCCAATTCCCAAGTTCTCTCCATTCCCAAGTTCAACAGGCTACAAACTTGTCAAGTTTTTTGAGAGCCTTCCACTGGGAATGCTCCTCTCCATCTTTCCACAGCCCCCGTTACCTTCAAGCTTGAAGTGCTGGTGTGCAGGAACCTGTGGTGTGACAGCTCCTCACTCAGCAGCTCTGCCCATTAGCTCAGAGGAGCTCACATAGCAGCACGTGTGCCACCAGTGACTTGGTGAGTCCTTCACGGTGGAACCCAGCAACAGCAGCTACAGAATATGGGTTTGGAGGCTGCTGCCTGATCCATGGAGCATCCAGCATCCAGGAGTGTGGGATCTGCATTTGTGGGCAGAGAGGATCTGCTCAGGGGTGGAGAGACATCCTGCCTCCTCCTATATACATATCTGCACAGGCCAGCCTGGAGCTGCTCCTGTGGCTGGTGGTAGAGCAGAGACTTGAACCCCTGCTACAGCCCCCACTGCTGAGTATGAGTGAAGAAGACAAGCTCCCCCATTTTTCTTATTCCTCAAGGATGCTGGAGGCAGCCCTGAGACTCAGGTGGGAGATGGCATCTTCTACTTCTGCACTGAGAGATGTCCAGCAAGAAGTCCTGGGGACAGGCATGGGCAGAGCCGCTTGTGGGCTCAGCAGGGTCATGGGGGTGGAGGGGATGTGCTGCTGGACTTTGGGACATGAGGGCAAGGTCACAGGGCTGTGCAGTCCAAGACAGGACCAGTCAGGTTGCATTCAAGGCACCTTCTTTAGCAGTACCCATCCATGAATTAGGGATGGGGTCTTTGGAGAGCTCAGTTTAGCATGTGGACTTACAGAGGCTGTGTCTGTGTTGGTACCACGAGCTGCCTCCTGTTGTGTGCACTCAGTGAGTGATCCCAGCTCTACCCTTATGGCACATGGGCAGCATGAGCCTTTCTGAGTGATGCCTTTCCTGTGGCTGCCTTGGGCCCCCTTACAGCTGGGAGAAGTGGTGGGGCAAAGAGAAGACACAAGGAGTTATTTCTAGTCCTGCCCTGGAAACCTTCATATTATATTAATACTGGTTATTAATGACTGATAATTAAATAATTAATTTGTCCCTGAACTGTAAGGGATGTAAGAAAAGGAGGTGTAGAGTTCGTTTTGAGGGCCAGGAGAAGAGGTCAGGGAAAGGTGGCATTGGTGACCCAGCTGTCCATGAACTTTTCCCAGCTCTGTGACCCACGTGCAGAAGAGGATGGAGCAGCCTGGCAGCACTGACCCTTCACGTGGAGACACTGACTGCAGGGGGGCAGAGCAGAAAAGCACTGGTGCAGGAGGCCCATGTGTGGGCTGCAGAACGTGCCTCCTGGGGTGCGTGAGACCTGGCCACTGGCTGGGATTGACCTTGGCCAGGTGCCCCGTGGTATGATGTCCCTCTGAGCTGCAGGGTGGCTGCTGGGAAGTGCAGACCCCAACCAAAGACTGCCTGACATCCCTCTCTGACACCTACCCTGGAAAATGACCAAAGCTCTCCTTTCAGTTCTTTCAGTGGAGACCTGGGCCATCACCTTATCCCCAAGACCCATCACCACACCACTCTCTCCTCAATCTCTTGTGTAGGGTTCAGGATGGGTGCTAAGGGACCTTCACACAACATCCCCAGCCTGGGACACGGGGGACAGGATGCAGGCAGTAGCACAAGTTGAGGGAAAGGAGGTTTCCAGAGGCTGAAGGAAGCCACCTCCAAACCTCAAGGCGACCCCTTGTGCTTCAGGGCATAAGCTGATCATCTGTGGGGGCTGGGAAGAAGTTTGTCACCATCTGCCTCTTGTCTCTCTGCTGCGGGGAGCAATAAGCAAGTGAGGAGGGGAGGATTCAGCAGTGTTATTAGTTGGAGAACAGCATTATTCCCCTTGTCTGCACCGTGTAAATGGGTGTGTATTTTTCATAATGGGGGAATACATGCAGGGAGAGAGAAAAAATGTTTTAAAAAAGAAAGAAGGAAAGGGGGAGGGGGGAAACGAATCGATATAACAGAAGCATTAGGGCACTCAGGGGAGTGTTTTACTGGGGCCATTAATATACTTCTCAGGTGGTAAAAGCCACTTAGCCTTTAAAAATGATAATGAAATGTTAACTACCCAAAGCATTATTGCTGAGTCACGGAGAGCTGTGCAGCCCTGCAGCTCCCACCTGGTCCAGGGGTGCTGGTGGGGCTATCACCAGCCCCAGACAGCGTGGGGAGCGATGGCCTGGCATGGGGACAGATGGTCCAGCACACCCCGCCTCCTGCATGTGGGAACTGAACAAGCGCCAGCCCCCAGCGTGCTGCTGCGCTGCTCTGCCATGGGCACCCCCTGCCCCAGCTGCTTGCCCCCCACCACAGCACCTGCCTGGTGCTGGATCTGGTCTGTCCCCAGGCGCTGTTGGAGGGAGAAGCCCCGGTTGGAGGAGGAACAATCCTGCGCTGTGGCTGCTGTGCTCTGACTCGGCCCTTGGTGTGAGGCCAGACAAGCTCAGACCTGTGACCATCCAAATGCTCCAGCCATGTTGCTTCCAAGCCCCAGGGAGCAGGCAGGAGGTACCCACCATTTACAAAGAACCATGTGCAGGGATGTTTCGAAGCAGAAAGCTTCAGGCAGCCTGGTCTCACCTGGCTACAGAGCATCCCATGGTGAGAGAGGGGGAGCAGGGAAGACTCTGAGTGTTCAACTGCTGAGCCAGTTTGGAGGTGTGATGCACAACGGAGTGAGATCCCCTCTTGGCTCCCAGGGGATGGCACAAAGCAGTGGTGGAGACCTCACGTGTGTCTACATATCACGAACTGTCACTGCAGGGACCTGGACCACAGCGCCCTAAAACACCAACATGAGGGGCTGGACACCCCCATGCTGATGAACATGCTGATCTTTGGAAGCACTGGGACTCCCAACTTACTCTGACAAATCATGGGGGGCAAATTCTGTCTGTATTCTTTTCAATGGGGGCTTTCTCACTCTGCCAAGGAGCAGGGACTCTCATTTCTCATCTTTTATGTATCTCTGACTCTTATTTGGTTGTGAAGGGCCCAAACAGCCCCCTGCAGTGTCACACGAGGAAATCCAACGGGCCTGCATGGTCCAGCGAGCTGAAGTGTGAGATGAAGGTCTTCTCCTAGGACGATTCGGTGCCCAAGCAGAAAATTAATTTCCTTCCATCCATCTGTATATGACCCAAAACCTTCCCTAGTCGGGGAGATTATGAAGGGTTTGGTTTTTTTTTTTTTAACAAATGTGGATTGAAAGTCAGAGGTAGCTGTGAAGGATGCTGGAGGAGGAATGAGTATCTGGAGGGGCAGGGAGCAGCTTGGCTCCTGGAGGCACAGCATCACTCTCATCCTCAGCGCCTGTTTTGGGCACTACCGAGACGACTGTTTCTAGGGAAATTTTTTCACTTGAGTGAGTTTTCACCTCTGTTCATGAGGAGTCTGACAACACCTGAAGCAACCAAGCGCCTCTACCTCTAAGCCCTGTGAGGAAGTCGCTGCCTGTGCAGTGGTGTGCTGTGTTTGGGAGCTGTGGCATGGGTTCTGAAAACCACAGTGTCTAGTGTGGAGTGAAGGATAATGCTGGAGTGTGTCTGGGAGTAGTGCACTCCACTGAGCAGGCCGTGATGGTCGGGTGGTATGAGGCTGCATCACCCTGGTAGCTCATGGGAAAGGGTCCCCTTCTCCAGCACCTCCCTGGGAATGCAGTCCCAAGGTTAGCCTCCCTGAAGCATGCCTGGCTGCAGTGTGCACAGGGTGCCAGGCCTCTCAGAGCCCAGGGAAGGGCAGTGCAGCTGTAGCTGAAGCTGTGTGCCCAACTCTGTGGCTGGGACGGGGTTATGGAGGAACAGAAGCTCTTCCCACTTCCCTTCTCACTTCTCCACCTCACCTCTGCACTTTGTCCTCTTCCTGGGAGAGGTTAGCAGGAGGGAGCTCTGATCTCTGCTGGACCTGGGGGTCCTGTTGGGACACAAACTGGCAAAGCTCAGGTACGCGTGTCAGAGGCAGGACCATCCCCACCAAGCCTGCAGCTGCTGCATTGCGCGCAGGAGGCAGATGTGCCATGCTGTGCTCCTGCCCTGGATCAGGGGGCTGTACCCCCACCGCTAAACCAGAGAGAACTGGGTTTCCCTCACGCTCTGCGCCGGCAGCGCTGCAGAGAGCCTGCAGGTACCGCGGGAGGGCACGCGAAGGGCATGGCGCTCCTCAGATTAAAGGACTCAGAGGGCTTTGGCGCCTGCTGAGAGAAGCGCTTCTCAAACCGTGGGCCACGACGTGCCTGGCGTTGTCTGGGGAACTGCTAAATGGGTCACACCACTCTGGAGGCATCAGCACGAGTGGCCACGGGGCCGGGACGGACCAGCCCTGGCCAGCTCCTCTCTCCCCAAGGCAGCCCGACGGCAGCCGCGCGCCCCACTGGCACTGGTAGCCCCAGTATGAAGGATAACGCGGCCGCCTCGTGCTGAAGCGCTTTATCCCCAGCACCTGCTGTGAACAAAATTGCCTAGGATCAGGTGGTGCTAGCCAATTTTTCTCGCAGCAGGGGCCGCAGGTAAAGCACCTCAGTGGAGAGGAGCTGCGCCGCTCTGAACTTTTCTGTTGCCTGCCTGAACTCGGGGAAGAGGAGAAGGGATATTGTGTGCACTCAAGCAGAAGCAGAGAAGATGCCAAGAGAGGAGAGAAGCAGATGGAAAAGACAGAGAAAGCTCAAGATGAGAAGAGAGCAGGAAGGAAGGAGCAGAGGAAGGATAAAGCAAGAGGGAGGTGAGAAAAGAGCTGGAGCTGGGATGCCACAAAGCAGTGGCCAAGGCAGCAAGAGAGCTGCATCTTCTCTTTCTTGTCCTACAAACCAGACACAGACGTGGCAGCAGCTAATCTTCCTGGCTCGTGAACAAAAGGATTCTTTTAATGCCAGTAATCCAAGAGCTGCCATGCCACAGCTCTCCCAGCTCATCTGCTGTGAATGCACTTATGTGGCGTCCAACTGAACGGGTTAGCAAAATAAAGACAGATGGCAATGGATTAGCTCTAACACTTCTGTATCACAATGCAATCACTGCAGTCTTCTCCACTGCCTCCTCTCGGGACAGTTTGCTTGCACTGCAGCTGTGCAGCCACCCCCAGTTATGCACCAGTGGCCCAGCTCCAGAGCCACGGCTTAGCACTGGGCGCGTGGGAAAGGTTTGCTGTGTTTTCCTGTTTGCTTCTTGGGCAACAGGGAGAGGCTGTGGCCTGAAGGGTGAGCACACAGCCACCTCTCTGCTAGAATGGCACTTCTTTGTTACACACACCTTGGTCACACACCTTAGCATCAGTGGATCCAGGGCAGACTTGAAGACCTGTGCCAATGAAGTAGATAGGCCTCTGAGCAGTATTTTTAAAGGCCTGGACCTACGGCCCTCAAGAACAGGGCTACATCATGCAGCCTAGTAACTGTTGAGGCAGAAATATTGAGAAGCAAAGATGGAAGGCCAATGCTGTCTCTTTGCAAGTCAACAAGAAGAGTAGCCTCCTCATGATGAAGTGCACACTGCCAAGTCAAGTCAGCTGCAGACGGAGAGCTCACAGCCAGCCCAGTGCCAGCTGATGCAACATGAACATGCATTCTGCTGGACAGAAAGTGTGCTGGTGACACACCAGCCTCTGCTTAATCTGGGACATTTTCCTCTCCATTCTACTGAAATCCAAAACATGCAAATAACTGTCTGTTCTCAAAACACACAACTACTTTCTATTCTCAAAACATCAAATTCTTCTTATATAAAAGAATATTGTCTTGTGACCTACATTTCTATCAACCCACTCAGCATTATTAGGTATCATTGAATCATCAGCCAGAAATTATGTTGGAATTACAGCAACAAGTCCCATCAAGAGCTGATGGTCACCACTTCATTAGTAAATATCCTTCCCAAGTGCATAACTTGTGTCCTCCTGCAAGGTAACCCTAATGTCCAGGTGGAGCCTGTCTAATCTCACTTTTACTCAACTCATTCAGGCAGTCAATAGGACATCTTCACCTCTGACTTTGTTACTTTGGAAACTACCCTTACCATCCAAGATCACCACATGACCCAGCAGTTCCATTTTATTAAGATGTTTTTCCCCATGAAACTGGGTATCTCTTAGAAGACCTGCCAGGTACAATTCAACCAGAATTTTCTGTCACCAATCACCTAGAGCTGATATAAAAAAATTACCAAGAAGCTTCAGACCCTTGCTCCCTGAAATGCACCAAGACTTAGTCAATGTGTTTTGATGAGAAGATACCTTGCCTCTGCATTGGCTTTGCAATTGACCAGTTTATTTATAACCTGTAAGGAGGATAAGGCTTCACACAACCTGATTTAGCCTTTAAATTAGCCCTGCTTTGAGCAGGAGGGTGGAGTGGATGACTGCTCAAGATCCCTTTCAACTGAGTGTCTGTAAGCTGAAGATCCCACTGGGATGCTCTAACCTTGCGGTGGAGTCCAACAGTCCTGGAGCTGTACCTGCCTGATGGGTGTTCTGCATGTCCAGGCTTACCCAGAAGGGCTGTTTTCCCAAGCTGTGTGCCTCTGCTTAGCTAGTGATGCCTTTAGGGACTGCCTTTGCTGTGTTTTGTGGACATTTCATCAGGAGTATTCCTGATAATCCTGTTTATGCCTAAAAATGTCGGGTTTATTCCAATGTGGGAAGCTCAGCCTGTCTCTGATCAGTTCAAACAGGCATTTACACCAGTGCCCACGTGGGCACTGCAAAGCTGTTGAGATCGGTGCATTCAGCTGTGTGATCAGAGCTGCATCCTTGCAACATTAGGTGCTCAAAAATTAACTCAGACCATGTGCATTGCAATCCTGTAAGCTTCCACAGGAACAGCAGAATTTTAGGAAACTTACTGTTGTCAAATATGCCCTCCAACAACGGCACTATCATCTGTAAGACACATGTTGTCTAGCCTAGGTATCCTCAAATCTTTTGTCTGGAAGGTGAAAGAATCCACCTTCTAACAGAGTTTCTGAATCAGCCCCAAAGTTGGATGGCTCTTCCTTTTTCCCTGGGTTTCCCTGGCTCTAATGCACCATCCTAACTTTTGGAAAACAACCCTGATGCATTAGCCTGTAAAGCTGACTATCTTTAACCTGGATTGATAAGAATGCCCCAATAAGAGATGTGCTGAGGTCTCCAGTTGGTAATGATGCCTGGGGAAAGTTTGTGACAGTTAACAAACTTGACCTACCTCTAGTTGATTGCAATGAAGGGATGCATGCCTCTTGAGGAAGAGCAGGTTGGCAAGATGAGGAAGGCGAGTTGCCCTTTAGGTGAGAGAGCACAGTTGGAGGGTATGGAGCTCTGCCTTGGGGATGGATGGGGAGCCAACTGAGAGCTGCTGTGTAAGTGGACCAGTATGAGTGACCTTGTGGTGGGTATCTGCCTGACCAGGAAGTGGAAAAGAGGATGAAGTCCTCTACAGACAGCTAGAAGCATCCTCACATTTGCAGGTCCTGGTCCTTGGGCTTCAACCACCCTGGAAACTGCTGGAGGGACAACATGGCAGGGTGTGAGCAATCCAGGATGTTCCTGGAAAGCATTAATGGCAGTTTCCTCCTCCAAGTGACAAAGTAGTCAACGAGGAAAGGTGCTCTGCTGGACCTCAAAACTGGGAATAGCTTGTTGGAGGCAAGGTCAGAGGCAGCCTGGGCTGCAGTGACCATCAAACTCTGGAGTTCAGGATCCTGAGAGGAGAGAGGAAGGCCAAAAGCAAGAGCAGAGTGCTGGATTTCAGGAGAGCACACCTTGGACTCATCAGAGATCTGCTTGAAAGAGTCTCATGCTGTAAGTCCATGGAGGGAAGAGTGGCCCAAGAAAACTGGTCGATATTTAAGGATCAAGCCCTCCTCCAAGCTCAAGAGTGGTCCATGCTGACGAGCAGGAAGCCAGGCAAAAATGCCAGGAGGCTTGCATGGATGAACAAGGAGCACCTGGCCAAACTCACATGCAAAGAGGAAACATACAGGAAATGCAAGCAAGGACAGGAAACCTGGGAGGAATACAGAGGAACTGTCCAAGCATGGCACAGCTTGCTATTAGGCAAGTGTGGTGGTTGAGCCCTGGCTAAAGGCCAGATGCCCACCAAAATCAGTCTGTTGCTCCCCTTCTTAGTTGGGCAGGGGAGGAAAAACATAATTGGGCGGCTCAAGGGACAAACTCGTTAATGACACGGGCAGAACAGACTCAACACAGAGTGCAGGAGAGAAAGTGATCTAATTTATTGCACTGTGCTAAAGAGAAACAGTGACAACCCAGACTCAGGAGTGCAACCAACAATCTTCAAACAAATGCAACCAGGCAAACACTTCTCCCCCCACTCCCTCCTCAGCAGGCTTGAGTTAGAAGTTTGCTCCCTTCTTCCCTCCCGGTCGCAGCCCAGGAGGGGCAGGGACTGGGGAAATGGGGGTCTGGGTAACACCTTCCCCCCACCCCTCCATTCTAAAGCAGACTGCCCTTTAGCCAGGAGTTTGCTCCCTTCTTCCCCTCTCCTGCTCGCAGCACAGGACAGGGGGGCAGGGACTGGGAGATGGGGGTTTGGTCAGTCCCTTGCAAGATGGTTCCCTTCTCGGCTGGGATGGGGG
This sequence comes from Hypotaenidia okinawae, assembly GCA_027925045.1. NCBI lineage: Eukaryota > Metazoa > Chordata > Aves > Gruiformes > Rallidae > Hypotaenidia > Hypotaenidia okinawae. The sequence continues at coordinate 697,860 of BSDF01000014.1, read as the reverse complement.
CATCCATCCCACACCCCCTCCCCCTGCTGCACCCTAGAATCTCACCCACAAGAGCCAGTCCTCCAGGAACTTTCTCCAAGGCAAATCTCTTCCCACCGGGCTCCATCTCTGCTCTGGCAGGCAGCAACAAATCTCAGTGTCTCTCAGTCCCAGTCCTCCACGGGGCTATGATGCCTCCTCCAGCAAACCTGTTTGGCTCATCTCTGTAGGTCGCTTGTGCTGGCAGGGGCTCATCCCAACGTCAGTCACGGCATCTTCTCTGTGTCTCCCCCGGCTCCATCCAGCGTGGAGCCTCTCCACCGGGCAGGTCGGGTCTCTGCCTCCTCCATGGCTCCTTTCCTCCGGCTACTCCCATGGGCTTCTGCCCCAGCTGCAGGGGCATCTCTCCCTCTGGCACCTGGGTGCCTCCTCTCCCAGCCTGCCCGGCCTTTTGTGTCTGCAAACTGCTTACATTTCTATGCCAATAGCCATCCCAATGCCTTGAACGGGCCAGCACTGCGGCCTTCCTGGCACTCCGTGTTCTGGTGGAGTCTTTCCTCTATGTGATTCTCAGAGGCTTGCAGAAGATTCTAGCAGCCATTTTCTGCAGTCCCTGGCCCTCTCTCTCTCTCTCAGTAGCCAACTATGCACAACTGTGACAGCAAGCCAAAGTCCAGCTGAAATCGAAGGTGGTAAGGGATGTCAAAGGTGGCAATATTGGCTTCTGTAAGTGTGTAAGTGATGAAAGGAAGACTAGGGAAAACACAGGCCCACTGCTGAAAGACACAATCCATGGAAAAGGCTGAATTACTGAATGCCTCTGCACAGCTAACCTTCAGCTCCCAGGGATCCCATTTTCCAGGGGAAAATCTGGGGCAAAGCAGATACAGCATTGGTGGAGGAGCATCAGGTAGGGGAATAATTGAGAAAACAGGCAGATGTTGCAAGGCCACTCTTGATTGGTAGTGGGTATTGGGAGAAATGTAGGGAAGAAAACGTCATTTCTGTCTTCAAAAAGGGCATTAAGGAGGACATAGGGAACAATGAGCCAGCCAGCCTCACCTCCATCCCTGGGAAGGTGATGGAACAGCAAATCCTGGAAACCATTCCCAGGCATACAAACAATGAAAAAGCAATCCAGTACTCAGCATGTATTCATCAAGGGGAAGTCTTGCTTGACTAACATGGTAAACTGCTCTGATGAAATGGCTGACCTGGAAGACATGGGGAGAGCAGTGGGTATTGTCCACCTGAGGGCCTTCGACACTGTCTCCCATAAAGCAGTCACAGGCAAGCTGTTGTATAGGCTGGATGAACAGACAGTCAGGTGGGTTGAAAATGGGCTGAAAGGTTGGGCTCAAAGTGTGGAGACCAGTACAACAAAGTCTAGCTGAAGGGCAGTAACTTCTATCCCACTGGGTCCAGTGTTTAACATCTTCCTTAACTATAGGCATGATGGGGCAGAGTTTGCAGCTGAAACTGTGAGGAGTGGCTGATGTGCAGGTAAGAGTGCTGCCATCCAAAGAAACCTCACCAGTTGGAGAAACGGGCTTCACCTTCAACAAGGAGAAGTGCAAAGGCCTTCCTCTGGGAAGGAACAGCCCCAGGCACCCGTATATGCTGGGACTATCCAACAGGAAAGTAGCTTGGCAGGATAGGACCTGGGTGTCCTGGTGGACACCAAGACACCCAGCTGACCATGAGCCAGCAGTGTGCAGTGAGGCAGAGGCGGCCAGTGGTGTCCAGGTCTGCACTAGGCTAAGCATTGCCAGCAGGCTGAGGGAGGCTGTCCTTCCCCTCTGCTCAGCACTGGTGAAGTTGGAGTACTGTGTCCAGTGCTGGGCTTCCTGGTACAAGAGAGACATGGACATACTGGAGAGAGTCTAGTGAAGAGCTGCAGAGATGGTGAATGAATCAGAGCACCTGTCATGAGGACAGGCTGAGAGAGCTGGGACTGTTCAGCCTGGAGAAGAGAAGGCTCGGGGAAACCTTATAAACGTGTATAAATACCATGAGGGGAGATAAAAAGAAGACAGAGCCAGGCTCCCTTCAGTGGCTGCCAGTGACAGGACAGGAGGCAATGGGCACAAAGTAAAACTGAGCAGGATCCCTCTGAACATCAGGAAACACGTTTTTACTGAGAGGCAGACTGAGCACTGGCACAGGTTGCCCAGGGAAGTTGTGGAGTTTCTGTCCTTGGAGATATTGAAAAGCTGCCTGCACAATGGGTCTGGGTGGCCCCACTACTGGTTGGATCAGATGACCATCAGAGTTGTCTTCCAACCTCAACCAGTCTTCAGTTCTGTGACTGTATGACTGTACCCTCAACAGTGGGGATTTTCAGACAGGGAAAGGAAAGCAGTTCCTAGATGAGGTCATAATAACTAGGTGGGATTAAAGCCTAAAAAAATAATGTCTAATTTTGATCTTGAATTTCAAATCAGTTCTTCAATGTTCAGCCACAGGATTTGAGTATGATGGTGAGTTATCCTGGTTGATGCTGGATTTGTGGCAAACTATGAACTTCCCAAGCAAGGCAGCCTTGGCAAAATGACAGAGCTGCAAACTTGCACCAGCTCCAGTGGGCATCCACTTGTCCAAGTCATCTAACGATCATGAGCACACTTCTACTAAACAGCCCAGTTCATCACATTTACAGTTTTCATTTGTGGCTCATAGCATTTCCCAAAAGCTTTCTCTGTGGGTTCTGACTGAGGATGAAGTTTGATTAGGAGTGGGAAAAACCCAAATTCAGATCAAACTTGAATTGGAGCCAGAACCCCAGGACTTCAGTTAGCAACATCTAAGACCATTTTAGATTTTCAACATATCAATCCTGTAACTTCCAAGACAGACCAGCAGATGACCTTCTCTGCTCCTTTCATGGCTGACAACTGGGAGTGCTAGGTCACTGTTTGTCTCTATGAAGTAGGCTGACTTGCATTTTTCTTTCTTCCTTGGGAGTGGCTGGTCCACATGGGTATTTTCTGATGAGACTGTGCTGGACTCAGAGTCACCTTGCAGGAAGGTGATCCATCCATACACCGTGCAGACTATGAGCTTGGGAACCTAGGTGAAGATATTTGCTGGTCCAACCTAAAAAGGAAACCTTCATCTCACCTACTGAGAAAAAATTTCTCCTTTGGAACTTGAAATTTCCCTGTGAAGGGGAAATAAACAGTGCAAACCTTTCATGCCCCATCCCATGTCATCACAAGGACATAAGGGTGTGCACTGTAGGTCAACAGAGGTTGCCCTAAGTTTGTTTCCTGTCTCTTAAAGGCATGAAAACCAAATGTCTAGAGAGGAGTATAAGACCAGGGTGTATAAAGAATCATATATTTCTAAAAGTACTGCCCCAAGCTCATAATATTTATGTGCTGGGGACGTTCTGGGGGAAACATCTATGTATTCAGTCCCCTTCAGTGAGTTTCTCTCCCAGTGAAGTTGCCCAGTCTTCTCTTGAGAAGCATGCAGCTGGATTGCTCTGTGGTGTCACAGCAGCTCTCTCCCTCAGCTCTTGCCCATGACTCAGAGTGTCAAGGGAAGGACGTGAGTGGGACTACTGCTCTAGGGAGTACGTCTGCCACCCATCGTGCAACTGCCCCTGGGAAAGTCATAGAATCATAGACTCAGAGGATGGTTTGGGCTGGAAGGGACCTCAAAGACCATCTAGTTCCAACCCCCTGCCATGAGCAGGGACACCCTCACTAGCCCAGGTTGCTCAAAGCCCCATCTAACCTGGCCTTGAGCCCTGCCAGGGATCCTGGGGCAGCCACAGCTTCTCTGGGCACCCTGTGCCAGGGCCTCCCCACCCTCACAGGGAAGAATTTCTTCCTAATATCTAACATAAATCTCCCCTCTTTCAGTTTAAACCCTTATCCCATGTCCTGTCACTACCCTCCCTGATACACAGTCCCTTTCCATCTTTCCTTTAGCTCCTTTTCAGGGACTGGAAGGCTGCAATAAGCTCTACCCACAGTCTTCCCTTCTCCAAGCTGAACAACCCCAACTCTCTCAGCCTGTCTCCATAGCAGAGGTGCTCCAGCTCTCTGATCATCTTTGTGGCCTCCTCTGGACTTGCTCCAACAGCTCAGTCTCTTTCTTGTGCTGGTGACCCAAGAGCTGGATGCAGCACTCCGGGTGGGGGTCTCACCAGAGCAGAGTAGAGGGGAAGAATCCCCTCCCTCGACCTGCTGGTCACACTGCTGGGGATGCAGCCCAGGGCATGGTTGGCTTTCTGGGCTGCCAGCGCACACTACTGGCTCGTGTTGAGATTTTCATCAGTCAGTACCCCAAGTTCTTTTTCCCCAGGGCTGATCTCCATCCATTGTCCCCCCAGCCTGTCCACTGTGCTGGGCACTGCCCCAACCCATGCGCAGGGACCTCGTACTTGACCTTGTTGAATTTCATGCAGGTCACATGGTCCCACCTCTCCAGTCTGTCCAGGTCATCACAAAATAACACCAGATTTGTCAGGCATGATTTGCTCTTTATGAAGCCATGTTGGCTGTCACCAGTCACCTCCATACTTGCCATGTGTCCAAGCAGAGATTCCAGGAGGATCTGCTCCATGATCTTGCCAGGCACAAGTCATGAGTGAGCAGCAAGCTGTGAGATAATGGCTGGTATGAGGTGGATGTGAGCCACTCTGGGAAAGGTAGTTGATCCCTGAAATGAGCTCTGAAAAAATCCTGATGCCCTCTGGACTCTAGTGTCTCCTTCCAAGGTGAGAGGAAGGTGAGGCTGGTGGGAGCTGTGGCCCTTCATGGACTTGCACATACCTGACAGACTGAGCTGTTCCGCAGATACAGCTGCTTGAAGGGGTCTGTCTGCAGCCTTCTGCTCCTCTGCCTGCTGGGAGAGGCACAGGGAGAGCAGGCACAAAGCTGTACTCCAAGCAGAGCTGGCAGTACCCATGCTGGCTTGGAGTACCACTGTAACTCCATCTGTCTTGCCATGCAGGGACAGGGCAGGGTGAGACCTCTACAGACTGGACATCTTACTGATACCAGTCTTTTTTCCTCAAGCAGCCAGAAATCAGTATTAGATGCCTTACAGACCAGTCCAGAAGGGAAACAAACACTACCAGCACCAGGATGGCATTTGGGAGGCTTGCCCTGAGCCAGACCAGAACACACACTGGAGATGCTGGGCAAGCAAAACATTAAACAACCTTCTACAGACTGAACCTCTTCAGCATGGAACAAGGCTTGTTTCCCCTCACAAAATGGCAGGCTTGTTCCTCTTGTCATTCAGAGGTCTGCCAAAGCCAGGCTGAGGGGGCAGCCTGAATTTTGACACTTGTCTTCAGGGCGCTTGAGGTTCTTTGCCACTTCCTCTGGGTGTTTTCTTTTTGTGTGCAAGGTAGAATTGGACAGGCAGCCAAACAGCAGGCACCGAGTGCATGCTGATGACAGCCAGCCAGCGCGCTCTGGGCTCCTTCAGGATGCTAACAATAGACAAGCGATTATCACCCCTCCCATGCGTGGAAAGGGTCTTGCCAGGGGTGATTGCAATCATAGCCCCCAGCACAGCTTTCCCTGAGAAGCACACATGGCTTTTAGGGCTGCAGTTTGACTGCGTGGGAACGAGAAACTGCTCCCTTTGCATCCTGACCAGCTCAGGGACTATTTATTTTCAGCTGCTCTAACCTTTCTCTCTGTTTCTCACAGCATCACCTCTCCCCAGAATCATGTCCTCCTTTCTTTGCTGCGTTTCTGCCCCTGCTGCCAAGGGCTCCCAGGGATCCAGGACAGCCCAGCCTGGCACTGCGGGCAGTTGTGTCCTCTGTGGGAACAGCGTGCCAGCTTGGCCCTGTTCTGCAGCGGCACTGCAGCTCCCTTCCCATGCATCCTGAAACAAAAGAAGTCGCCAGGGCTGCTGATGCTGCAGATGGTGATTCAGCCCCCACTGCAGAAGCATCCCTGAAGACCGACACCTGGTCCCTGCAAGTGAAAGCTGGGGCCTCCTCTGCTGCCTGCAATGGCCCTGCTTGGCTTGTTTGTAAACAGCTTGGGAGGAGGTGGAGAAGGGGAAAGGAAGGGGGCATCTGAGACAGACAGAAATCCGGGAAGCTTCAGCCACTGTAGAAACATTAAGCTGCAGCCAGCACAGGATCAACTTCATCATAAACCTCCTAAGCCAGGTCGGCAATTTGCATCTGGATGTGTTTCATTCCCTATCAGTGTTCATTAGCAGCTGCCCAGCACTAAGCTGCCTGCTTGGGAATAATTAGGCCCTTTCTATGAAGGTCATGGCAGTGCTAACACCATAACTTCCCTTCCTTTGAACATCCAGGCTGTTGGGTGCTGCGAGCATGGATTGAAGTGCTCCCGTGGGAGGTACTGGGAACACACCAGCAGTGGGGCAGCATGGACAACCCGTTTGGGGCTGCTGTGAATTGTTTTTACAGCAAATATCAAGTTGCACGACAACTATGCTGCTAAAGCTGGAGACAGCAAAGGGCTGGGAACAGGGAGGGGAGACAGGATACAGAATGAACCTGAGACACTACGTTATGTTTGAGTTTTTACTCCTATTGACAGCCCAGGGCTCTTCAGACAGACCAGTGGCTCCAGGTCAGTCTTTTAGGTGGGTAGGTCACCATAACTCTTCCCAGCCCTCAAGTCCATGGGCTTGAGCACTGAAAAATAATTGTTAGTGACTTGTACATCACTGTTAGCAGCCAAGGAAACCCTGGGGCCTGCATCAGCTTTGAAGAGACTCTTCAAAATACAGGCTGTGCAAATGGGGGCATGGGAGCTGCTGGTTCTCAGCAGGGTGGCCTCACTGGACATGTGGCCAGGCTGGGGAGGCAGCGGTTCAACCTCCCATGGGACAGGAATGTTTGGCTCCCAGCTGTGGGTCAAACACTTTCTAACCATGGGCACATACCCCCAGCACTGCAGCTGCTCCCAGGGCTTGTCTGAGAGCTGCCTGGTGGGCTGTGGTCAGCAAAGGCAAAGCTGGGGCAACTGGGAAGGCTTGTGTCAGCTCCTTTGGTGGGTGAACTTCTTGCCCTTTTCTGTCACTCTGCACAGCCTGGGAGGATGTGGTTGTGGAGGCTTCGGTCCCAGGAGCTGCTGATGGCAGACACCTCTGTAGGACAGGGGCCCAGCCACATCTGCTAGATGTCTCTATCTGTCCTTGAGATGCACTGTGCTGGAATGTCTCCTGGCCATTGGCTCCTTCAGCTCCGTCTGATGTGGGTGTTGCCTGTCTTCCAGAGGGTGTCATGTGGAGGCTGAGAGTGGCTGACATGGGACAGGGCTGTAGCAGTGTGGGTTTGACCAGATGCCTTCATCAATGCAGCCTTTCTTATCCTTCACTTTCAAGGATGCTTTCTTATCCTTCACTTTCTTCAGGAGCTGCTGGTGCATCAGTACCTCTGTGCAGAGGCAGGCTGAAGCATGGCTGAGGCCCCAGAGGGATGGGGGAGCTGTCCCCCTATGAGAGAGTTGTGTGAAAGGGCAGATTATCATCAGGCTAAGAAGTGTATGGTGCCTGAGGTCCCTACCAAACTATCCTTGAGGACTAAGCAATGTAAAAGGGAGGATGACAGACCCGCCCCAAGGTGTGCGTATGGTCTTTGCTTCTGTTCCAAACTGTAGTTGAACACACTTGATGAGAACTCATCAGGGGTTCCCCAAAACTGATAATCTCTGCTGTTACTCTGGTAAATAGCATAATTTTAAAATAATCTCAGGCGTCACAGGCTGCATTGACCCTGGGATGGCCCCTTTCATTGCTAATCATGGTACCACCTTTTAAAAGGCATCACTACTGGCAATGCAGCCAAAAGCCAGCAAAATGTCTGATGGACATCCTGGTCTCAGTGTCAGTAGGAACCTGGTGAAGATGCTACCTGGCTGCAATGGCTGACTGTAGATTTTCAAGGAGAGCAAAAATCCTTGTTACCTTTGTGACAGTAGTCTCTAGGTATGTCTCCACAGCAGATACTGACGTAGGCAAGGGGGAAAAGGTCATGACTTCATCCAAAGCAACAGACCCCAGTCAAGTTCCAAGTCTGACCAGGCTTTCCGAGGTATGAGAGCCCTCCCTGTCCCCACTGAGTGCAGCAGACCAGCAGCCATTTCCCTTCAGCATCTCTACAAGGCAGCACTGAGATGGCTGGGGCTCTTGTCTCGGGCAGGCTGCCTCGTCTCATGGCAGCAGAGGTCACAAATGGAGTAAAGCAGAGGCTCTCGTCACAGCCAGCGTGCTCGAGAGCATGGACAGGCGTTGCTGGGGTCTGCCCTTGGGGTCAGGGTGCTGTTTGCATGGCCGTGCCCAGCCCTATTTTCTCAAGAAGATTTCCCAGCACAGACAAAGGCTGGAATATGGCCTTTGTGTGAAGGTAACGCAGCAAGGCTTTGCTACACGGGAGCACCTTGCTTTTTAAAGATTTAAATAAAGGAATAAAGTGTAACCTGGAGCCATTTCAAACTCCCAGGCAGACAGAGAGCTGTTTTGCTCTATTGAATCCATGCATGCTTAGGCACTTTCTTATTAAACAGACAAGAGTCACTCTACCTATTCAGGACTTGCATGAAGGTGGAGCGTGTTCTGGTGTCCCTGCAGCAGGCTGCATGCTCTGCTGAGACAGGGCTCGGCTGCATCGTGTGTCTTATGCTGCACCTAGGAAAGCTGGAGTGTAAAACCCAGCAGCTGCAGTCCCGGGTGCACAATGCCAGTGCATGCACAGCAGCGTGGGTCAGTGCAGCTGCGGGTCACTCTGGGATGACTGGATGATTAGGCACTTGCATAGGAAATGAGGGAAAATAATCAGGCAGTGAGTGCTGGCTGCTCCTTCCAGCCCTGCTTTGACCACCAGTTAGTGTCAGAAGTTGGAGTCCTGATGGCTGCTCAGGAGCTCTGATCCATCATTGGGTCATCTGCAGAGAAGGACCTGGGGGTCCTGGTGGATGACAGGGTGGCCATGAGCCAGCAGTGTGTCCTGGGGCTGAGAGAGACAATGGGATCCTGGGGGCATCAGGAGGAGTGTGGGCAGCAGGTCCAGGGAGGGGATCCTCCCCTCTGCTCTGCCCTGCTCAGGCCCCACCTGGAGTGTTGTGTCCAGTTCTGGGCTCCCTGGGATCAAAGGGACAGGGATCTCCTGGAGAGAGTCCAGAGGAGGCTACGGAGATGCTGAAGGGCCTGGAGCATCTCCCCTATGAGGAAAGGCTGAGGGAGCTGGGGCTGTTCAGCCTGGAGAGAAGAGACTGAGAGGGGATCTGATCACTGGGGATCAAGAGCTGAAGGGTGGGACACAGGGGGACATGGGCAGCCTCTTCTCAGTGTCTGTGGGGACAGGACAAGGGGCAATGGCTGCAAGTTGGAGCCCAGGGAGTTCCCCAGCAACCTGGGGAAGAACTTTTCCCAGGTGAGGGTGAGGGAGCCCTGGGCCAGGCTGCCCAGGGGGTGTGGAGTCTCCTTCTCTGGAGAGATTCCAGCCCCGTCTGGACACCGCCCTGTGTGCCCTGTCCTAGGGACCCTGCTCTGGCAGGGGGTTGGACCCCATGGGCTATGGAGGGCTCTGCCAACCCCTACGGTTCTGTGATTCTGGGATAGTGCTGCTTAGATGCTCTGTAATGGTTTCTGCCTTGCTTTATTCAGGGTGGTGTGGTGGGTACCAACATTAACTGGACACTGACAAGCCAAAAGGACGCTTTGGGCCCAGCAGCCTGGTGCAGCTGCAGCTTACTTCTCTGTGCCTCGAGTCAGGGCCTCATTTATTGCATCTTGTATTTTCCCATGGACTATCACAATGTGAAATGTGTGTATCAGGTAATTTTTAATCGATCAGGGGCTTTATCCATGTGCTAAAGCTCCAGTTGTTGGCAGACTTCACATTTTGCATCAAGCTGCTATAGCTGGGTGCTTTTTGTTCTCCATGAAGACCAACGATACCTGTGCAGATCTTCCTTATGTCCTCACAGGCTAGAGCTAACCTGCTCCTCAATGCCCAGCCCTCCAGCATGGCTCTCAAGCTTTTCCTTTGTGCAGTTGCCCAGCTCAGACGTTCATGCTCACAGCTTGAGTTACACTGTGAGCTCCATGGGGCAGTTCAGAGGGGTTGGACTATTTCTAAGAAATGGAGCAGTAGAAATTTCCATGGCTGTTGAGCAGAGTTTGATGCCCCTCTCCTGCTTCTGTCCTCCACAGGCAGCTGAGGTAACTTCAGCTCCAGGGGACCCACAGCGTTTGAACATGGCAAGGGCAGACCCAACCAGAGCAACCACCCTCTCGTAACCAGGTCTGAGCTCCTGACTTGTGCTGGCAACCCAAAAATCTCTGTGATAAAGGATCATTGGCTGAGACCATCTGTGTGTTTGCACTTGTTGGTCCTGTCTGTATTTATGAGGGTCCTGTGCTGGCACAAATTTTCAGCAATCCATGAATGGCTTTGAGAGAGAAGCTCCTTCACATGGCTTCTCCCACGAGGATAGAGTCCTCATTGCTCTCAAATCTGCACACCACTGAACCCCACCAAGAGAAAACCACAACCCAGAGCCTCTCACACAGCTTTCACTACTGCCAGCTTCCTGTGTTCTTCTACATCCCCTTCTTCTGATCACTTGCTTGGCCATGTAGGAAGATGTTATTTGTGCCTGTGTCTCTGCTGTAACTGCACAGACCAGCTGCTGGTCCTCAGGACAGACTCAAGAACAGAGGCAAGATGGGGTGCCCAGACCCATCCTTCTCTTCTGCATGTGCTTAGCTTCACTAAACTGTCAAATCAGCCCAAAATTTTATTGCACAGCCCTATGTCTCATCTCACTCCTTCCCCAGTCCCCACCCTCTGGCTCCCAGCAGCTCTTAATTTCTTGCTCTCTCTGGTCCCTCCTTTGCTTGGAAACACCAAAGCAACACATTCCTTGCTACATGTTTAAACAGCATTTGGCCATGAGGAATCCATGGTAGCACTGACTTGGATTTTTTTTCCTAAATTCATCAAAGGGTGAAGGCAGTGTCCACCAAACCGATTGCAGGTCTTTGATTTTCATGGACACAGGGGCAGTGTTTTAGTAAGTTCTCAGGGCACCGTGGTACAACAGCTCTCTGAATGCAGCAGGATTGAGGAGCCTCTTGCTCTGTGCCTCTGAGTACTTCTTCCTCAGTTTCTGTGCTATTAAGGCAGAAACTAAATATTCCATCATTATTTGAAGATAGTTTAGTCCTTTTAGTAATTTGCTGGAGTGGATTAGGGTTCCTTTTATATTAAATTTGAGGCTTTCTCTAAAGCATCCTAAAAAGAGCTCATTTCATTAGCACACTGTTGATTTATTATTTATAATGACTGTTTACAAAACAGCCTGAGATGACGATGAGGGCCCAGTCAGGTGACTGCATATTTCTACAGGCAGCTCCAGCCCTCCTGAGCAACCTGCATGCCCAGGCTCAGCAAAAAATTAGCTGCTGATTAGAAGTGATTTGCAAGGAGAGTTTAAACAAACTAATCCATCTCTGGTTTGAGGAAAGCTGCTGTAGCTGATGTAGCTCACGAGGGGACTGATTGGAGCCGGGTTTTTCCCCTGATGTTTTCTGTGGGCTGTCCACACTTGCTCCTTCCTCAGGGTGACATCAGAAGGCAAGAATCCCCTCTTCCTGATCTCTGCTTTTGAGCACCAGCCAGTCTACCGGTCTGCTCAGCCGTACCAGAAGTCATCTGTCAGCAGCTCCTGAACTCATCCAGAGTCCTGGGACTATTGAGCAACTTCAGCCTAAGCTGGAGGGACCGAGTCGCCTGGGTATGAAGGAATGCTGGAGCAGGCTGGGCCCTCACTCTGCTCCTGTGTGGGAGGAGGCTCTGCTACCCCACTTTTCCAACAATTTATGTATGTGGAGCCTGGTTAGCAGAAGACTGATGTATGCTGGGCTTGACCCTCACAGTTGGGGTGGGATGCTTTGGGGGGGGGGGGATGCTTTACCCTCCACAGCAGCAGAATAGGTGAGCTGAGCACTGCACGGAGTTACACATCCCTCCCTTAAACACAGGTCACAGAACCAGGGGTTACAGCACTGGCTACTGAGCCTGCAGGTATTGGAGAAATGGCTGAGAAGCATTGACTGGTGCTGAGGCCAGCGTCAGGAGGAGATTGATTGCTCTGCCAATGGAGTGGGGCTGGCGGAGCTTTGCTGCAGTGCCGCAGGCTACGTGCTGCAGGCAGTGCTGCCAACATTAAATGCCTGGCTGATACTAAAGGTGCTTTTCTCTAAAGGAACCAGTCCACACTGTGCACGTGAGTGTTTTTAGGAGCATCTTTCTGGTCTCTCTGTTCTGCACCACTGGTGACAAAGCCAGAGATACGACGACCAGTGTGGGATCTCCTTGACCTGAGCTCCTCTGGGCTTCCAGTGCCCATCATGGAGACAGGAAGCCTCAGCAGTTCCTGAAGGGCTCCACAGGGCTCAGAAAGCCACATCAGCCTCTATGTGGGGGTGAAGCAAGAAGATGAGGCCACTACTGAACTATAAATTATGGAGATAAATTTCCAATCAGGTAATGAAGAATTACCAAAGGAGTTGGAAGTGCTGCTTTAGCACAACATTCTCTCCAAGACAGTCTCCAGACTTCCTGACACCTTTTCACCCTTTCAGCCTCTCTCCAGGAGTTTTAGAGTGTCTACACTGTAGTGTGCAGTAGGTAGTGAGGGATTCGTGCTCCTTCATATGTTGTCTGGTGTGGTCATTGGACCTTGTTTGGTCAAACTGGCTGTTGAAATCCCAGGTGGCTCCTGAAAAAGCAGCTAAACCCCAGTCCTTTTTCTTGATCCATGCTGTCTGAATCCAGCTTGGTATATGGTTCTGGCCGGGTCTGTCTTGGACCTCAAGTTTTTGCCTCTGTGTTGAGCTAAAGACAATCTTTGCTGCCTTCAAACATGCTCCCAGATTTGGTTGAAATTTCAGGAACAGCACATCCCTGCTTTTCTCTCTTCTCAAATGAAGGTCTCAGCGTGTTCAGTGGTGTGTAGCTGAGACATGAACCACTTGGATGGGAACTCAAGGGCAGCACTCTGCACACAGGTACCCATGGCTCTAGGAGCTTGAGACAGAACAGGGACTCAGGGCTTTGTGTGTCAGACAGATCCATGTTCCCAAGCCAAGGACCCCTCTCCCACACTGAGAAGCTCCGTTTGATTTTCACGTGTCCCCGGAGAAGACATGGGGTTCCCCCCATTCCTGCCTTTCAGATGTGCTAGGTTATCCTTGGGTCAGCTCTCCCAGCAGCCAGGGCACCATCACTATAGTGCTGTTATCTCACTGTGACACAGCACAGGGACACCACCTGCTATGGCCACGCAGGCAAAGACTGACCTGCATAACGATGCAGCCATGGAAAGAGGCACTAGCAGCTGAAGATGTGCAGCCCAGGAGTTCTGCCTCCTTTTTTAAGACATTAATTGCTAGAATATCCATGCATCTTTGCACAGTTCTTTTCAGTTTGTCCTCCAACCTCCTGCCCTTCCCCTTGTATTTTCTTGTATGCTCAGTCTCCTGTTTGCTGGCTCACGTGTGTATTGTAGGGTAAAGGCAGCACCACCACTTAAATCCCCTACATCTGCATCTCAGTAGCTTCTCATGAGGTCACATCTGCTCTGCCTTGCTCCTGCTGTGCCATGCCCAGGATCTCAGAAGAGCTGAACTTAAGCATCAACCCTGTAATTTCTGCCTAACTCAGAAATGTTAGCCACAGCTCCAGAGCATGGGTGAGCCTGGTTCCTCCTGAGGGTGCTCTCTTTTTGGGCACCTGGGACGTTTTTATTGTAGGGAAATGCCAAAGTGCACAAATACCCAAAGCAATAGGTTTTGGTTTGGTTTGGGGTTTTTTTGTTGGTTTGTTATTGCTGTTGTTTTTCTGAACCTGAAGGATGAGTGTTCCAGTAGAATGGCAGGAATTGACCATATAGTGTGGTAATGACTGGGTGAAGAGACTCAGCAGCACACTCTCACTTCTGCTGCTTATAACGTCAATTAACCATTTAATCCATCTGCACCTCCACATTGACTTCTGTCTTCCCCTTGCCTTACCTGATATGCTCCTCCATCTCCTTTGCTACTCTGTGTTGTGCCTTGTAGCTAGAGACCTCCCCTGTCCTCCTGGGGACGTGACTTTGCCCACATCCCACCGGTGGTTCTGCTCAGTTACTCCATCATAACTCTCTGAAGTAAGAACTGTGTGCTGCGTGGTGCCTAGCCAATGAGGCCTACAATCGCTTGGTCTCTAGGAACCACTGTAATGACCATGGTGGTGGGGATGATTAATCAGGAAATGGTAAAGAAAAATGCTTATAAGGAAGCATCTGAATTTCTGACTTTACTGGGGGGTACAAACTCACAAACAAGGTCATGGAAAAGAAGTCCACTGAGGATGACTAAATGCAAAGACTTTACCTTTGAGTGGGGAAGTCTCTAAGCCACAAACTGCTGCAAGCTGGAAGAATATCCTGGGGAAGTGATTGTGCTCATCCTGTCCTAAGTATTGGTCACTGCTGCAGATGGGTGGCTGAGCCTCCGTGGACCTTTGTGCTGCCTGGTGCCACCAGTCCTGTGTGACGTCACCGTTATGACCTCAGCTGCAGAACTTTGATGGAGACAGATACCAAGGGGCCCTGCTCACGTATCATGAGATGAAGAGGGAAGCACCATCCTTGGTGTGCATGCCTCCCCTCTGCTCTGCTTGCAATGGCCATGCCCTCTGTGAGCTACCCCTGTGCCCTTGGAGCCAATGGCAAACACTTCTCTAAACCTGGGCTCCCCCTTTCTGCTTGATAGGCAGGGACAAACCCAGGATTAAAACTCCCCTGTCTTCAGTGAAAAGCCTTTTCAGTGCTTAAAACTTCTCTGGCAGCTTGTTGTGGCATCAGGCATGGTGTCCTGAATGGCAGGCTCAGCCTGCAAACATAAAGAAGAGCAAGGTTGGCCAAGGAAATCACAGGGAAGTAGGGGTCCTGCTCTCTGCACAGACAAAGCAGATTTCACGTCCTCTTGCCATGGGAAGTTCATCACCTACTTCTTCAGCAATGATGACTGTTCCTGAAGAGGTGGTTTTTTGTCTCCTTTGGCTGTTGGGACTAGAACCCACAAAGGTGACGTGAGTGTGAAGGTATGTTTGTTAACAAAGCCCCAAATTCAACCCTGAGATGCAGAGGCTGTTTTCAAACTGTGGCTTTTAAAGGGGCACCTGACATAAAAGGCTGAAGATAGTTAGTACAGCACATACCTGTCCCGGGCTGATAGGAATAAGTGGCACTGCTGATAAGCTCATTTGATAAAACTGTTTCTGGGCACTGCAGCTGCAGGCTAAGTCCAGCCCTTCATATCTATCTCAGTCCCATAGGTAGCATCCTCAGGCAGTGCTGCCAGGGATTATTGTAACCCTGTCTTCCTCTCACACAGCTTCCAGTGAGTCCTGACAAGTCCTCACAGTGTGGTCTTACATGCCACAGCTGTCATTGACCTGACCATACATCACTCTAGCTGCTATCTAAGGAAATTTCATGCCCTAATGCAAGTTTGTACTGAGACTTCAGAGGCAGGGTAGATCCTTCTTGTAGCTCCAAGGGTTTTTAGTATCTTGTGTTGTCGAAGCAATGATTAAATCCCCCCATAATCAGTCCAGCTGGCCACTTGATCATGGTAGATGTTTCCTGTCAGAAGCTGCTGAGGTTGCCCCATGAGATTGCATGTTGGGGCTGGGTTTAATAGCCTTCATGTGTGTGAGCTTCTCCCATCAGGAGAAGCAGTGAGTGAGATGGCTGGGGGAGGGGCTGAACAAGGAAAGAAATCTGAATATGGTTGGTCTGTGGCCTTGTGTGTGCTAGAAAGGGCACAAGATTGCTGCGTTCTCTTGTCCTCACCTTACAGAGGACTGGGTCCCTGAAGGATCATGCCAGTCTCAGGTGCTGTTGGCTGCCTATGCTGATTGAGGCTATGCTAGCATAACCAAACAGTGTATCTCTGTCGTGGCTTTGCATGGCTGGGTTCTGGTGGAGCAGGGGGGCTGCAGGGCGGCTGCTGCAAGGAGCAGCCAGAAGCTCTCTGCAGCCCCACAGAGCAAACACCAGCTGGGCTCAAGGCCGCAGTCGCTGCTGCCCAAGGCCCAGCCCATCAGCGATGGTCACAGCGCCTCTGGGAGTCCCAGTGAGGAGAAGAACCCACCAGCAGCTGCTTTGTGCCCCCAGAGAAGGAGTGAGAAGATGTGAGGAGCTGTGCAGGCACCAAGGGCAGGGGGAGGAGGCGCCCCAGGTGCCAGAGGGAAAGATGCCCCTGAGCCCCTGGAGAAACCCATGGGGGAGCGGGTGTCCCCCCACAGCCCATGGACAAGGCCCAGACCCCACCTGCAGCCTGTGGAGAGGCCCCAGGCTGGAGCAGGGGGAGACAGACAGGAGATGCTGTGACCCGTGTTGGAGCCAGCCCCTGGCAGCACCTGCAGCCTGGGGAGAGAGTCAGAGGCACAGAGATGAGAGAGAGAGACCCACCCTGGAGCAGGTTTGGGGGGGTGGCTTGTGACCCCCCGGGGGAGCAGGCTGGAGCAGTCTGGGCCTGAGAGACATTCTGTGATCTGTGACTGCCCCCAGAGCAGTGACCCAGGCTGGGGCAGCTGGGGAAGAGCTGAAGCCCTGGGGGAAAGGACTCAGGTTGGAGAAGGTCCTGGAGGACTGTCTGCTGTGGGTGGGACCCCAGGGTGCAGCAGGGGAAGGGGGTGAGGAATGAATGCCCCCCCTCAGGCTAAGAAGGAAACCAAGTTGTGAGGAACTGACCCCAACCCCCATTCCCCCAGTCCCTGCCCCTCCCTGTGCCACAATGGGGGGCAGAAGGGAGCAAAATCCTGACTCAAGTGCGGTCTGCTGAGAAGGGAGGGTGGGGGAAGGTGCTGTAAGCTCTGGTCACACTTCTCATCACCAGATCTGGTGTCCCTGGGGGTGCAGGGCAGGGCCATCAATTAGAGAGTTTCTGTCCTTTATTCTGTGCTGAGTCTGTTCTGCCCATGACACTGACTGTGGGATGGTCTCTCCCTGTCCTTATCTCCACTCCTGAGCCTCTCAATATCTATCTTCTCCCCTGTCCAGCTGAAAAGGGCAGTGATAGAGCAGCTTTGGTGGGTGTCTGGCCTCCAGCCAGGGTCAGACCACCACAACCTCTTACCAGCTCTTGTGGCATCCTGTCAGTTGAGGAACTGATCTGGGACCAGGGTGTTTTCAGGACATGAGAGACATGTGCCACTTGAATTGTGTCTCTTCTCACTTCTGAGCCTGAGCAGAGATAAATTGAGATTTGCACTGGGTTTGATCCCAGACACCCTGATCTGAAACCCATGGTTCATTTTATGTCCTGCTCTGGAGGGAGAACTGTTGCTGATGTTATAAACCTCAATGGTCATCCCTGAACTTATGGACATAGCCCAAATCCAAGAGGAGCTCCTAGTGACTTCTCCATTTATCTCCATGTTGGGAGCACAGTTTTCCAGTCTGCTCTGAGGCTGGGTTGAAAGATTCTGAAGAAAGAATATTTTGCTTCTAGGAACTACAAGGCTCATCTTTAGCAGGAGCATTTGAATGCCTGGTGTTGCGTGTGGTGACCAGGCTGTGTTTGGAGAAGTGCAGGATCTCCATCCCAGCAGTGCAGTGGGGGTATTTCCCAGCTCCTTGGTCACAGTCCATGCGCAATCAGCTCCTTTCTCCACCACTGGTGGAGGTGGCATTCTCAGGACTCCTCTGAACGTGATGCTGATCCAGAAGACATTAAGCCATTATCTCAGAGTCTCACTCCATCAACATTTTTTCAGTCTGTATTAAAAACCCTACTATGTTTTTTAGCACAAAAGGGGAAAGAAGAGAACCTTCTATGTTCAGGACATTTGGGACATCACTAGAATTTCATCCATCTGTGATTGGCCCTCAGACCGTCATACTCAATTTATTTCTCAGCCAAAGTTTTTCAGCCATCTGCTCAAGTGGAACAGCTTCCAGCATTTATTCCCAATAGTGCTCCTCTGAGGGAGCGCGTGGATTTTCTCCAGTACGACAGCATCACTATTTTCCCAAAAAAAAAAACCCCACAGCCCAACCCTGCAGTGACTGGCGGGGAGCCCTCCCTGCTCTGCACCCCGACCTTGAATTTTAAGCAATTGATCAAGAAAGCACAGAACTGTTTCTCTTCCACTTAGCGCTACCCAACGCGGCTGATGTTTTTTTAAAGGGCTCCTCTGCAGAGATGTTAATGAGGTCGCCTTGGATACTCAGCTTAAAACGGTGTCGCTCCAGCTTCTTTTATGTCAGCAATCAACAACAACAACAAAAAATACACCACAACCCATCAGTGGATCTGCTTGAGGAGGGGTGGGGGGACTCCTGGCAGGCAACTGGAGCAGATAGCGGCTCACAGTCCACCTGCTGCCAGCAGTTCGGTGGCTGAGCCTCTCTGATTGTCTAGTAGAGCATCAACACAATGATGGCCATAATTATTATCTCTTTAAATTGCAAAAAAAAAAAAAAAAAAAAAAAAAAGGCAGATGAAAAGCTCCTGCTCTTCCCAGACATCCTATTGAAAGTGCCCCAGGAAAGGACTTCAGATTGGGAGCAACAAGGCGCTCTGGGAGAGTCAGGGAAATAAAACCAGTTTCCAGGTGTGAAGAGAGGGCAGGCTGTGTGACCTTAGGGAATTGTTTCCAGGGCTCAGGGACCCACTTGTTTTACTGCTGCAGCTTAACATGTTACCAACCAACAGTAGAGCTGTGAGGGCGAGCATGTCCCGGTTTAAAGAGCAGGGTGAGACATACTTGAAGCAGGAACACAAGGCAGATGCATTCAACATTTTGATGATCTCTACCTAACACTGTGCTCACCATGTCTCCAAATGATTATGCAGCTTCTCTCAACCTCACTCTCCCCACTTGTGAGTGAAGCTGAATTCAGTGACACATCTCACAGGCTTCACTGGGGTTCTGAAGACACGTGGAGCTGCTAGTGGAAAGGTATGAACAAGTTCAAGGGATTACCTTTGCATATGAAGAGAGATCAGACTGATTCCTCCATTAACAGTTACATTAATCAATCTAGAAAGGAACTACAGTTATTAGTATGTCTTTATTGTGTACTTCTTATGCCACACATCTGGATTATATGGATATGGAGGGAGTAGTTGTAGTTCTCCACCCATCACCAGCAGTGCCCAGATGTGGTGATGGAGAGCATCCTCAAGTCTGGAAGCAGATTGCCATCATAATGCGAGCATCCCTTTGCTGCAAGGACCTGTGGGTGAGCCTGGCACTGTGTCTGGGGGATCAGACGTAGATCATAGAACAACTCTGGTTGGCAGGGGCCTCGGGAAGTCTCCAGCCCAAGCTCTGCTCATGTCAGGGCCAGCCCAGATCAGTTTGCTCTGACCTGCGCACAGTAGAGGGTTAAGTACCTCCATGGATGGAGACTCCATGGCCCTTCCAGGCCCCATCTCATTGTTTGACTCGTGGATGCTCTAACAGAACTTAATTGCCCTGCCTTGGGACCTCGACCCACAAGTCTCTCCCATGGGCTCAGAAAGCTCAATTTAGGTGTACCTGTTTCCAGTATGGTCTCTGGATGGACCTTGATTCATGTCGTAGCCCTGTTTCCAGTCATGTCTCCAGTGTGCTCTCCTGCTGCACCTGACTGGACTCCCTGGCCTGTACCCTGGACCTGGTTCATTGCCTGGCCTTGTCTGGGACAGTTGATGGGCCATCACCATGCTCTGCCCACTCAGGTCAGGTGCTGCAGGGCCATGCCCTCCTCAGTGACGGTGTCATGGTTTAACCCAGCTAGAACAACCTCCCAGGAACTCACCGACCTCCCTCACAGTGGGACAGAGGAAAGAATTGAGAGGAAAGAAGGTAAAACTTGTGTGTTGAGAAAGACAGTTTGAGGACAGAAAAGGGAGATTATGATAAAAACAACAATAATAAAAGAATATATTGAAACCAAGTAATGCACAGCACCATTTCCCACCACCTGGAGCCGATGCTCAGGTGGTCTCTGAGCCATGCTGCCTCCTGGCCAGTCCCCAGTTACGTATGGAGCATCATAAGGTACAGAACATCCCTTTGGGCAGTTGGGGTCAGCTGTCCTGGCCATGTCACCTCCCAGCCCCTTGTGCACCCCACTCCTTCCCCTTGGCAGAAGTGTGAGAAGCTGAAAAGCCCTTGACTGCTTGGCAACAACTGAAACATCAGTGTGTTACCAACATTGCTGTCACCCAGAATCCCAAACACAGCACTGCACCTGCTGCTTGGCACACAATTAACCCTACCTCTGCTGAACCTAGGACAGAGAGCACCCTCTATGCTCAGGTCACCAGGTCACCCTCAGCTCCCAGCCCACCTCTCATGGAACAGTCATGCCCTTGCTTTCTGACATGGGCTGAGAATGTTTTTCATTGTATCATCTGCTGGGAATTCCCTGCACCCAAGCCTTGCCAGTTACCTCCCATCCTTCTGCTCTGCACCTCCAGGAGTCCACTTGCCTTTTCTACCCCTTCCTTCAAGTAGCTGTGGGAGCAGTTAGATCTTCCTGCTCTCTTCTGGGCAGAGCAAACCCAGCTCTCTTTACCTCTCCTCTTGTGTTTCAGCCCCTCAAACACATGGGTGGCCTCTGCTGGACCTTCTCTCATCTGCCAATGTCTTTTTCATCTTAAGGAGCCCCAAACTCAACCCAGAGTCTCAGAAGCAGTCTCAGGAGGGCCAAATGGGCAGTATCAATTTTCTTGGTGTGCTGGCTACACCCTTGCTAACACAGCCAGGGGTGTAGCTAGCCTTTGCTGAAGACAGTGTGGACTCCTGTTAACTTCTAACTTGCCAGGAATCCCATCTCTTTTTCTGCAAAGTTGCTTCCCCTCCCAGCTGTCCTGCAGCCTGTGCTGTTCCCTTGTGCCATTAGGACTGTGCTCTTCCTGTTGTTGACTGTCCAGTTCTCCAGTCTGCTGAATCCCTCTGAACAGCAGCTGCAGCCTCCTGGGTTTTGAGAGTTTCCTTCCCAAGTGCTTCCTTTGGTGTCACCTGAAACCTTCCTGTGGGTGCACTTTGTCTCATTACCCAGGGCATCCATGAAGCTGTGAACAGCTTCCCACTGGGATCAGGTCCCTCCAGGTTCTCATCCCCAACAAGTACTGCTGATGGACACCCTGTGGGAACAACAGTCCAGGCTACTTTCCATCCACCCTTTAAGTTTACCAGGTGTGTATCTCCCCAGTCTGGCTATCAGGAGAGAGTGCATTGAAGGTTTCATGACAGGCAAGGGAAAAGACTTCCACTGTTCTCCTCAGCCATCCCTCATCCACACAGACAGACTTCTTTCCAATCAGGGTGGTCAGGCTGGTCATGCATGATGTGTCCTTTCTAAGTCCCAGCTGGCTGTTCCCTTCTTGTCCTTCAGGTGCTGGGAAGTAGCTGCAGGAGGATTTGCTCCACCACCTTCCCAGGGACAGAGGTGACATTGGGCAGGTTGTAGTTCACCGAGCCTTCTTTCTCACCCTGATTCAAGCCGGACATTCACCTTCTCCCACTTCTCAGGTACCTCCTGATCGCTATGATACCCCAAGGAGATGTGAGTGGAGCCTTGCTGTGGCACCAGCCAGCTCTCTCAGCATCTTCAAGTACATCCCACCTGGTCCTAGGGGCTCCTGTGCGTTCAGATGGCTCAAGTGTGCCCCAAGCCAAGCTTCCTCCAGCACAGGGAGTGCCCCATCGCTGCAGACTCTGCTGCTGGGACCAGGGATCTGGGAGGCTTGAAGGAAAACCTGGTTTTCACTGCAGCTGAGCTTTGGCCTTGCAAACACAATCTCTGGCAACTCAGGCAGTGAGTTTCCCAGGTTTCCTGTGCCCACTTCTACCTTATGTGTGTTTTTTTCTTGCACCAGAGCTCAGCCAGGCTTTCCCTCTTCATCCATGCTGGATTCTGCCCTGCTCACTTGACTTTCTCCCATTCCTGTGCCTGGAGGAGACGTTCCATGAAGATGTACCGGGTCTCTTTTCCCTCCAAGGCAGTCTCACATGGGTTTCTGCTAAGTAGGTCCTGGAAGAAGTTGAAACTTGCTCTGCATCTGGGATTTGGGTTCTGCTATGTCTCTTGCACCATTATTTTGGTAGTTGAAACTCTGCCATCCAAGCTGCCCTCAGCCTTCCCACTCCTGACCTGACTCATGAGTTATGGCTCCAGTAGAGCATTTCCTTGTCTTGCCTCACTGATAACCCTGAGGAAATTGTTCTCCAGACAGTCCAGAAGTCTGGATTGCTTGCACCCAGCCCCACTGCAGGAGACTGAAATCCCCAGCTGTATGCATTCATCAGGCTTTGTTCAGCCAGGGTCAAATCAACCCATGCCTGACTGACATTCTTTTACCTAGGTCAACAGCTTCTCCACTGCACTGCTGCTACTTGCATAAAAGGCTCATCTACAGGTTATGTTAACCCTGCAGCAGGCATGGTCGGTGCATGCAGTCAGAGTTGGTCCTTCATCTAGAGACTCTGGAGTTCTTTGTGCAAATAGACATGGTGGTAGGAAGGCAGAGAAACATGAGACCACCAGGGATCGTCAGTCTGAAGGAAGGGAAGGTTGGTTGTCACAGTGTTTTGGTTAAACTGCACTTAAAACAGTTGCATGGATAGTCCTACTCATCATGGGGAAAAGCTGAGTTTGACTTCCCCTCGTTTATTGTGGACATGAGGCAAGTGAGGTAAGTGGAGGCTACTTGAATTCTGAACAGGAGTGTCCACGTAGACAGTTTAATGAAGTTTAGTTAATCCAGTTTGCAAAGGTTAGTTCAGATACATTTCCCTGACTGTCCCAGTGAAGATGAGGCCAAGGGAACGTCTCCAAAGGCCAGTGGCTGTGGTAGGTGCAGCATCCAGACTTTCCTGCTTAGGGAGCACAAGCTGATGTTTCTCTGATGTGCTGGTTTGACCCTGGCCATCTACTCCCTTCATGCTCCCCTGTAGAGAAAAAGGCAGCTTCTTCCTCTTTCCTCAGTGAGCAGTGAGTGTCACTGGTTCTTGCTGTCCCCTCTTCAGCTGCAGATCACTACAAAGCCTTCTTCTGGGTGAACTGCACCCATGTTATTTGGGCAATAGCTCAGAGGTGAATTACAGCACCCACTTTATCAGAGAGACATAGCACACCCATAGTGACTGGTGACCTGCTAAAACCTTTCCTAGGAAGCCAGAACAGCCCATAGCATCCTGCTGGTAGAGGTGGGCACTTCCAAGCCCTCCAGCTGGCTGACACTGTCAGATCTCCTAAACCCTCCTTGTGCTGCTTTTCCTAACCCTCCTGGGCACTTGTGCACTTAACCACAGCTATGCAGAGTCCCCCAGCATAAGCAATATCAGGTGTTTAGAAGCTGAACCTCCAGCTTTGCAGCCTAACTGGGATGGGGCCCAGCACTGTGGGACGTTTGTTCCCCAGCTCTTTCAGCTGGGCTCCTCATCTCCGCGCCTCAGCATCTGGTGCTGGCCCCTGGCTGGCAACTGCAATGGCCCAGTTCCTCATAGGGCATTGGGATCCAAAATGCAGATACTATAGAGGATTAAAACATATATATACAAACTAACCAGCACCCAAGAGCTGCCTCTGTCTTAACCCAAAACTTTCCCAGTGGAGTTACAAGTCCTGTAACAAGTAGCTTGCATCTCCTGCTACATGATAAATGGATACAGGAGCTATTCTGAACAGCAGGCAACAGTGAATGGTTACATTTCCTTGGCCAAGATGAGGAAGCTTTAAGTAACTAGCTAAAAAAAAAAGAGAAAAGAATCAATAGAAAGTCTTTTCCCACGATCTTTTGCCATGAGACCTTGGCAATAATTTCTGCACTCACTTCAAAGCATTGAGGTCTGTTTTCTGGGCTTCTTTCTACCATGGCAAAGGAGTTTACAAAGATAAGTTGCTTCAGCTCTGTGGCTGGCTGTAAGCTTGTTGTTCTGCTTTAGGGGAGACTTGCAGTACCCAGGTCCTTGTGTTCAGGGGGCTCTGAGTGATAAATCTTGCAACCATGGTGTATGTCCACATCTCTGTCCCTTTGCCATCATTAGAAGATCATTTCACCTTCTTAGGACTTCCTGGAGTGTTTTGCTGCCCCACAGCAGTGCAGTGATCATTTCTGGTATCTGTCTCTGATCCTCCTCTTCCGCACCATTACAGCTGCTCTGAACCCTTCAGGGCTTAGTCCTGCTGCAGGAACTTCAGTGTGGGAAGGAAAGAATGGGGCAAGAAGCGCTGGGGGCAGAGAGTTGGGAGTGTGCAGGAAGCAAGAGCAAGCTTCCTGCCAGTAGCAATGAGAGGGGCTCTCCATCTCGCACTGTCACTGTAGCCTTTCACTCCAGAGAGCCCATGATGAAGCTGGGACTCCATCCAGTTGAACACAAGCTGTACTGCCCACATCTGCAAAGCAGTCTCAAGAAGCAGAGGAGCCTGCCAAACAGAGCAGTGAACCAGCAGATGCTGACGTCCTCCCTGTCGAGAGGAATCTGCCCGTTCCCCGCTAATTCCATTTAATTCACTGAAGAACTTTGCCTCAGACCATTTCAGCAGGGCTGTCATTGCTACTGGCTAAGTGGAAATGTTCCCTCTCCTTGGTCAGG
The DNA here is from genome assembly GCA_027925045.1 of Hypotaenidia okinawae. Lineage (NCBI taxonomy): Eukaryota > Metazoa > Chordata > Aves > Gruiformes > Rallidae > Hypotaenidia > Hypotaenidia okinawae. The sequence goes on along the minus strand of BSDF01000014.1, from coordinate 673,271 downwards.
TTCAGCTGCTCCAAGTTAAGGCAAAGCCCAAATCTGCCCTGCAATTACTGAGGGACCTGGCTGCTGCCTCTCTTCTTCCACTGGTGATGCCATCTGCTGCCATGACTTGCTGTTCTCCTCTCTTACAGGTCTCAAGCAATTCCCTGAGGGCAGTTGGACCCCGGACCTGGTGTTGGATGTGTGAATTGCTGAGGGACACCTCTTTCTAGTGGGAAAGGCCAGCTTCCACCATCAGCAGCCAGCATCCCTGTCTCATCTCCTCAGCCTGACAGCTCTGTAACAAGCCTGAAACAGAGTTTGAACTCATACTCCAGTATCTGTAGGAGTATCTTCATTACTTTTCTTCTCACTGGTCCCAGAAACATTAAAGGTAACCTCCAACTCCTTCCTTCTCTCCCTCTTTTTACCCAGCAGTCTATTACTTTTTGTGTGTGGGCAGAACAAAGGAAAAAATGAATTTATATGGAGGGTTTTCCCCTCCTCTTTTGCCACTCTGCTTTCCAAAAGCCTTCTTCAAGACAAAATGAACAAAGGGGAATCAGACACTCAGGGAGGTGAATTTACCTTCGCTTTGGCTCTGAGCCACATCAGGCCATTTCTGCTTGGTGAAGAGAAAGCTAGGCATGTTGCCCTAATTGAGTCACATATGATTTGTAGCATCATGTTCTGGGCTGAGTTTCCCATGTTACTCCAGTACAAAGAAGGACTTAATGACTTCTTGTAGGTCTGACATGCTGCTGCTCCATCTCCCACGTGCCTGAGGACTGAAGTCAGGATGCCACGGTGTCCTTCCAACACAGGGGCTGTGGATCCTCTCGTGACACCTGCATCTGTCTGGGTGAAGTCATACCTCATGGCATAGATGCACACCCTGGTCGCTGTGCACTAGGTGCTGTGACAGCTCATCACCTCTGTGTTTCTGCCCAATGCAAAGTGCTGAGTTATCCACACATTTGGTCAAAGCACCACGAGCTGTTTGTTGTCCAGTGCGTGCCCAGGTACAGTGGAGCAGCTGGCTTGCTGATGGCTCACCCTCTGGCTTACCTGCCTGGTCCCTTCTCCATGTGGCATCTCCATACTCCTCTGGGATCAGCCAGGCTCTGCTGGAGGCATCCCCGTCCCCCTCTCTCCCACAGCAGTGACACTGGATTTCTCTGGGCACATTACTGGTAAGGTTCCTTAGAACAGTCCTTTCAACATGCCCATCCTCTTCAAACACATTCCTGTCCTTCCTGTGCATGCTCTTGCAAGGCAGTGGGACTTCTGCAGCTGCAGAACATCTGAAGAGTGTACAGAAGAGTTCATAAGCTCTAACCCTTCACTAGCATCTGAACTGTTGGCCCTTCCTCTTTTGACCTGAAATATCAGATAATATTTAGGTTCCTGGGGAATTCTTTTTTAACAGGGAAGGGAAAATCTTAGTAAGATATGTTGGGAGAACCCATTTTATTATGATTAATCCTATTCCTTGAGTTCAGTTAGACTCAAAAATCAGGATGCTATTTAGGATGCAGTTTAGGTGCTCACTGCTTCCCATCCATGTGCTAGGTCCTCTTCCCAAGACTCTGTCCTTTAACTCCTTCCCATGGCCATAAGAGACTTAGTGATTTGCAAGTTTTTCCTTGATTATTGGCAATTCCACCTGACACAACACAATAATCCTTCTGTTTGCTGTTGACCTACTTGGGTAGGTTCTTCCCTATGCTGCCAGTGCTGAATGGTGGGCTCCAATGTCTTCTGTTGTTGCATAAAGACGCTTCTTCTGTTGACCTAGGCCAAGTCTACAAGCATCTGTAAATTGAAGCCTACTTGATGGAAGTGAATAATATGTTCTAGTATAAAAATACCTCCTTCCAGGAGATCCCATGCAGTAGGGGATATTGATTCCTTGCCCCCCTGTGTGAGCATGATGACTTTCAAAGGGAGTGAGCATCACTTCCCAGTTGTATAAAGGAAGGGGGCTTTGTGGCCAGCAGGTCCAGGGAGGTGATTGTGCCCCTGTACTTGGCATTGGTGAGGCTGCACCTCAAATATTGTGTTCAGTTTTGGGCCCCTCACCATCAGAAGGACATGGAGGTCCTGGAGCGAGTCCAGAGAAGGGCAACCAGGCTGGGGAAGGGGCTGGAGGGCAAATCTTCTGAGGAGCAGCTGAGGGAGCTGGGGGTGTTCAGCCTGGAGAAGAGGAGGCTGAGGGGAGACCTTCTCCCCACCTCCCCTGCCCTGCCAGGAGGGTGCAGAGAGGTGGGCGCTGGTCTCTTCAGCCAGGGGCCAGGAGCTGGGACAAGGGGCAATGGGCTCAAGCTGCCCCAGGGCAGGGTCAAGTTAGGAAAAAGTTCTTCACTGAAAAGGTTATCGAGCACTGGGACAGGCTGCTCAGGGGTGGAGTTGAGTCACCATCCCTGGATGTGTTTAAAAGATGGATAGATGAGGGGAAATGATTTAGTGGAGGATGGGTATGGTTGGACTCAATGACCTCAAAGGTCTTTTTCAACCTTGTGATTCTGTGACTTTTGAGGGCTGAAAAGTAGGATGAGGAACCAGTAGGTCTGGGATCTATTCAGGACCAAATGTGGCCTTGATGAGGGAGGTCTGGGATTTTTGAAGAGTGCTCAGCATTGCTCCATTTCTTCTGTGAATGAGGCTGCCTGTGGTTGTGACCAAGAGACAGCCCTATGTGCTTCTGCTTACCGTGAGATGGATGGGACTCTTCTGACCTGCTCCACAAACATGTTGTGCCTGTGCTGCTCAAGCACTGCAATTCAGTGCCTTTGGAGAGCCCAGGCAAGAAGTGGGCAGTGATCTCCTTCAGCAGTGCCCAGCACTGGACCGCTGGCAGGAGATCTCTTGGGATTTCAGTGCTTTGAAGGTCGTGGAGCCAAGAGCATCTGGGAACAGCCAGGCACTTCCCAGCACAAGCTCTGTGGTACACAGCTGAGCAGTGTCAGAGGCAGGCAGTGGGCATTTCCTCTATCTGAAGGAAGTCCTCCAGCTCACAAACTCTGCCAGTCCCACTGTGGGACTGGGAGCACCTGTGGGCTGTCCCCTGGGATGTCACAGGCCAGCGAGTTCTCTGCTTGCAGGGACTGGACACCCTCTTGAGGTACATCAAGGTTCCCAAAGCTCAGGTCTTCTCACCCATGGCTTACCTTACCAGTGCAAGCTTTTCACAGACCTGTGAGGGAGTCACACTCTCAGGCCATCTGAAACAGGTCCTGGTCCCTCTCACGACTCACTGTGGGAGGTGAAGCTGAGTCCAGTTCTCCTGGGGAACTGTGGTTTTCCGAGTTGCTTGCTGCTGTTCTCCCTTAACAAACGGATCAAATCTGCTTTCTGCAACATTGCTGCATGCTGCTAAATAGCTGCAGCGTCCTGCCCCAGAGCTGAGCACATTTCAGTGGGAGACCGGGTTCCTCCCAGCACCAGCTGCAGCCCTCAGCCCATGCACGCACCAGCCCCTGCCAGATTGTGCCCAGAGTACAAAGGAGAAGGAAGAAACTGGCTCCTCAGCTGGTATTTGTTTAGTTTACAAAGCCTCTTTTGCAGAGTTTCCTACCCCACTTGGCCAGCGTTGCCAGGCTGTCCCAGCACGGCTCTGCTGAAGGGCCCAGGGGAGAGCAGAGCGAGAGGGAGGGCAAGCCAGGTGTCTCTTTGAGAAGGGGCTGGCACCAAATGGGACACTGGTAGCACCCACATCAAGGAGTTCCTGTGCTGGTAGCTTGTTGGCTGGCTGGGGATGCAGCTTTGCTGGACAATGCTGGGAAGCTCTGCATGCTACAGTGGGCATGGTGAACAGCAATTCTCTGTGGCTGTTGTGGATGTAGAAGCTGAGGAAGCTTGCCCTTCAGATCATGCTGTGGGTCCCTGTGCTTGGGAGCACAGATTGTACCCCTGCACCCCACAGCACCCTCTGGCATGGCCACAGCATCTGCTGCACACCCAGCACACCCAGCAGCTCTCTGGAGGAGAAATGTGGCTGGGTCACTGGGGTGATGGGCACTGCAGTGTGGCATGAGACCCCAGCTAGCACGCACACCTGAGGCTGCTGAGGCTCATGGCTTTTTGTTCCTTGATTCTGGTTCCAGTCACTGGCTGAAGCGATGCAGAAGATGGTTTCCCACCATTTTTGGGCTTGCTTTTATGGAACGGTGCTTTGCCTTGGGCTTCAGTCAGATCAAGACTCATCTTCCAACTGACCTTTTGTCCCCAGGCAAGGCTGTGCGGTCCCAGAGAGGGGAACACCCCCGGTGAAATGCAGTGCCCTTCAACACGGCCCTTGCTCATCAGCATCACAGAGACCCTGGTGGGCTTCGGATTTTAACCTTGTTTGCTGCTGGGCGGGGTCTGATGGACTTTGCAGCATAACGATCTGCCTCTGATGGGCAAGCTGTCAGTCCCCGAGGGAAGAACAAAGGAAGATCTTTCTCCTTTGAGGGGGAAAGGCCAGTGATATTTATTTTACAGCTGGGAGAAAGTAAACGGGGGCGGGGGGGGGGCGAGCCCAGGACAATTAAAATATTGACTGAACATGGATGACATCTCAGAGATGGGTCTTTTTTATTTTAAAGCCTGCCCACAGGAAAACGAGCTGAGGTCACCTGAGATTTCAGAAATGCAGCTGAGGAGAGTCCTCCTGCATGGTGACACCAGTACAAGCCAAGGAAGGGCCACTCAGTCTGGTCTCATGTCTGCTCAGGGCCACTTCCCTGCCAGAAGCTTGTGCTGTGTCTCCCAGAAAGGTGATCAAGTAGAAATCCAGGGTCTGTTTCCCTCTTCTGAGGCTGCCCCGATGCTCAGCCCAAGATCTCTGGGCCGGCTCGTCCCTGGGTACCGAGGAGATACGAGGGGTCTGGGGTGAGGAGGGCTAACTGGCACGGAGCTCACACCAGATCCCATCGCTTGGGTTACGTGCTGCTGCTGACCTGCTCTGCAGCCACTGGCAGCTCCAGGAGATGTGCTGTGGGGTTTAGCGCCTGGCTGTATTCCTGGAGGGGGCTGTCACAGCTTAGGAGACAAGGGATGCGGGGGTGGAGGGCTGCGAGGCGTGGGACAGCATGAGTGTTACTGTGGGCTGCGGGGCTGCGTGTCCCTCCTCCTGCCCAAGGAGCGCCGGGCACGGAGCCTGCCGGGCTGCTGTCTGCGGGGACCGGCGCGGGAGGGGGAATGGGGACAATTCCCGCTGCTGGCAGTGCTCTTGGGTCCCGGAGACATCGCAGCACCGGAGCCTAAGGAGCCCCATCTCGCAGCCCCGTGCCCGGGGGAGAGACACATCTCTCCCCGGCCGCCTCCCGGCTGCCCGGGCGGCTGCCCACCTCGGGGAAGGATGCTGCGGAGGGAGGAGAAGCGCCGGCACGGGAGCTGACAAGGCGAAGCTGCTGGCAGGCGGCTGTCTACAGGGTGGCTGCAGCACTGCAGCATCAATTAACCTTTGGGGAACTTCTGCCAGGGACGCTGGGGCGCAGCGGCGGGGCGCGGGGCTGCCGCAAGGCTCGGGGACACTACAAAAGCCCGACAAGGAGCCAGCCACCTGAGCCGAAGTGCCGCCGCCTCGCTCCCCAGCCCGCCCTAAGTGCTTTTATCTCCTCTCCTCGTGTTTACGAGGGTGGCTCTCTCCTCCGCGGCGGCGGTGCCGCTGAATGCTAATGGAGAGCGAGCGGCGGCTGCCCTCCGCAGTCCTCGGCAGGCAATTCCCCGAGGGCCGCGGCCCCGACCCGTCTCTGCGGGGGGAGCGCACCCGCTGTCCCGCAGCACCGTCCCCCCGCCAGCACCCTGCGGGGACCCCCAGCGCCCACCCCGCTCGGCGGGGCAGTGCCCAAACAGGAGTTCCCCCCTCCCCAGGACGAACCCAGGGGATCCTGGGCAGTCTGAGCCCTCGCTGGTGCCCGAGGCTGCGCAGCGCGGAGCCCTCCGCATCGCAGCCTCGCCGCAGCCCGTGGGGAGGCCGCGCTGGTGGAGCTGGGGGGGTGTGTGGGGGTCTCAGCGAGGCATGCTGGCCCCCCAGGCCACGGTGAGACGGTGGCTCCTGCAGCTTCCTCCTGTCAGCACTGTGCTTTGTGTGTGCTCGAGGCACCTCTGTCTGCCTGGGAAGATGTTCCTGGTCCGGTTAGTGGGCAGAATGGCATGAGAGGGGAAGGGACAGACAAAGACCACAAGGTTTTCAACAGAGCAGCAGGACCCGGAGGTGTTCTGTGGGGAGGAGTCTGGTCAGGCTTGTCCATGAATCATGTGTGTTCCTGCACACGCCTGCTCGCCTCTGCTCTTCAGGGAGCACGAGATGGCTCAGCCAGAGCCCTCTGAGGGCGGTCAGGCATCCAAATCCTGAAAACATGGGCTAAAAACATTCCCTGCCTGCTGGCGGGGTCCCTCATCCCAGCCTGATGCAGTGATGCTGCTGTCAGCACAAGGGGACAGCCAGGGTTAGTCCAGGCACCTCTGGCACATGCTGCTGTCACTTCAGATGCTGTGGCAGAGATGTGCCTGTCTTCCCACAGCCACCCCCAGCCAGGCAAGCAGCAGCAGGAACCCCCTCTTTTACCCTGAAAGAGACCAGCTCGTTCAGGTCCAGGGATGCCATGTCAGAGGTTTTGTGGTAGGGATGCAGGATGCCCTGGATCCTGTGTCACCACTCCCAAGGGCAGCTTCCCCACGAGTTATGGGCTGCTGACACACAGCCAGCACTGTCCCTCAGCTATTGTCCTGCGTGCAGCTCTGCTGGGGCAGTGTCTGTACATGTTCCCCAGGAGCCATCTCCTGCTGCAGTAGCATCTGGCTTCTTCAAGTGCCCAGCCTGAAGATGTCTTCACAGACCTCACCTGAACTCAGGCCCTGCCAGGACCCTGGTCTGTCATGAAGAGAGCCACACCGGCCACTTTTCCTATCATTTCATCCCAGTCAGCACTGTGACTCATTGGAAATGTGGTACCTCTGGGGCTGAGCCAATGGAAAGACCACCAAGGTCCCTGGGACCAGCCTAAGCACCGGTGTTTCAGTGGGAAGACTGCACCCTTCACAGTGGGGGACAGTGTGTCCCCTCTGTTGCCCCACGAGGGCAGAAGCAGGGCTGGGCTCAGCTCCATGAGAAGCATGAGGGGAGCTGCCAGAGCAGCTCTGCCCCTCCTGCATCCCTGGGCCACCAGTGTGATGATGCTGCATCCTTGGTGAAGAGCTTGGCTCCATGGCACTGGGGTGGACATCATCCTTGACATGCCCTCTCTTGTCAGCTGGTGATTTATTAGCTGCGGGGTGGGGGGTGGAACGGGGGAGGAGGGGGTGGCTGCATGGCTCTGGGTGTCTGTGAGACTGCCACAATGTAGTTTCCAGTACAGCTCATCCTTCCAGAGCATGGGAAGACAGGGGCTGGAAATACCCCCTGCCCTTTGTCACCAGCAGCCACGGCAGAGCTGCCTAAGGTGGGGCTGGGCTTTCGCTGCCGTATAATTACTCACACTATGCAGATGTTTTCTGCGTGCCTGGTAATAAGCAGCTGAAGAGACAGCTCATTACTGGCAGTAACGAGGGAAAAGCAAAGCTGTCTTTCTGTACAGCTCCACTCCTGAAGGTTTGTCCCCTCACCTCGTGAGTTAGGGGGTGCTGGCTATTCTACAGACCCCCACATACCCTGCTACCTCCTTGCCCCAGCCCTGTAAGAAGCTACCCCAGAGTCCTGCTGCTTGTGTTGCAGTGGGTGTCCTCCTCAAGGATGTATCTGCCAGGCTGGAATCTGTCCATAAAACCTCACTCTGGCCACCAGTAAAGCACTACAGGGAGGTTCCAGTCTCTGTCTTGAAGGACATCAGTGCTTTGATGAGGTACTGTGATATTTCTGATTCGATATGAGCAACTGAGGCACAGCTCCCCACGCTGCTACCAGCCTGGGATAGTGCAAAAGAGGCAGATGGGACCATTAGGTCTCAGGACCTTACCTGAAAAATGGCAGATGCTGAGTGGCACGTGGCCTTTGTCACCATGGTGGGACAAATTCAGCACTGACTGGTGGCAAAGAGTACAGACTACTGACGTGCATATGTACTTGGAGACAGGATGTCTGTGGGGTAAGACTGTGCTCTGGGAAAGATCCTGTATTAAAGGTATCAGGATCTCAGGTAGGACTAGATTCCTTTCCCAAGGTCTTCATGGCAGCCTGATCTGTTCTTTGTCTTAGCTTTCCCATGGAAGAACATGCTCCAGAGTCTACAGAGGACGTCACCTATAGATGGAAATTGCTTAGGTGGCTGTGGCAACAGGGGAGGTTTAGGTTGGATGTTAGGAAAAGGTTCTTTACTGAGAGGGTGGTTGGGCACCGAGCTTGAGTTCAAGAAGTGTCTGGACAATGCCCTCAGCCCCATGCTCTGACTTGGCTGGGCCCGTGTGGAGCATGGAGTTGGACTCCATGATCCTTATGGGTTCCTTCCAACCCAGTATATTATCCTATGGTCTACTCCTGCCCTAGGTAAGGTGATCAATTTTAAGCCCTGGGAGAAAAAATAGTCTGCAGGAGAGCCTTGATCTCTGCAGGCCAATCCCAAGAACTGGAATTTGATCTTGGCTATCACAGTAATCATCTCTGTGGAAAGCCAACTGGCTTCCACCAAGTTCCAGGTCCAACTGAAGGCATGAGGTGAAGGGCAAGAACAGGAAGAGGCAGAAATAGCACAGCCTCCAATACATCAAGAGAGCAGCTTGGTGTGTATTCTTCTGCTCTCATCCTGGAAGACATCTGCGTTGGGCTGTACTTGGCCACATCAAGTGTTTGTCTCCTGGTTCCTGTTTTCATTAAAATGCCAGCAGTGGGTTCACCGAAGCCTATATCTAGTTATGTTTGTTCCTCCATGTCTGTATTCTAAGGCAGAAAAAGTTCCCTGGTCCTTAACTAGTCTTAACATCCATCCCATCATCACTGGACATAATTTTTCCTCCACAGTGAAGAGAGCTGAAACACCCCAAAATCTCTCTCTGCATCCTGGTGCTTCAGTAAGAGTGCTCTGAGAACACTGCAGGGGTCTGGTGACTGATAACAGGGAGGCTGGTACCTCCATGGACCAAGCCCATGTGTTGCCTGATCTCAGCTCCTTTAAAATGATGCAGTATGACATCACTATAACAGCATGCTGCTGTCACACATGCTGGGTTTGGTCTCAGCAGAAGCTCATTTTCTGGAGGGTAGTATAACTTTTAAAACTAGGCTTAGCTAAACACTTGTCATATTAAGTTTATTAATGCTGAATACAAGCAACAATTGCTTCAGCTTCTTATGAACCTCATAAAAATCTGTGTATGTGTGGCTTCACCCACCAGCCTGGGCTGCTTTTCAGTCTGTACCACACACTACACAGCAGCTGGACCTTCTGCCACCTCTCAGGGATAAACACATATTTGCAGTGTATCCTGGAAGCTTGTGGGGTCACACATCCCATGGCTTTGGAAGTCTTGAGTATGGTCCCTATGCTGGACTCTATAGTTGCATTTTGCTGCCATGGACTGACAGTTGGAAATCTACCTTTCCAGACTGGAGGAGTCTCTTGAAGATGTGGCAAGTGGTCTGCAAAAGCCTTCTCAGTCCATGGACTGTTGTAGTTCTTCCATCTCTCCTTCTCCTCCCAGGTCTGGTTGTCTATTGCTTGTATTTCTAAGATGTTTCCTAGAAGGTGGGCATGGGCAGTGCTGCTTGGTGAGCATACACTCCACTGCATAAGTGGATGTTCCTGTCCAAGAGCAGCAGGACTGATCCAGCCACAGTGGCCATTGGGATGTCATGGGGAAAATGCTAGAAGGGCGTTTCCAGACTTTGAAGGATTTCCATCAATGGCTCATAGGGTTTATTGAGGCAGATGTGACGTTGTCAAATATACTCTGTATGCCTACCCTGCTTTGCAAAGAGCAAAACATCAGCCTGGCTTTTTCCATGCCAAGTATGACATGGGGTCCTAAGTTTTATGTTTATAGCCATGGAAATGTCATGTGTCGGTGCTGGGCTGTGTCCAGACACTCACTCAGCTGATACTCTGGGCCTGTAGCTGTTCTTTCTGTACTGAAGTGTCCTCCTGTCTGGTTTCACAGACTCACAGAATCACAGGGGTGGGAAGGGACCTCCAGAGCCCATGGGGTCCAACCCCCTGCCAAAGCAGGGTCCCTAGGACAGGGCACACAGGGCGGTGTCCAGACGGGGCTGGAATCTCTCCAGAGAAGGAGACTCCACACCCCCTGGGCAGCCTGTCCCAGGGCTCCCTCACCCTCACTGGGGAAAAGTTTTTCCACATGTTGGTGCAGAACTCCCTGTGCTCCAACTTGAGCCCATCACCCCTTGTCCTGTCCCCACAGACACTAAGAAGAGGCTGCCCATGTCCCCCTGTGTCCCACCCTTCAGCTATTGATCCCCATTGATCAGATCCCCTCTCAGTCTCTTCTCTCCAGGCTGAACAGCCCCAGCTCCCTCAGCCTTTCCTCACAGGGGAGGAGCCTTTCCCCATTTGCTGTGTCACAGGGCAGAACCCTTGAGATGCTGTGAAGTGGTGGCAGCAAGTTGCTTTCTCTGTTTTTAGCTGTGACTCTGTTTCACTTCCCTTTTAAAATTCTCCCTTATGAAAACTTGCTGGGTGTGGAAAGAGCTCTTCTCACTCTTGTTTTGGCAGTGGAATGGATGCCAGTTTGGGGGAAACGCTAAAAATATCCTTGAGTCCTTTCTGTGATCTCTGGTGATTTCTGTGGTTCCTGGTGGTGCTTTCAAGAGTATCTGATTGATAAGCACTCCATGCAATCATGGGTCCGGACACATTTTGGAGTGTTTACAGATGTGGGAGATAACCTTTGATCACCCTGAATATCAAGCTGAGGGCTGGACTTAGTATGATAACTATGACTCCATCAAGGTCCACAGTATCAGAGAGTCACAACTCAGCCAAGTGTTCATTTCCAAGGCACTTTGGAGGATCATCTGCACAGATTTGTCTATTATTTTTAGGAGGGGACGGAGGATAACACTGATTTTGATGGCAAAAGACTCTTTATGAGACACTTTCTAGGTTTTGACAGATAATTAAAGAGATTAAAGCCATTTGGTTTTATAGGAAAGGTTATTTGGGTCTTTTGCAAGTGATCTTTTGGGATATCAGATGTGAAATGGCTTCTTAGAAAATTGTTGCAATTGACAGTTGACTCCATTTCATGGGTCTTTTAGTCACGAAATCACTGTCATGTTTCTGGTTAGCACTTCCAATTATCATTAGATTTCTGTCTGCTGTGGAGAGTGACCTGCAAATCCAGGGATCTCTATGTTCTTCAATGATGTTAATGAAGAAATATTTCCAATGAGTTTTTCCTGTAAAGCGATGACTTGCTCAAGTTTGCTGTGAGTTAGGTGTCAAAAGTGCCTCTGAAACACTTCTGAAAGCTGTGGTCAGCAGAAGATCTCCAGAAATCGCCACATGGTGCTTATGGCAGAACATCCGACTAAGTATCCATGTGAGCTCATTCCCTCCACCTCCCTCTGCTACCTGTGGATGTAGACATCTCCGTATGGGGCACTGAAGGTGGAAGAGTAGGGGGGTCTTGAAAGATCCCCAGCTATTAATCAGTTTTTCTGCTCTCCCACACCTAAGTGTTTGTTAGGCATGTCCTACAGACATGTAGACCCTTGGTTTTTGTCTTCCAGCAGTCAAGCGATGCCCCTAAGCCTACCTCTTGATTCCAAGCAGCAGCCACGAGTAGGACGAGAGATCAAAACATCATTTTCCTACCTGGCTTGTGTGGCCCCATCAGCATCTCCAGTCCTGTGGCATTGCCTTCCTGCAATCTGGCTGCAGGCACGCTGCTGGTTGGTGGCTCCTCCAGGCAGACGGAGGCTGCACTGGTGCATGAGGTGCTAGGAGCAGGTAGGCACACTCCAGGTCATACAGGGACTTGGTTTTCAGAGCTTGATCTTGTGCCCACTCACTTCTCCGTTACCACAGCTCCCTGGTTGGCTTTCTCCTGATGGCCACTGGCTTCAGGCAGAGCAGAACCTTCCCTCAGTGTCTGTATCTGACAGGTTCTCAGTTACCAACAGTCCCCTCCCTGTACTCCTCAGTGCACTCCAGAGCATTGCAATGGCTTAAGATGATGAATACTATGCAGACAACACACCCAGCTGTCCAAGCAGACAGTCAGTGGAGAAATGAAGATATGCCTGCCTAAGTAAAAGTTTGATTAACTGCATTAATTAGGCCCTAAGGTATGGTTCATAAAATAAGAGTACAACTGGTGTATTGGATTGGGGAATTGACTATGTGACAGGGAACAAACAGTGGTGTGAACAGGAACTCTTCTCTGTCTGGAATGGTGTGATAAATTATCAATTAAATAATGGAGAGTGACAAAGTTGCAGCCTGCATTAGGCGACCTCCCAGTCACGGTGCAGCCAGCCTGGGTGGGTGACTTGGCAAGGTCTGGTGGTCTCCCAGTCTGGCCATGCAGGTTTTGTTTGGTGCTGCTGCCAGCACAGTGCTGTGGTCAGGGTCCTCTCTGCACCACAGGGCATTGCACCCTGGTGGGGTCAGGGTGGGTTGTTGCAGAGCCACTGGGCTCTGACTGGGCTGTACCAGAGCCCTGGACATGCACGTGGATGCTGTTTGCTTCCTGCCATGGCAGCAGGACCACCATCCCCTGGGCAAAGTGGCTAAGAGGAGTCAGCTCATCCCAAAGGCACTGGCTTTGCGTTTCTCATGGGCTGCACCCAGTGTGTCTCCATCCTTTGGTGTCACCACATTTGCTCACCACAGTGCTGTCCTGCTAAGAGACTCGTGGGGTTGCTCAAGCTCAAGGTCCAGCAGCATTCCCCCCCACACACACACCCCCAGACTTCACGCCAGCCCCTTGTGTGCTCACAGCCGTAGCTTCCTCACCCTCTCCTTGTCCTTGCTGCTCTGAACGACTGGCACCTCCCCGCTCTTCCTCCCCACCCTGCTGCAACTCCATGGGGACTGGCCTGCCCCCCAGGTCTGTGTTTGGGGTGTGCTCCACAGCGCCCACCTCCCGTTTACCACCCAGTGATTAAAGAGGTGCCGCTACCCCGGCCTGGCCTTGCTCTCAGCCTCTGTCAAACACCCAAGCCCTGCTTCCTCTCCTGCCTCAGCCACTGCTGAGGCGTGTGTGCCGCAGAGGCAGCTGTGCAGGAGGAGGCTCTCCTCATCCCTCGTTACCGGTTGTTATTAATGATCGTGCATTTCCATGAAGCCAATAGCAGACCAGGACAGATATATCCCCTGCCCCAGAAAGCTTTTGAGAGATGCTGCCTCCCCGGTGGCACCAGTTCACAGTTTCTCCTAGGAGAAGGTTCCTTCAGGATTATTTCCACCAGCTCTCACTTTCCACAGCATTTTCTCACATTCTGCGTTATTTTCTGTTCCAAGATTTGTTCCATTATTATTTTTAGTATCACATAAAGGCCTCGGCCGAGATCTAGGCTGCACCCTGACAGCACAATACCTATATGTAATGAAAGAGCAGGCTTGTTGCCAGCGCCCTTGGCACACAGGATAGGAGGAACCCCAGGGGAACTGCAGCATTGACAGCAACGGCACAGGAGGTGGTGTGGGCTGAGCGGCTCAGCTCCTCTACCTTGGGGAACGATCACTGTAAACAGAGGGACCACAGGAGGGGGAGAGAGGAAGCTTAGCGGTTCCACTCTGATGAGTGGCTGATTCACAAAGCTGTACCTGGCCATCAGCTATGTTGTCTCCATAGTGGGTGTCCAGACCATGTGAGACGTTGCCTGGGCACTTCTTTTGTCCCACTCCCTCAGCAGAGTGGGATGTTGGGAAAGTGAGAGCTCTCTGGTGCTCAGTGTCTTCTTCATTCCCAAATCATCATTAGGAACACCTCCTCTCACCTTCTATCTTACCAGGCTTCTCAGTCACCCATCTTACATCTTCAGAGAGGGCCTATTCAGACAGACCAACACTGACCCCAGTTGTCATACAAAAACATGTGTAGTCCAGAGCTTACTGAAATCAAGACTGTTTCTCCCCTTTTCCCTCCACTCCCTCCACCACATTCCCACTGTTTCCACTTCTCCTGAGCTCCTGTGCTCCCTTGCTCTGGAGGGAGCGCGGGCAGCAGATTGTGACAGAGCAGCTGCATGCGTTGGTGTTCACTTTGTAAATGCCTAAGAAGGACAGACTCTTACCAAAACTAAGGAAACAAGCAGCTCCTGTGCTTATGGTTGCCATGCTGTAATGGGATCAGGATCAGGAGGAAAGCTAGAGGAAGACAAGAACTATAGTGGTGGATTCTCATCCACTTGGGTCCCAGGCACACCTCTGTGCCTGATGTAAACACACCAGTTATCTCAGCGACTGAGGTACTCACAGTATTTGTGTGTCCCTGTTCTTTGTGGAGCTCATTCTTCCTTTCTGTACCATTTTTGGAATTACAAGTTGTGGATTACTCCCCCTTCTCATCAGCTTCCTCCAAGTCTTTTGTGTGCCCTTCTCCCAAGCTAAGCAGGGCTGTTATTTCTGGTCTGCTGTCTCCTATCACTGATGGGGACACCATCAGTGCCTTGTCTCTGCCTGGCTCTGACACGATTTCAGCAGGTTGCTCTTTGTTCCCTGGCACATCAGTTACTAGTGGGGATATTTGTGCAGTGGCATCCTTATCTTTTTCAGTATCAGGGAGTTTCTGGCAAGTTAGCTTGGAGAAGGGTGGCTGCTCCATGGATCTCTCTCCTTGTCTAGATGGTTGGGTTATATTAACTGTAGCACAGGCTGTAGATGAGCTGCTGCTTTCCACAAAGTGTCTGTCCATTAAAAATTAACACACAAGTAGATTATCTTTCCATTTTGTTTTGGAAAAAAAAAACACAACCCAACCCACTGCAATTACAAAGCCACAGTTTCTGTTAGAGAGGCTACACTCTCTAATTGTTGTCCCTGTCTCATCAGACTTCTTGCATAACAGGGCACAAAATCTCACCCCGACTTTCTTACGCAACGCTCAGTGAAACTGCAGTTGAGCTAAAACATGGCTTTTTGAAAGATGCCCAGCCTAGAAGTTTTGGATGAGTCTATTTCCAACCACAGACAATCTGGTAAAGCATCCCTCTATTCAGCAAATGAACTAAGCTTTGAACTTGCTCTTGGAAACACGGAGAGCTACTGGCAACAGGCATGCTACAGCAAGCAAATCTATAGTTGATTCATCTGTCTCTCTGCTCCTGCTTTGGGTCCCCCTAGTGAGACAACCGGCTGGAAATTTGATTGGTGTCATCACAAAAAGTGGTTGATGTTTAACAAAAAGCTGTGAGAGCCCAGCTGCACTTGGCTCCAGCTAGGACATATTGCCTCTCTGTGCTCCCCTAGACCAGAGGTCCCGTTCTCCTCGAGGTTCCACAAGCAGGCATGCCCATCTGTGCCTGTTCTCCAACACCCAACGCTTTGGGACTTCCTACAGGGCCCTGTGACACCTACTGCTGCTGTCACTGCATGTGGCTGCCCTCCAGAAACTCATTGTCAGCCAAAGCCCTTTGGGGTAGCACTCCTAATAGCCACAAGAAGCCCACACTTGCTGCCACAGGACATCTGGCAGCCACGGAGGGGCTGTAGTTCATGTATCCTGAGAGCAGCATGGGTTCCCACACGCACACACAAGCTGGAGGGAGCTGTACACGTTGCCTTCCACTTCTTTTTCTTCACCTCATCTGTTGACAGCTTTCAGACAGGACTTTATACAAGCCAGGCAGCCTCCTTCACCTGCCTCAAACCTCACCTGGGACAGCAGCAGAGGGTTTGCCACCTTAACCAAGCGGCCACACACATCTACTCTCGTTCCAGCCCCCCAAAAGGACTCCCCATGCCTCCAGAGAACTGGTGACGAGTGACAGGCGTGGGCTTTGGGGTCTGGTAGATGAAGCACATCTCCTAGCCTTATCAACTCCTCACTGCCTGTGTTAGCCCCAGAGGGACCTCCTATGCCAGGGCACTGTTTGGGTGCCAGACCAGATGAAAAGAGCCGTGATCAATGCAGCAATCCCCACCTCCCTTGCCTCGTACACGGCAGCTGGTGGATTCGTTGTGAAATGCCATCCACTCTCCTGTTTATTCCAGATGAAAGTCTCCTGCCCAGGGACTCTTTCTCCAGGAAGAATACTTCATCTGTGTAAGACAAAGGCAAGCAGCACTGAAACTAAACCCTGCCCTCTCATCCTTGCTGAGGAGTCCAGCTAAAACTGCTATAGCGTCCCTGGTTTACTTTCCAGGAGAAAAAGAGATCCTTCCCGTGGCAGGGAGAGAGCTCTGCCAATGTTTCCTTCTCATACCTATCACTGGCAGTAATTTCAGCTGTGGCAAGATTCATCAAAGTTAATCATCTGACCCTCATCTACATGAGATAATTTTTCATCGAGCAGAATTTGCCAGTAGCCTCAGCTGGCATCATGCAGACCAACATGAGCAAATCACATCCTGTTCCAGGTCTGGCTTTCCAAATCCCAAGCAGGGAAAGAGAGTAGCGGGCGTCAGATCCTGAGGAAGACCTAGATTCAATTCAGCGCTTGGTGCTCGGCCATACGGCTGCCTCAGGTAGCTCTGCAGTGAAAATATGACAGCCCCAAAACTTCAGGAACACTTCTGTCCCCGAGCGGCTGGCGTCTTGCAGAACCTTCTGATCTGACAAGTTTGCCAACATCCTGAATGGTGAACATCTCATGGGGTAGGCGGTTCTTGGGAGGCTTCCATGCATCTTCTGTCGTCTCTGAAAACCTGCCTGAAAAAAAACTGGTCTCCTTCTGGCTTTGCATTCAGCCCAACACCGAACCTATGGAGGCAGGTTCAGTTGGAAAGGTCCCATCTCGGCAGGGGTTTTGAGCCAACCTTCTGATTTGATGTGAACAGTATGTACGAATGCCACTGAATGACATGTTTCCATGATAAAGAGTGTGGTGATGAAATTCTTCTGCGTGCCAAGGATGGAAACAAAAAAGTCGGTGGGCAGCTGCAACACATCACAAAAGCTGGAAAACAAAACCCTTTCTGATTCCCAGAGCAGTTCTTGAGGTACTTGGAAACCTCAGATTCCTGTGAGGGATCTGTGCTCCCCAGGTACAAGCAGACAGGCACCGTCACTGTATTAAAGCTGAGCAAATGGTCCACACAGAAGATGTTCATATGGGGAGATATTGTTCAAATGACAAAGGCTGATAAATCATTCTCTGGAGATTTTCCTCTTCGTTTGGCTTCTTCCCATTGATCCATTGGAAATTGATGGGACTTTGTGTGTGAAAATCCATAACCCAAGAGTCCGTGCATCGATGGCTGTGAGCAAGTCATGTTCTCAGGTAACACACCATTTGCTTTTGGTTTTCATTAGCATTATTCTTCTGTGAGCAAGAGGGTAAAGGCGGCTCAGGGTGATTTTTGAAGTGGGGACAACAAAGCTGATCAGTGTACTCATGTTAAAGCAGGTCCCAGACCCATCCTGGAGACATGGATACCACTCACCTGTCCCTGATCCTATTGGGAGCTGCAATGACTCACTAGCTCTCAGGCTCTTAGGGACCAAGAGCAGTTAGATGAACACATGGTATTGATGCAGATGATAACTTCTGGAATGTGGTGTGTACCTGGGGGTTCAAGAGTTTAGCAGACACCTGAGGAGCTTGCCTTGTCTGCTCTGTCTTTGATCGTCACCCCATAGCTCCCCATCTCCAAGAGAGGGATGTCAGCCCTCATGTGGCCTCAGCATAGAAGGATCCTTTCTCAGCCTGAAGGCCACTGTGGTGGGTTGACCCTGGCCAGTAGCTAAGCACCCTGACAGCTGCTCACCAGCATCCCAGCAGGATGGGAGGGAGAATAGGAAGAGCAGAAGTGAGAAAACTCATGGGTGGAGGGAAACACTGCTGAAGAAGTGAAATGAAGCTGTGCAAGAGCAAAGGGCAATAAGGAGTTCATCCATCCCCTTCCCATTGGCAGGCAGATGTCCAGCTGCTTCCTGGAAAGCAGGGCCTCAGTACACATGGCAGCTACTTGGAGAGGCAGCCACCGTAACCACAAACATCCTTGCTTCATCCTCCTCCCCTCAGCTTTTACTGCCAACACCTTATGGCATAGAATATGCCTTTGGTCAGTTGGGGTCAGCTGTCCTGGCTCTGTCCCCTCCCAACCTCTTTCCCACCCCATGCCTGGGGCAAAATGGGAAACAGAGAAATCCTCAACACAATGCACACACTGATGAGAAATAGCTGGGACACCAGTGTGCTATCAACACTCTTTTAACCCCAAACCCCAAGCAGCACCATACAGGCTGCTGCGAGGAAAGTTAATGTCCTCCCAGCCAGACCCAGTACAGCCACAAAGCTTTAGCTCACAAAGCAGCACTGTACCTGGGGCATCACTTTCTCTCTGCCACAGAAAAAAGCTTTGCAGGGCTCTAAAGATGCCATGTACAGAAACAGCTCAATCAGGACCACCTTCCCCTGCAAATCTTCTATTGATCCAAAGGGACAGACAGCTTGAGACTGGAGGGAAGAGCTAGTGGCTAGAATGTGCTTCAGTTTAGGAGACCAGAAGACCTCCATTTCATTTTGATGTCCTGATAAATGGTCGAGTCGTTTACCTTCCTCGTGCCTCATTTTCCCAGTGCTCAGGGCAGAAACTAGCACTGCTTGTGTCCCAGGGGTCAGTGGTGATGCAGGGACGCCAGGGAGGGAGATGGGCTGTTTGAAATCACTTGGTGTTGGCTCTGTTGCATAGATATTGTGTCGTCTCTCCTCTGCCCTTGTTTATCTTTGAGCTGCTTCTTCCATCAGATGTAACCTCCACCTGGATGGGGCTGATTTGGTTTAAGAGTCATGGAAATTTCCCTGCAGATCTGTGCCACAAGATGTGATGTGACCCTGCACAACACACAGTCCAGGTCTCCTTATTTCCTATAAAATGGGAGTTACTTCCATGGCCCTGAACTAAACAGCAAGAGACATGAGCAGAACCAGAAGGGAGCATCACTGCTGCTCTCCTGGCAGTTTGCTGGGTGGGCATTGACTTACACACACATTCCTGCACAAGCGTTCAGCAATCAGCCAGTCTCCCTCACCAGATCTCCTTTCCTAGCACCCAAATGGGGATGACTGAGCCAGGTTTTGATTTACTCAGTTCCAGGAGGTGCATGGGGCAGCCCTTGTGCTGCCCTACAGCTCCAGTGTTGGGTTACACTGCACCAAGCAAGGTGCTTCCCAGCTTTGGGGTCCAGAAAGCTCCAGAGTGAGTAACCAGCGGCTCTACTGACCTTGTGTTGGCAGGGGTGGGTGACGTCCTCTCCCTGTGTCCAGCCAGCAGCTGGATATACATCAGCTTTGGGTAATGAGCTCACCCATAAGGGCTTCTCTCTGTGAGTGATGTGCCCTTGCCCAGGCAGGCACAGGGGACTTTGCTACCCTTTTCTCTCTGGCTAGCCAACTCTTTCTCAGCCTCAGCCGTTCTGAGTTTGACCCATGCTTTCACGCTCTCACCCATTAACCAGCTGTACTTATTCAGCACTTTTTCCCCCCTTTTTTTCCATTCTTGAGTTTTAGATCAGTGTTAGTTCAGGATTCAGCCGCTTTGGTTATTTGCTGTTTCCTTGCCTTACTTTGTACTTGTATCCTTAAGATCATTTCTGTAAGGAACTGTCAGCAGCCCTTGTTTCTGTCCCCTTAACCCCCTGGGACCTCACCTCCTGGCTCTCAGGAGGCCACAGGAGACGTCTCTCAAGCCCATTGTCTTTCTCTTGCCACTCTCCTGCCACTCTCCTGCCACTTCAGAGCTGTGAACTCTCACAGCTGCTCTCACCCAAGGTGCCTCCCACTTTCTGTTTGCAAGGATCCCACATCAAATGTATGCAGCCTAAAGCTAACAGATGTTTTTCCAGCCCATCAGCTCAGTAGGAAACTGAGACACAGATATTTTTTCCATCGCTTGCACCACCAGCACTGAAGTTTCTCTGGGATAAAAGCTGAACACCCCCACAGCCCTTTGCCCTGTAGTCCTTCTGTAAAGGTCTAGGCATGCCATTTTCTGGCAGATGCTGTCTTAGGATGCAGAGTTGATAATAAGTAACCTCAGCCATCCTAGATATCACTTCTTTGTGTGATTACAGGTCTCTCTAGTCTTTTTCCAGGACTCCTGGAGACATTTCCAGCTGAAAATGAACGCTACCTGCCCATGCCTCCCCACAGTTCACTGAAGAACTAGGGTTCCTCTTTACACCTTAGCTTAGGTGGCTGGAAAGAACAGTCACACTCATGAAGAACCACTGTTATTATCCAGAGGGGAGCTGTGACTTCTGTGGTAAGACCAATCCATGGTGAATATCTCTTACTGGTCATAGAGGAGAATGGAAAGCATGCCAGAGTCCTTCCTAATGGCATGGTTGTACGAGGGAAAGACCTGGAATTGTGCAGTCCCAGTGCAGAAAGACCCACCTTGTTCTTTGCAACAGCACTGGACCTGCTGTGGAGGGAAACCTGCCTTTGTGGCCCATGTGCATCAGACAGCCAGACAGGGCCAGTCTTTCCTAGGGTGTCCCAGCCCACATCCTCACTGCCTCTTCCCCACCCTGGCACCGCTCCTCTGTATCTGAGAGGGGAGCAAGAGGGAAAGGATGGGTGTAAAATGGGAACATGAGGATCACTACTCATAAAAGCATGGCTGCTCTATGGCCATCACCAGGGTCTGCACTGGTGTGAAGGGTAGGTTGCTCTTTTTGATGATTCACCAGAACATGCATCCTCCTAGCTCCCGCCCCTGTAGCCAGCCCAGCTCTGTAGAGCTGTGAGTCATGCAAAGCAGCAGGATTTTATTCCTGTCACTACCACATCAGTTCAGGCTGATGCACAAGGGAGTTGGTGGGTTGAGTAAGAAGGTGCCATTTTTATGGCACATTTTTGCTCTCCAGACAGGAGCTGGACTTTTCTCACAGTCTTTTTTACAGCATCTCAGGGTATAAAACTCTGAGCACAGAGGGTCAGGACACATGACGTATCAGTGAGGGGGATGTACACCAGAAATAAAACAGTTGCTGCATTCTCTCATCTCCTGCTATCCCCTACAGAAACCTGGACCTCAATGCTGGTATGTCTTGCTGCAGAGGTCTCCAGGAAGACACACAAGTCATCAGGGAGCAGAAGGACTCCTTCAGCTGTCAGTAGAGAAGGGACTCCACAAAGGAACTGTTGGTTGGAAGGTGAATTTGGAAAGCTCTTCACAGCCACCTGCCTTTGGTGAAATACAACCAGAGTTCCCTGGGGATCTGGGAGAAGTAAGAATCCATCATCTGCCCATCCAAATCTACCCATTCCCCAGCCAGCAACATCACTGTCAAAGAAGGATCACACCTTGCTCTTTCCCAAGAGCTGGAGGGTCTTGCTGTCCTGCCCTGTGGATTGCTCACCTGACTTCAGAAACCCAGAAGTTTCTTGTCAAAGTAAGGGATTCACTCACCTGGTCTCTTTGGTAAGGAAGGGAGACCTCCCTCAGAGATCTGTTTGTCTCAAGCAGAAGAGAACACCAGCTGCTGCTTGTCTGGCTGTAAAGGGAGCTGAGGCATCAAGCTGTGATTTGGGTAAGGAGCTACTGGGCATGAGAAGTTTTCTCAGATAGCTCGTGGCTCTGTGGTGTGAGGGATGGGCTGCTCTCCTTTTTCCTCCACAAGCAGCTCCACCTTGCTTCTGTCCCTGACCTGGGCATATGTCACTCAAGAGGGCAGAGGCAAGAAGTATCTGTTTAACAAATTCAGCAGCTTGATGCTTCTTGAAGGGTTTTTTACCCTTGACATCCAGGAACACCCCTATGCCCTTTCCAGGACCAGCTCGGCTTTTGGGCCCAGTTTTGGGAGGTTCTCATCCCTTTAAGTTGACTGAGGACACGCCTAAATCAGGGCAAATCAGTTTTCCTGTAATTTGTGGATGTAATTCAGAGATTTTGTGTTTTGCACAAACGTGGTTTCTGCAATCCAAGAGGGGGCCAAGGCAAGGAAACAACAAAGAAAAGGGGTGCATCAAAGGTTTGTTACTGAACAGAAAGGAAACCAATGGCTTCTCCACCCACATCCATTACAGCCACAAAGAAGTGTTCATGGGAAGGGACCTCTGAAGAGTTCCAGTCCAATAAACTCAGAGCTGGAGCAAGGACAGTGCTAGGCCAGGTCATCTGTGGTTTGTTCTGTGTGCTTCTGGAAAGCACCACTTCTCTGGTGACCTGCACTGGGGAAGAATCACCCGCATGGAGGAAACATTTTCCAACCAGAATGTCTCAAGCAGCTTGTGGCCATTGTACCTTGTTTCACTTGTCACTGACCGGCTACCTTCTCACCTCCACAGGACTACCCCACTCAGTGATGGAACGGAAGATGTTGCTGAGGGAATCGTTCTGCCTGTGTTCCTGTCAGTGTGTGTGCAGCTTCGAGTGCCATCTTACTACGAGCATTGGGAAGCCATCAGAAAAAGCCTGCCCCGACAGCCTCACCGGCCAGGCCCTCAGGAGTCATGCCCTGACTGCAGAAGTAAGGTGTGCCCAAACGCTTAATGGGAGAGGATCCAACAGGCAGTGTTAAGCAGATTGCTGCTGGCAGGGCCTGGCGGTATAGCAGGGCCACTGGAGTCCTGTCCAGTTTGCCTGTATCTGGGAAGAAATCGTCAAAAACAAGGGCAGCTGCAAAAAAAGATCTCCAAGTACCTGCAGCTGGAAGAGTTTTGACGCTGCTGGGACCAAGGACAGGAGGTTCTGCAAATGGCACTGCCCCAGACACTTAACTAAATCCTTCACTGAGAACACAGAGGAGAGAAAAGTGAGAGGAGAGGAACTTACTGTCTAGGGCTGGGCATGCATATACAGGCAGAAGAAGTGGCTCCAGACATGTCCCATTTGCTTATAGCATCATGCATCAGAATCCCCCTCCTGCTGGGTCTCCTTGCCCATGGCAAAAGCTGGCAAGAAGCTTCTTTGTGCTGGATAATTGAAGCCATGTGCTAGCGGTCATTATTTGGAGCTGGAGAGGCTGAGAAAATGCATGTGCTTTCTTACCTGTTGGGAGGCACAACATCATCTCCATCCAGAGGTGCTGGGATGAACTAGGGGTTCTTGCAGTGAACTTCACAAGGAGTTCTACAGCTTCTTC
This sequence comes from Hypotaenidia okinawae, assembly GCA_027925045.1. Classification (NCBI taxonomy): domain Eukaryota; kingdom Metazoa; phylum Chordata; class Aves; order Gruiformes; family Rallidae; genus Hypotaenidia; species Hypotaenidia okinawae. The sequence goes on along the minus strand of BSDF01000014.1, from coordinate 650,156 downwards.
AAATCAGCTTCCCTGAGTTGAAACACGGTTTGAATGGTTGCCCGTGAGCACAGTCAAACTGCAAAGGTTTTCCCCAGAAAGTGTGCAAAAGACCTGAATTCATTTGCTAACACATCTATTTTTACTGGAACCCTCTTCAAAACTGTCCAAAATTTGTCATCAACCCAAAGCATTCTGCTTAAATACAGCTCCTGAAAGCGGGGGCACTCATAACTCTGCAGAGAGTGGCAAATGGCAAATTGAAATCGTGCCAGCTCCCACTTACTTATTAAAATGTGCCAATCTTTACATTCAAATAAGTTCCTATCAAACATGTTGACCACGGTGGCCTTCATCGTGATGTGTTTTCCCCACCAGCGCCCATCACACGAGCAGAGGTGAGGACACAGAGCAGAGACCTGCCTGCAGATGAAATCGAGGAGAGGCGAGGAATTCCCTACCCCACGATCAAATCCCACCCGCTGCCGAGGAAGGCTCCTTGCTCAGACTTTACAACACTCCAGCTTGTGCTTAATTCGGGCACCGCAGCTCTCCTGCTGTGATGAGAAAGTGTCAGTCTTACTCCAGGCAAAGTAAAACTGGGGGCTCAGCAGAGCTGCCAGGGCCTGTCTTGCCACAGGAGCGCTGCCTGGTTTGGAGCATCATGGTGGCAGCAGTGGACACGGGGTCAGGCTGAGATCCCAGCCAGCTCAGACACGTAATGGCGAGTCAGATGAGGGTGGAAGGAGGCATTTCTTGACGTGCAGGGGAATCAGTCTGGCTTTATTTCACCTTAAGACAGAAGTTATTTCCCTGGAGCGCAGACCAGTGTGATTAACCCACAAGGTCTCAGTAGCAGTGGATGAGATAAGAAGAAGCAATGGCTACAGGCATTAGGAAGAATTTCTTTCCTGGCTGGGTGGCACAGCCCTGGGTCAGGTCACAGAGATGTGGGGTTTTCAAGGCCTGGCCAAGGAACAGCCCATGTGACTGTCCAGAGTCCTGTTTTAAGCAGAGGGCTGGACTAGAGACCAGCTCTCTTGCAGGTTTTATTTCGTGTCTCAGTTTGACAGACTCTGTTCCGCTGAGCTCAGGTGTAGCATCCTCTGCAAGGGCTCCTGTAAGCAGGCAGACCTTGGGAAGCACTGAGCTGTTGATGTGCAATGCTTTTTGTTGGGGGGTGAGCACACCCAAGCAAAGGCATGTTAAACACTGGAAGCGTTTCTTAGCCTGCAGCCTGTGTCCTCACAAGGACCTTTCTTCCCAGGTCAGCTGAGATTGCCACAGCTGGGTGGGCTGTGAGGCAGCAGCCCAGATCCACCCAGGACCATGGGCTGTCTTGACCTCAAGCCAGCTGAGATGAACTCCTCTCAGACCTCAGCCCCCACCCAGGCTCCCAGGCCAGTGGGTTGAATTGTGCTCTGCCTTCAAACAAGGACAAATGAGGTGGAATTCAGAGAAGAGCAACAGGAATGATTACAGGGGTGGAGGTAATGGCTAAGGAGGAAAGATTTTGAAATTTGAAGATGGATAGTCAGGTTAGAAGCCTACATACAGAGACATCATCATCAGTCATTAAGCAACGCAATACTTCAGAGCCAGGGCAGCCTCATGATTCAAGACAGACCGGTCTCCAAAGCGCTGTAGCCCAGAGGAGCAGCACAAGGACAGGCAGAAGGAGACCATTCATGTGTGTGAGCACCAACATTTATTTACACACACACACACACACACACTCCAATACAACAGCTCCTATTAAGAAGGGAAATTCTGCTCAGCACTGGGCAGTATCCCAGGGGCACCAGAGAAAGGGAACCTCAGGCGCAGCATCATGGAGACCGTCTAGAAGCTGGAATTGACTTGGCATGGCAATGATCAGCCAGAGAAAGAGTCAGAGCCCTGTTGCTGAGGACACTGAAGTTAGACCGGACAAAGAACCATCCAGCAGACAATGGTGAGTAATCTGCCACCGACCGGCAGACGGACAGAGTGATGAGGGGAAGGCTTTTCCAGTGCAGATTTGCAGGAGAAGGGCCAGATTCGCCTCTGGTGTAATCTTCATCCCTCTCTCTGTGAGAGGTGGTGTGCCAAGCCCTCCTCACACCTTCACACAGAGGAGGGCTGGGCTCCGCTCGCAGTGTGTTCACACAAAGTTTGCAAACCGCAAATGTCACGCGGTGAGACGGGGAGGGAGCGGGAGGAGAAAGGAGAGCAATTAATATGCAGCTGGTGCACGGGCTGGAGTGAAAGGAGCTGACGATGACCACCCGGAGCTGACGCTTAGAAACGTGTAATAAAAGCTGAACGGATGGCTGAATGCAAGACCCAGCAAATCAAAACAGATGCAATAAGCTGAGGCCAGTGGAACCAGCAGCCAACAATGACAGCAGAGCCCACGGGCTGGGGGGCACGTGGTTGGCACAGAGAAAGGAGGAGGCCAGAAAGAAGCGCAGATGAGCGCTACCGAGGGAATCAAAAGCCTGCTGTTTCCAAAGCCAGAACAAACGGCAAGTGTGCTCCTGCCACACATGACATTGACAGTGGGAGCTGCGTGGTCCTCCCTGTGCCTCCAGGAGCCACCCAGAGGCAGGCTGCTTCCAGGCTCGGTGCAGTGTCCTCCATCATCCCTCCTGCCTTCCTCTGGGGACAGCCATCCTCAGCTGCACGCTGCTGGGGGGACTTCAGGGGTTGCTCTCCCAAAGGGATCCTGCCCTGGAAGCTCCTCTGTCCCCCAGCCCCCAAGCGCTTTCTGCCATGTCCACCCCTTGCCCAGTGGGGTTTGCGGATTTGGTCACCTGGGAGAAGGGCTGCAGTTGCACAGCCCTATCTCAAACACCAGCTCGTGGCTTCCAGGTTGGTTCTGCTGTGTGGTGGGACTCATGTGAGGACTTCAGTGGGGAAGGAAAGGTCCACGCTTCTGAGGCCTCCTGTCCCTTGATGTGTTGGGGTGTCACACTGTGGCTTAGCACAGCCACTGACTCCATGAGCCAAGGACAATGCAACAGCACATCTCCTGAGAGGAGAGTTGATTTTGTAGCGAAGGGAGCTGGTGCCCAGCCCAGAATCTCTTGTGTTGGTGATATCCACGAATCCATGTAGGACACATGCACACTCATGATTCATGTCAAATATCTGGGATAGCAGATTTATGTACCTAGTGGGCAATGTCTGTGTTTTTTTGTAGCTGGAGCAAATCTGTAACTGATGTAAACCAGCATGGGGCTTCTGCAGAGCTGTGTTGCTTTGCAGAAGGGAGAACCTGGCCCCTAACTTCTCATGCAGGGGTGCAAAGGCTTCCTTGCAACACGAAAAGGACAGCAAGGCAAAGACCGTGCATATCTGGAGTCACACGATCTCCAGGACCAGTAAACCTGCCTTCAACATCTCAGGCCATTTAAAGAAGGAAAAAAAACGCAGAAAAACAAAAACAACCCACCAGAAGACCCCCTTTTGACTCCTGGCATCTCATCCGTGTGCCTGTGGCTTCCCTCGCGAAAGGCGATGAAAGACATTCCTGCAAAGGGCAGGGCGGTGTTCTGAGACCCTTCTCACCGCTCCCAATGCACAGCCTAATTTAGAAGAGTGTTGCTTCATCTCCCCAGCTCCTCACAGTTAACCTGTAGAGCAAGACAGACTCTGCAGTGCTGTAACAACCCATTAGACAGCCAGTCAATCACATCAATGATCACGATAATGGTACCTACACCAGTGGATGCTTCCCCAACAGAGCTGGGCACAGCAGTACTCCAGCAGGTCCCCCCAGCACCTACCAAAGGATCAAAGGATATTAAAGGGGTAAAAATAAAATACTCAATCCGATCTCTCCTCCAGATGCCTCTTCTTGCTGGTAGAAGCACCTTGAGGATGCTGGGCCCATGTTGGACAGTGCCCCTTCCAGCTGGTGCTTGGCTCTCTGGGCAGCCGCTGTCCAAAGCCTCACCCTTCATCAGCTCACCCATAACCTTTCCACACAAAGCCCGAATCTGGCTGCAGGGTGTGCTGAAGGAAGGGGGTCTCTGTCTCTTGTTCCTGCTGTAGGCTTTCTTACAACCTGATGCCAGATGCTGTCGTGGAGACTACAGGGACTCTCACTTGCTTTGGCATTATGGTAACCTCTGGCTTCTCTGTCCCTTTACACCTGATTGTGTCCTGTCCTCAGAGAATGGTGGATACAGGGGCCAACTTCAGTTACCTCTTGGTTCCAGAGAAAATGCACTGTGTGCCAAATCCCTCAAAATCTAGATGCAGACAGCTTTAGAAAAGCCTCAGTAGATGGTTTTGTATCTTCTCTGGCCTGAAGCCCTCTGAAGAGGTGTCTCCCACAGGCTTAAGCTCTTCTCAACAAGTCTCAGGCTAACTAAATTATAAATATACGAAAGCAAGAGTATCACATACCCCCAAGGCTCCCAAATATCCAAAGCCTTGCGTTAAAATCAGTGAAACCAGCAAACTCTCGATGCTTCAAACAGAAGGCTTTTCTGGAGGGGAAACCTTGGGCCTTTCCATGTTCCTGGACATTGTGCAGGGGCAACTGGATAAACCCCTGTGGACTCTGCCACTCAAAATGATCTGTTTCTGCTGGCCTTGGAACTCATTTATCAAAAAACACACTGACTCTGTACTGTGCCAGAAAATCCTCTGCTATGGATTTGGCAACAACATGATCAAACCTGCAGTAGCCATTGACACCACCATGATCCACCTGCCAAGGAAAACTTGGGTAAAGGATGGGCATGTATATAACAAGGAATATGGTATGTATATATGTGCAGACTTCAGTACGTGATAAATCAGTTGAGAACTCCTTAGTGTTCAGAGACAACCAAGCTATGTTCTAGTCAATCAATCTGTTGCTGCAAATATTATTAATGCCTGGCACATGGATTTATGATGAAGGCTAGAGGGATGCAACAGAAACGTTTGTTGGGGGGACTTTTTGATGACTGTGCTGAAATACCATGCATTTGTGAAAGGAAAGCTAAACATAATCATCATGGTTATTTATCAGGGAATAGACTCTTCTTCATCTCTTTGTTGTCCATGCTAACATGCAGGACACCTGGTCTCTCTCCTCTCTCCTTTTGCCTTGAATGGCTAACAGCACACCCAGCATTGTGGCAGGACATAAGCCATTGTCACATCATTCCCAAGATATGTAGGGTCATCCCAAGAGATGTAGGGTCTTGGTCTGTGTTCAGAACCTAAAAGCATAAATTCACCATTGTCACCTCAGTGAGATCATCTGCATGTCTCCATGCAGGGATGGACACATGAGGAGAGGAAAAGGAGTGGTCCCATTCCCCAGCCTTTGTTAACCACTGTGGATATGAAGCTGAAAAGAAACTGAACGGACCATCTACAGAAGGTCTTTATGAAGAGCAGCTTATACCAGCATGAGCATTTCTGACACTGCCCATGTTTGTGAACTGATGCTCTTTTACTGTTCTCTTCACAATGGTGCAAGACCCAAGCTCTCCTCATGCCAGGCCTGCTGGTCCCATTTCCACGTTGCCACCACCAGCTTCCACCTTGCCCCTGAGTGGCAGTCAAACTGTGGTTCTTCCCCAGCAGCCAACTGGGAGCTGTCTGCAGTGTGGAAGGGCCAAGCCATGATGTTAAGAAATCTCTCCCAGAAATGCACAGGAGATTGTCCCATCCTGTGGGACATGGTCTCCAGCCTGCCCAGCATGCCCATGGACATGTCTAAATACAGGCATGGATGAAGCAAGCACAAGATACGTCACTGTCTCCACAGCAGGAAGAACTCATGATGGTGGAGAAGAACATCTCAACCCTTCCACCACTGTGCCAAGCAGACCAGCTCTAGGACCACTGCTCCAGCATCAGCCTTGAGCTGCGCTCTGCCCCTTCAGTCCCAAGCCCCACCTCGCCTGGGCCAGCTCTCTGCCTGCTCAGCCTCCTCCCTTCCCTTTACTGCTGTTTTTGTTTTCGTTCCACAGCTCGTTTTCTCGGTCATCCATGTCTCTGTGCATAATATATCACACCCATGTGTCCGGAGGAAAGAAAGATCCCCTCCAACCCAGCAGCCCTGTAACGGATGGACCTTCCCGACTTGCAGCGAGCTGACAGCTTGTGAGAACAATAGCTTGAATTACTGAAAGAACTTTTCCCACTGAGTTAATCTGCAATGGATGTAGGTGACCTTCTAAAGGCATCTATTAATCAAAAAACCAGTGCCCATTCATCGTGCTAGGCTGAGCCCTTTGGGGGAGGGGGTTACTAATTTCCCTCTGAGATAAATCATAATTTGACAATAATCATCTGCCCTAATCACTCTGATTCTTCCCTTTAATTATTTGTACACACAGCTCTTCCTGCCCGAGGAACACAAAGGACGAGGTTGAACATGGCGTCTGCACTGTCGATGGGGAAACACCGAAGGCTCCAGCCACAGCCTGAAATCACTCTGTGAGGTGCAGAGCACAGGATGGAGTTTCGCTTCACCCAGCTCTGGTGTATCCTCACCCAGGGTGCAGGGACCGGACTCTCCCAGAGAGGTGCCGCTGCTTCCAGCCATGGGCACAGCAGTGGTCCTCAAGCCCAGGGAGCAGCCCTAGGACCAGCGCATCGAAGAGAGGGCTGCTGGAGAGGAGACAGGGAGAGCAGAAGGGCTCTGAAGCTGTGCCAGAGGTCTGGGTTGACGCTACCCATGCAATACCCATCCCCTGCACGCTTCCCACTTGGAGAGCTGTAAGAACAGTGAGGCTGCAGAGAATGTGGGGTTAAGCTCTCATCGGTGCCTCTGGATACTGGGAGGAAGTGCTGTGTGCTGGGAAACTGGGGGGACTGTAGGAGAGAGGAAGGAGAGAGGAAGGAAGGGAGGGAAGTGAGGATTGGGTGGCCTTGGGCTGTGTGTTTGCCTGGGTCTGGTGAGGGGTCCCTGTCTGGGGTGAGACCCCCACTTGGCATGAGGGCAGGTATGGCAGGCACTGGCACCCCCTGCCATGGGAAGCTCTCAGGTGGTGCTGGAGTGAGGACGATGCCTGGCTGTGCTCTGCAGACCCAGCACAGGCACTGAAGTGTTCCACTTCTCTGCATTTCCTTTCATGCTAGCCATCAAACTGCGGGTGTGTGGAGCCAGGTCCCACTCCTGCCTCCAGCAGTCGGTCCCTTTGCACGGCCACCTCAGAGGCATTGTGGTCCCCAAGGCTTCTCTGATGCTCCACTCCCTGCCAGAGGCAATGATACTGTGTCCTTGGGCACCCGGAAAAGCAGAGGGGATTTTGGCAAGGGTCAGATGAGGTTTTGTATAAAAGGCAGCAGTGTCAGAATTCACCCATCACCATGGCTGAAGTCGGGGCAGGTAGCTGGCTTTCCCCATGACAGCAAGGTCCTCTGGGTGTGACTGGCTGGAAGCTGCTCAGCAAAACTCTTTTTTCAGTGGATTTGTGGGATGAGACAAACAGTGCGTGTTGTCCCTGGGAAAATAGGACTCCTGCTTTATCTCCTTGGGAAGAAATTATCTAAAACTGGAAACAGCCAGGAAACGCTGCACAGCACCTCACGGGAAGTGAGATTTCTCACTGCACGCATCTCTTCTCCCACTGGTTTGCACCCACAGCATCTCCCACACTTTGGGCATCTCCCACACTTCGGGCCAGGCACCGGCTGGGTGCACTGGCCCCTTGCCACCAGCCCCCCTGGGAAATGCAACCTGGAGATGCATGTCCCAGCACAGATAGCCAGAATGGGCTCCAGAACACAGCAGCACCACTACAGAGACAGACACACTATTCATCCTCTGCGTGGGGGCAGGATTTTTTAGGATTTAAACACCTGGCCTCCCAAAAGCCAAGCAAAACTGGAGTCAGCCCCCAAAAGCTTCCCAGTGCCACTGGGCTGACTTGTAGAAATTCCCATAGCCCAGGTCAGTAAGATGTCTTGCAAGCTATACCATGGACCTACAGCACCATATGCTGGTCTAGTTTAGCATCTACACAGCAGTACAGCCTGCCTCACTCAGTCCCTGGTCCCTAAAAGGGAGAGGAGAGCTGGCTGCCTGGTCTGGGCCTGGGGAGAGCTGTAAATGGTTGGCATGCTTCCCACACTCCCTGCAGCAGGGCTACCTCCGAGAAGGGATCCTGACAGCACTGGACCAGGATCGCTTGTGTGCGCTGTGCCCGAGGAGGAGAGCAGCTCCCCGGGATGCCCGCCCAGCTGGTGGGCACAGGCTGCCTGTGGGAGCAGGGGCAGGCCGGAGCGCAGCCTGTGCTGGGTGTCTGGGCGGTGGGGCCCTCCCTGACCCAACACCCAGCACCCGCTCCCTGACCCGCGCTCTGTCTGCCACGCCGGCGCCCAGCCTGCAGGAAAGCTCCTGGCCACTGCCAGTGGCCCTGGGGGCAGGGAGCCCCCCACCAGACCCCACGACTGCCCCAGGACCCCATGGGGACTGGCAGCTGCCCCACGGCGAGGCCAGCCGGGGCCAGCTTTGGATCCTGTCCCAGCAGCGTTCAGAGCTGCCAGACTCGGCGCAGCTCAGCTCATCATCCTCCCTCAGATGGGAGGGACGAAGTGACCCTGAGCAACTCGGAAAGTAACCACATTACCATTGAGCTAGGGAGGAGCAGGCTGTTTCCCGAAAGTCTAATCCATGGCACTCCCTGCCAGGAGAGACCTGGTGATGAGAGCCACGGAGGCAGAAAAAAAGACTGAGTACAACTGACGAGAACTAACGGCATCACTGAGAAGAGGCAAAGTGCTACCAGGTGCCTGGTACCTCTGCCTCCTGTTTCTTGTCATGCAGCATCCTTGGGGCTGTCTGGCTCTGACCGGGGAACCCTCACAAGTTTAGATTGCAGTGCTTATCTGTGGGGCAGCATGGCACCACTGAGCATGGGCTGCTTACGAGGTGCTTTGCACTGCCAGGGTATTTCCTGCCATGGGGGACATCTCAGAGCTACTTGTTCCTCTGGTAGCAGACCCTGAGAGTCTGGGGCACATCTTGAGCTGTTTCTGAGATGTCTGCCATGGTCAGCTCCTACTAGAGCTCCAGGCAGCTCTAAAATGCATTCCCCTCTACTGCAGCACAGCCCAAATCAGGAACTGATGGAAGAAATCTATCCTCATGCTTCACCGTGTATCAGCTCCGGTCTGTCCTGTCCCGGGATCTGTAGGGGCAGAGATGGAGTTAGCAATGACCCATCCAAACTTTGCACATGTTTCATCGGTTCACCACATGCTCCAGCTGCCATTGCTTTGCAAAGGAACATGCCTCCCTGTTCTGACTGTGCCTCTCCTCCAGGCAGGTTGTGCCCATGAGTGAGAACGTGTTTAATACGCAGCAAGAGGGAGCTGACTTTGAGCTCCCACAGCCCCCACTGTGTCCCTGTACCTGCATGTCAGGTTTCCCACTAAGTTAGGGGAGCTCCTGGGGAGAAATGGAGACACCTCTTTGCCACAGAGTCTGAGGATGGAAGCAACCAAAGTGCAAGAGGTCAGCAAACCCAATGCAGCAATTAGCACAGACGGGTGTGGAGGAGAGACTGAGACAGTGCAATTTATGAAGTCCAGGAGAGCGACTTCTCTAGGGGCACTGATTACACACTATAAATACCTCCAAGGTAATGACATAAATGAAGGGAGTGAATTATTCACCATCTCAGACGATGGGAGGGCAAGAGGCAGTGACCTGCATCTGAGGAAGGGAAGTCTGGGAAGCAGGAAGCCTGGGCAGCAGGAACAGCCCAGCTTGGGATGCTCTCCCTGGGGTGGCCCTGCAAGTCTAACACATCCTCAGCCAGGCCCATGTCAGTACTGGTGCTGCAGGGGCTGAGGACAGCCTGTGGCATGCTTGGGATCTCCCTGCTTGCATGTTCCTCTTGGCTTGGAGAGGGTAGGTGCATGGGATGGCTCTGACCCTTGCACTGAGCCTGCTGCTTTCCCAGGGCTGCAACTGAGCAGGAAAACAACTTCTGCAAGAGACAGCTATGGCTGCTCAGCCCCACACAGGCAGGGATGGATGGACACCGGTTTGGTGCTTGTGAAAGGCAGCAAGCTGGGCTAGTCAACAGCAGGGAGCTAGAAGAAGCTATGGCTTTGACATGGAAAGAAGCAGGGTCTGGAAATGCAGCCTTCAACAAGAACACAGCGTCATGGACTGGTTGAGACTGGCAGGGAAGTCTGGAGGTCATCTGGTCCAGCCAAGCCATCACCTAGATCACCAAGAGCCAGCTGCCCAGGTCCATGTCCAGATGGCTTCTGATTATCTCCAAGGATGGCAACTCCACAGCTGCTGCAGGCAAACTGTGCCTGTGCTCAGCCATCCTCACAGTGAAAAAGCATTTCCTTGATGTCCAGAGGGAACCCTCTGAGCTTCAGTTTGAACCCTTGTCCTGTCACTGGGCACCCCTGAAAAGCGCCTGGCTCCTGTCCTTTTTGCACTGCCCCCCAGGTATTTATGTACATCGATAGGATCCCCCTTCAGCCTAAAAGATGGAGATTTCCTGTGCACAGACAAGGAACCTCCTCCATGCTGCCAGGGTCATTTATCTGTCTCTAGACAGGCGTGTCTCCACAGACGGGTGATGACCACACTGAGATCATGCATGTGACGCCTAGGAAAGCACTGTGCTTCTGCCAGTGCTCTTGGCACAGGCTGGAGTTCAGCCCTACTCCTGCTCCCTTCTGACACTCAGAAAGGTGCCCAACACCTCCTCGGAGCGGATTTCCCAGAGCCTGCTTTTGTTCTTACTGCTGCTGGATCAGAGCCTCATGCTACCAGGAAAATGGAGGGGAGGTGGGAGTAGTTCTGCTGTCCTCTTTTTGCTGCTGACCAGGGAGGCAGGGGTGCCTCCTGCATTCTCTGGCAGCCTGGCACTCCCCTGCACCCATCCTATGCCTGGTTCCTCCCAGGCTGCCAAGACAGAAAGGTGGTAGAGAAGTGCTATCGCCTTCTCTCCTGTCCTCACCAACTCAAACTTCATCTTCTCGACTTGCACAAGTCCAGTCTGACTGTGTGCAAGCAAACACATATACTCATATACAACTTAGTCACACAGGGCCGAGAAATAGGAAATAAATGTCTGTGTGGCTCCTGGAGATCTGTCTGTATCAAGGCTTCCTGTCTGTGAGCAGCACCCAGACCCTAGGAACATGTGAGGAACTCAGTCTTCTCTTCCTGGCTGGGCATTAAACCACCGTACAGCCCTCACAAAGGGAAGATACCATCCTGATCCCATGTGGAAAGTGAAATGTTGCAACAGGCACCATCTAGGCACCTCTGATCCCACAGACGGGTTGTTGATCAGGTGTGGACGGGACCCGTTGCGTTCGCTAGGAGACCCACTTTGATCTCTGTAGCCTTTTCTCTCTGCAGGTGGGTTTGTTTTTATCTGCATCTCTCTTGGGAGGGACTCTGCAAGTGCCTTGCCATTGCCAGCAGGCCTGGAAGGCAGCTCTGGGTCCCCCAGGACTGCTTATGGGATCAGGGTGGCCCTGGGGTAGTCGTCATCAGCCACCCACCAACCCCACTGCCAGCAGAGGCAGATGCTGGAAGACAAGCAACCCGGGAGACAAATGGGTCAGCTTGGGTGGTTCTTGCAGCTTCTCCAGAAGACACTGAAGAAACAGTGCTCTGACCTCCTGCCACATCATGAGCCAGTGCCCTGTGTGCTGCCTGAGCCACGCTGGGCCAGAGAGACACACAAGGGGACATGTCTTGCATTGCTCCTTCGCAGCCACGTGTAGGAGGAGGCCCGGGCTGGAATGGGTTTCAGAGCAGATTCTAGAGCTGGCTCTGCAACCCACAGAAACCACGGGGCCTCTGGTTCCCTCTTAGCACAGACAGGTAGCCATGGGCAGGGCGCTCAGCCTGATTGTTGGGGGAGGAGAAGGAAGGAGAAACGGCCAGAGCATTGCAGCTTGGCAGCCCTGGGCCAGCTGCCCAGTCCACGGAGAAAGGCTGTTGAATTCCCATTTTCTAGACACTGCAGTGGAATAGGGCTGTGTACCAACAGCAGGAAAGCAGTGATCCTTTAGACCCTGGTCAGTTGTGTCCTGCACTGGCAGAGATGCGGTATCTGTCCCAGGCACTGGTGCTGGACACAGAGAACAAGGACGTGGGTCCAGTCCAGTGTGGAGCAGGCGGCTTTACAAGCCAGAGCAAGAGAAAAAGCAAAGGAAAGCACCTTCTAAATGTGGAATAACTGGAGGCTGGCTCCAGACCCTCAAGACAAAGCTATAAATCTCCCTAGCCCTGCTGCGAAATCATCAGACACCCTGGAACAGCCACACGGCGTCACAGTGTCCTTGATCTCTGTTTTCTCTTCCATCCCTCCCTTTCATCCCTGCCACCCCCGGAGGCACGTTCAGTCTCCTGGTGACTACAGCTTCTCAGCCTGCTCCAGCTCCGCTCGCTGCTGTCCTGCTGTGTTTTATAGCCGGCTGGGTCAGGCTGCAGTCGCTAATAGCAGCGGCCTGGCTCTGCGGGAGGGAGGGAGGGAGGGAGGGAGGCCAGGCCTCGCTGAAGGACACGGGTTCCAGCAGGACGTGCCGCACCAGTTTTGGTGGCACTGGGGAGGACTGGCCTGTGTGGGGAATGCAAACTGGACGGTGTTTTCCCCGGGGCTCGTGTTAGGTCACGAGCCTGTCAGTGGTCTGGCACGTCCCGTCATGTGGTGGGTCGGAGGCCATGCGTGACCCGCAGCGGCGGCGGCCATGAAGCGTCGCCCCAGGCTGGCTGTGGGTCACGGTGCCTGTCGTGACAGCTCCAGAACCTTCTCTGTTTGCTGGGCTCGGATTTTCCTGGCAAGCTGAGATGAAAAGATGAATTCTCCAGCTGCCCTGGGAAGGGAGAGAGCCACGCTGACTCCTCTTCCTAATGTGGGACTGACACTGAGACGCCCCTTGGGAGACGTGACCTATCCCAGCTTCCCCGCTGGCTTGAAAGCAACTCTGCTTTGAAGTCACAGACTGTCCCTCCACTCCTCCCCTCCTCCAACAACAAGCAAGGAGACAGCCTCAAAGGCTGCCCAAACCACATCCAGGCAAGGCCATTGCCTGCTTGTCCCTGTTTGACCGTGCCCTGAACGTCTCCGGCAAGGGGGGAACAAAGCAGAGAGGGCATAAAGCTGTTGCTTTGCTCTCCCCTGATTCAGCTCCATGGAGTGTAGGCAGAATCAGCATGTAAGCCACAAAAAGTCTGTGCCACATTTGTCTCCTTTGTGTCTCTGGGCTTGCTGTGCAAGGAGCAGGGGGAAGAGAAATACGTTCGGGCTGTAACTAATGCCAGAGCCAAAGAAATGGATCGATTCACCCCCCAACAATTTGCAATGCAAAGGGAGCAGCTCTCCTCCTGGTTTACTCCTCCCCATGCTCAGGCACACATACAGCCCCTCTTTCCCACATCCCTGCCTTGGGAGAAAAGTGGTCTGTTGCCCAGGCCATGCAGAATACTCCGCCCCACTGCTCCCACTGCTCCCACTGCTGACTGCCTGCTTGAGGATGCAAATCCCTGGCATGGGGACCCCGTGTCTGTCCACCCTTTGGCACAGGGAGTCCAGAGCAGTGAAGGCAGGGTGCCAGGGCAGGGGTAACCCCAGCACAGAGGCAGTGCTGCCCGTACATAGCTCGGCTCTCCATGTCTCTCCCAAGGGTGCTTGATTAATTAGTAAATGGAGCCTAAACCTTTTGGTCTCCATCGATCTTATCTTTAAACCCTGCAGACAACAATTCCTCAATCGATACCTCATTTAATTGCTGCCACCAGGCTGACAGCTGGGGTTCTGGCTGTGCAAGCCTGACTGTCACATGGCAGGTTGCCAGTGCCACCTTCTAATCCCAAACTGATTTATCCTCAAGCCGATCCTCCCCTTCTTTCTTCTCCCCTCCCCCCCTCCTCTTCCTGCCCATCCCTCCCTGGGCAGGGGGTAGCGTGCATCCCAGGCTGCGTGCATCCCCCATGCAGACATCACACCTCAGTGCTCATTCGTCTCTGGAGCATAGCTGTGACCAAACTGTCACGCTGAGGAATGCCCGAGCGTGAACATGCAGCTTCCACGCACGCCGCTGAGCCCTGCTGCTGCCTGGTCCCAGACTCGTGAGCAGAGCCCTGCCAGGGGGTGGACCTGGGTGTCACACACAGTGTTTTCCAGACAGCTCACACTGGGGGACAGGCAGACAGGCAGCTCCTATCCTGCGTGCTTCAATGCGTGCTCCAACCTGGCCTCCATGCATCCATACAGCACCACTGTCCTCTGCTGGGAGCCAGCATAGAATCACAGAATCACTTAGGTTGGAAGAGACCTTTAAGATCATCAAGTCCAACCATAGCCTAACCCTGCCTAGTCCACCTCTAGACCATGTCCTCAAGCACAACATCTACACATCTTTTAAACCCCTCCAGGGATGGTGGCTCAACCACTTCCCTGGGCAGCCTGTTCTAATGCCTGACAACCCTTTCAGTAAAGAAATTCTTCCTGATATCTGACCTAAATCTCCCCTGGGGCAATTTGAAACCATTTCTTCTTGTCCCATCACTTGTTACCTGAGAGAAGAGATGGACCCCCATCTCTCTACACCCTCCTTGCAGGTAGTTGTAGAGAGGGGTACGGTCTCCCTTTAACCTCCTTTTCTTAAGACTAAAAATCCCCAGCTCCCTCAGCCACTCCTCACAGGACTTGTGCTCAAGACCCTTCACCAGCCTCATTGCCCTTCTCTGGACATGCTCCAGCACCTCAATGCCCTTCTTGTAGTGAGGGGCCCAAAACTGGGCACAGCACTCAAGGTGCAGCCTCACCAGAGCTGAGCACAGCAGAACAATCACTTCCCTGCTCCTGCTGGTCACACCATTCCTGACACAGGCCAGGATGCCATTGGCCTTCTTGCTACCAGGGCACACTGCCGGCTCATGTCCAGCCAGCTCTCCACTAACACTCCCAGGTCCTTCTCCTCCAGGCAGCTCTCCAGCTGCTCTGCCCCAGGCCTGTAGCACTGCCTGGGGCTATTGTGATCAACGTGCAGGACCTGGCACTTGGCCTTGTTGAACCCCATACATTCAGCCTCTGCCCATCAATCCAGCCTGTCCAGGTCTCTCTGCAGAGCCTTCCTGCCTTCCAGAAGATCGACACTCCCACACAATTTGGTGTCATCTGCAGACTTACTGAGGGTGCATGTGCTGGGCATGATCCATTTGCTGGTGAGCCCCAAGAACTGCACATCTAGGGATGGTCATGGCTCTCTGCGGAGCAGCAGATGCAGTCGTGGCTGCTGTTCTGCCCCAAGCTGCCTCATGGAGTCAGGCATCCCCTTCCCAGTTAAGTGCTCAGCTTGGGGCTGTGGAAGGTATTTCAAGGAGGTCAGTCTTCAGAGATGGGATGCTAGTTGTGGTTGCTCTCTGTTTGCTCTGGCTCGGGTTTTGCTTGTGTTTTGGTCATGTTCTTTGCTGTAGTTTAATGGTGGTGATGGGGGCAACATGCATTTCCTTCAGTGGCAGATACGTGAAAGCTGCAGCCCCCATCTGTGAGCAGTGCTTGTCATCAGCACTTCTTCATGGTCTCTCTTTTTGGTGACGCTGATTTCTCTGCCCTTCTATCCCCAGGAAGCCTTGGTGTGTGATTCGGTGAGAAACAGAGCTTGTATGTGAACACATCACCAGCAAATAGAAGCCGTGCCTCAAAATACCAACCACAAGTCTGGGCTCTGCCCAGCAAGGAGGTGGATGCCTTGCTTTCAGTGATGCCTGTGTGATCAGCCCACCTGCAGCTCAGTCACTGAGACCCAATACAGACCCGGTTGTGGTCACACCACCTTTCCAGCAGCATTACCTGCAAATCCATGGTGTAAACCACACTGGAGATCCATCCCACTGCAGTCTGGGGCCATGATTTTCTTCTTGCATACTCCTCATGAGGTCATTTGCTCCACCTCCAGCTTTATGCAGAGCCAGCAACTTGTCCAGGCTCTCCTGAACACATCTTGGAAGGCTTCTCAGCTCAGATGCAGCAGGACTGCATGGTCTGACAGCTGTGCTTCTGGTGGTGAGTCAGTCCCTGGGGCTGATCACTTCCCTGAAGTCCCTGGATGAAGAAGCTGTAGCAGAGAGCAGCTTCCAGACCTGCCTTACAAAGGGTGACTTATCCACTGAGGAACACCAGTGACATTTTGGGTATTACTTGTTCTTGCAGCTTTGAATTCCTCCACTCCATGGTGAGCCAGTTGGTCTTTTCCAAGCAAGAGGATGTTCAGAGATGTTAAATAAATCATGGAAAAAACAGCTCCACTGTTGTCCTTAGCCAGCACTCTCTTTTTGTCCCTAAGAGGAGGTGGGTCTGGGGTAACCCAAATGTCTTCCTAACGTCCAACAGAGAAAGGAGAAATCTTTTCAAGGTGACCATTTTGGTACCATTTAGTCTTCACAGATCAGCACTAAGGAACTGGTGCACTAGGAAAGCCAGAGGAATATGCTACCTGCTTCCTGGGACAAACTCAACTCTGGTGTCAGTGGGTGCAAATGTCTTTGGCTCCCCTGGGCTAACTCAGAACACATTGGCTGCTGCCAGGGGCCGGTGTCTCCTCCAGCTGATGGCAGGTGGTATGCATCACATCCCACACATCTACCCTTCCAGTTTGCTCTTCTCCTGTGACAGCTACACCAAGGCAAAAATCCAGATTCTGCTCTTGGTGCAAAGCCCTGAGGCTGGAGGACATGGCAGAGGTCAGGCTGAAGGTACTGGTACCCAGCTCTCTGGGCCAGAAACTGTTTCCAGAGACCCTGAGTCAGGACAGAATCCCACCTGCATATCCAAGGTGTCCTACCTCTGAGCTTGACCGGTGTCTTTTGCAAGCAAGACTGTGCTGTGACAGGGCAGAAAGTCTGCCCTGTTCCCAGTCTCCCAGATCCCCAGTGAGCCATGGAGGGAGGTGAATGCTCAACAGCTCCACGAATGAAGGCTGTGAAAGCTTCCTATCATGTCAGCAGGAGTGGGGGCCTTCAGCAAGCAGTAGTTGTCCCCACTGGCCTCTGCTGCCATTCAATAGTCTGTTTTACTCAGGTTCTACTATCTGCTGCAGCTTGCTCGTGCCAGGCTGGAGCAGAGGGGATGCAGGTAGGCAGTCCTCGTGGGAGGGATGACTAGAGGAGACCCCCACGGGCAGGATGGGGCTTGGCTGCCCGTGCAGGCAGCGACAGGGGGGAGCACCATTCCCCTCAGTGATGCGCCTTGGTGTGAGAGGGTGCCTGACTCATGCTACTGGGAGATCAGCAGTTGGCCCTGAGTGTGCCCCAGATGGTTTGATGCCAGGGTGTTTGCACACAGCTCTGCCATTTAATGGGGAGAGAACGCAGAGCTGATCCCAGCTGAAGCCATACACTAAACTGCTGACAGACTGTTTGTCGAGACACAAACATTGGCAAATGGCCCTGCTTGCCGTATACTTAGAGTCACGGCAGAGAGGGAGGGAACCCAAGAACAGGGATGGCTCTGGCAGCAACTGAGAGTCCTCAAAGAGCAGCTCAGTGTATGCTTCTGGGAAAAGGGAAGTCACTTCCCTGGGAGATTGGAAGCCTCCTTTTCTTAATGGCTGGAACTGGGATGCACAGACTCTTAAAATGAGGCCAGGGGTGCTGGGGACAGCTGGGTCCATTCCTTCTGCAGCACAGTTCGGGGCATGGAGCATGTCTCCAGCTAGCCAGGACAGTACCTCTTTACTCCTTCAGGCTTGGTGATTTCAGTGGTACTTCTTCAGAGAAAGCCAGACCACCAGCATCTTGGTTGTGCCAGAGACTCCTCACAGAATCACAGCATCACAGAACAATGGGGGCTGGCAGGGACCTCTGGAGATCCTCCAGTCCAATCCCCCTGCCAGAGCAGGATCCCCTCGGTCAGGCTGTGTGGGACCTAGCAGGTGATGCAGCATGCAGGGGTGTGATGGTGCTAAGCTGTGCTCAGCACCTTTCAGTAGGGCTGTGCCCTTGGCTCTGACCAGCTGTGTGACATGGACCAGAGGAGGAGGGGATGGGGGTGGTGAAGGCAACAATGAAAACGAGTCAGAGCTGGGTGGTGTGGGGCAGGAGCCAGGGACCAGTGCTGTGCCCAGTGCATGGGACAGGTCTGCTCGCCTCAGGGTCAGGCTGTGACCTTCCCACTGCGGTGCCATGAGCTTACAGTGGTGCTGGGAAGGGAAGAATTGCCTCCAAACAGCACCTGGGAAAGCCAGCTCACCTTACCTGAGTTTTCAGCCCAGAACAGCCAGCTCTCAGGCAGCCTAGGTAGCAAGCGGTTCCTGAAGCCATTGACCTAAAGAGCTGTTTACAGCCATCAAACCAGGGAAAACAAGCGCTGCTCCTAGGCTGATCTGGCCAGATTTTAGTCTAGTTTGATTTTGCCAGCACCTGTCTCGTAAAAGGCAAAAACCTGTAAGATGTCCCTAGCTGGAGGAAATTTTTGAACCTAATTGTTAACCCAACTGGGCCTTGGTATGAGATGAGTGACTCCTGCAAACAAGGAGTCCTGTGTTTCCAGAACCTTTGCCTGGCAGAATGCTGAATATTGTCCCAGAGTGGGGGAGAGGGACACCCAGGGACAGAAAAACGTGTCCCATGTGGGTGGGGGGCACAGAGGAAGAAGGGTAATGAGGCAGGGAAGAAGCTTTTTCCTGGGAAGCATTACAGAGTAATACTTTTCCATTTTCTGGACACCACTCTGGGGCAACCTGACATTAAAGGAATTCATAGCTCTAAATTATGACTAATGAGCACATCAAAAATGGCAAAGTTTGGGGTCAAGGTTCAATGAACTACTGAAGGACCCTTGTGGGTTGATCCTCTGCCTTGAGGATCCAACATGTACCAACTTCATAGTGAAGGTAGTGAAGATGCTGGGGAGTGTCCCTTTCAGCAAGCCCCCAAAAAGAAGGTGGGGTGCATCAGCCAGTGGCATGAGCAGCTCAGTGCTAGTGACCAAACTGTGCTGTGGCACCCACTGATAGCCCAGCCTGTGGGACCATCAAGGGCTGCTCAGGGCACCCACCTGGGGCCGTGAAGGCTGGAAGAGCCCAGTTAACTGCCTGCTCAGAGCAGCCATCCCCTAATAAGCTCTGTCACTGCAGCGCAGGACATCAAATTCAGCCAGAAGGCTCAGTGAGGCAATGGCAAAGGATGTGGGGTAAGGCCGTTTGTCTGTCTTATTCTGTGCTTCTCCTGGGGCCTCCTTGGTGCTGCCAACTTTAAAATACATGATTAAAAAATAAAAATAAAAAAGAAACCACGTGATAGAAACTTTGGTCACGTACAAAGCTAAGAGTTACCATGAAAGGCATGAAAAGGGCTTGCTAACAGGTGGAGGGATGCCTATGGTGATACTGAGGGGCAGCCACTCACCCTGGGCAATGTCAGACACCTTGTCCAGCTGTCCAGGTAGCTTGCACAGGGGAAATCCCTCTAAGACGGGCCCTGCATCACTTCTGGCCATCTTTCTCACCACACCCTGCACTGGGTTTCAGATTCCTGGTGAGTTTGTCGCCCACATCAAACGAGGGGAGACAAAAGAGGCCAAATGGGGGTTTCTCAGCCCAATGTTGTGGACACCCCAGACAGCAGCTCGCCCATCGCAGCTCCCAGCTCACTCCTCCTGCCTTCCTTGTGCCCTTGCCCTCCCCTCTGCCAGGCTGCCCGCTCAGCCTCCAACCTGCAGCTTGCACAGGCCAGCTGCTCCCCACACCACCCCCCCACCCCGCGCCAGTCCCCCTCCTCCACCCGCACCGACCCGAGTGAGACCCGCCCCCCCCGCAGCCCCGGGAGGGGGAACGGGCTGCTGACGGGAACGTCTCGCTTCAGCGTGATCTCCCTGACCTGAAAACCCCCGGAGACTTCTCTCCAGATTAACCTCCTCCTGCTGATGCAGAGCTTTCCTCCTGGTCTCGACCCCTTTCTCCCCACTTCAGAGGTTTCCCCGTGAGAGGTGCGGGTCTGTCTCTCACGGTGCCTCTGCTGCAGCCTTTTGTGTCATCTTCCCCATCGGCCTTCCCTCATCCAGATGTTCCCCGGCGGCTGCATCCCCTCCCTCCCGCCGATGTGCCGTGCTCGGCGGCTGGCACCGCAGCCTCCCGGGGGATCCCGTCTCTTAGCAACGCTCCAGCCCAGAAGGTAGATGCTGAGCACACGTCTGGCCCGTCGGGCCGCGGCTGCGAGCACAGGGCAGAGGGCAGCTGCTGCCTGGAGGAGAAGGGGCTGTGTCATCCCCTCCCAACCCCCCGTCCTGCTCCACACCACCTCCTCTCTCCCCCTGTCCCTGGGAAATGGGTGAGGGGTGCAGGAGGCTGAGCACCAACGCGGGGTACTGCAGTCCACACCCCCCCACCCCATGCTTTGGCAGATTGCAGAGCTCACAGGACACCCCCAGCGACATGAGAGGCCTACAAAAATCCCACCACCCTGCCTGTCTTCACCCACCACTCCTCCAGCACTAGCAAGGCCCGGAGAAGTTGCTCAGACCACCCCCACCTCAGGGGGTACCAGTGCTTCCTTCCCAACACCTCCCCTCCCCCTAAAAAGCCCCTACATCGGCAGAGCCTGGAAACTGGCTCACAGAATCAGAGAATCACAAGGTTGGAAAAGACCTGTGAGATCATCAAGTCCAACCGTTCCCATCCTGAGCTAAACCAGATCCCTGAGCACCTGCTTCAAGCTCCAACACCGTGCTGCGTCCTGGGCTGCCAGCCCAGCACGTGAGACATCCCCACAGGAGCGAGGGCCTGGGCAGGCTGAGGTGGAGTCATTGCTGTTCAGCAAGACAACACCTCCCAGGGATGTCAGGACCCTACAGAGCCTGACTGATGTGAGGAAGCATAAAATACGTCTTTCCACATGTGCAACTCTGCAGCCTCCTCCCTGCACTGTGGTCATAGAGTCACAGAATCACCAGGTTGGAAAAGACCTTTGAGATCATGGAGTCCAACCATTCCCATCCTGAGCTAAACCAGATCCCTGAGCACCTCATCTCCCCTCTGTTCAACACCCCCAGGGCTGGGGACTCAGCCCCTCCCTGGGCAGCCTGGGCCAGGCCCTGACAAGTCTTCTAGGGAAGAACTTTGCCCTCCCAGCTGAGCTGACCCTGCCCTGGGGCAGCTTGAGCCCAGTGCCCCTTGTCCCATCTCCTGTCCCCTGGCTGAAGAGACCAGCGCCCACCTCTCTGCACCCTCCTGGCAGGGCAGGGGAGGTGGGGAGAAGGTCTCCCCTCAGCCTCCTCTTCTCCAGGCTGAGCACCCCCAGCTCCCTCAGCTGCTCCTCAGAGGATTTGCCCTCCAGCCCCTTCCCCAGCCTGGTTGCTGGACTCGCGCCCCCCCCCCGCGACCTCCATTTTCCCCCCTCCCCGCCTTGCCGGGCGTTTAGCGCGGGCTTCGGGCCGCCAGGGGGCGCCGAAGGGCGCCCCCTGGCGGCCCGAAGCCCGCGCTAAACGCCCAGCAGCGGAGCCCGGGGGATGCAGCGAGCGGCGCGGCGCGGGTCGGAGGCGGCTTCCCCATGGCCGGGCAGCGGCGCGGTGTGGCCGCGGAAGCGGAAGGCTCCAGCTGGGCGCCGAGGTGCGGAGGGAGCGCGGGGTGGCCTTGTCCAGCTGGGGAAGCGGGGGAGGGAGGTTGGGTAGGTCTCCCTAAGAGCCGGTGGGGTCTCTGGGGGTGGGCTCGGGGAGGTGGGTTAGGGGGTGGGACACACACACACACACACAGAGACGCGGCTGTTCAACCTCCAGCCTCCCTGCCAGGAGGGATGGGTGCCCCCCGGGGTTGGGACGGGGTGGGGAGGGGGATGAGGGAGCTCCCGGGGCTGTGTTTGTCCTGCCAGTGCCGTGCCATCCCCTGTACCGGCAGTAGGGTGCAGGGATGGGGCTGCTTGGGGGGGTGTTGCAGGGGCTGTGCCCTGCCATCCTCCCAGGGGTGATGGTGGCCGCCGAGCTAGGAGAAGGCTGTCCAGCCTTGAAATCTCCGGGAAGGACTTTAACTGGGGGATTAAGTTGGCTCTCCGGTGGTGGCTTGCTCTCTCCCAGGGCTGCGGGTGCTCCGAGGGCTGCTCGGAGGAGGGCTGGCTGCGCGGGTTGGGGGGGATTTAGGCCTGGCAGAGGGTTTTTCCCTGCTCTCCTGTTGCTGCCCGGCTGCTTCCTCGTTCAGCGCTGTCTCCAGCTGCCGTGTAGCAGGTTCAGCTGGGTAGCAGGCGCATCCTTCCTGCAGCTTCCCAGGGAGGTGTAGGACACAAGCGAGAGGAGCAGCGTCCCTGCCAGGCTCGTTCCTCTGCTCGGACGTGGCACCGGGCTTGCTGCAGCTCTCTGGAGCAGAGGGATGGCTGAGAAGCCGAATTAGAAGGATGCGACCTGGGCAACCTGGTTCAGTCTGACTTGTAGGACATCCCGGTCTGATGGGGAAGGGTGGCACTGTGAAGTGTCCAGGCCTTTCTCAGCAAGCCAAGTTAGTAACCTTTCAGCAGAGTGGCAGGCATGGGATGCTGAGGAGCAGTCCTCTAGTGCCATCAAATGTCTTCAGCTTCAAGTTCATTGTCAGGCCCTCTGGATAGGAAAGGAAAGCAGAGCTTGCCTGTTGATTGGAGCTGAGTGTGCTTTGGGGGAGAGAGAGGGCAGGTTCAAGTGTATCAGAATATTTGGTAAATCAGGTAATTTTTGTCCTGAAATATCTTTTTTTAAAAAAAAAAAAATTAAAAGGAAATGTTTTTCACATCTTCAGAATGAAATCCCTGTTTGTGGGTCTGAGGTGATTCCATTGCATAGGATGGAAGGCTCTGGAGTTAAATAAATAATAATGATTGTCCCAAAGTGAGTAATTTTGATTCTTTCTGCCTGGCAAAAACTGGCATCAGTATGGTAGGAAAAAGGGAGAGAAGGTTTCTGGCTTAAGTGGGAGGGAGAGGGCAGTTCTGGGGTTGTAGCTGGGGCTGGCAGGGCTGGTGTGGTACCTGCAGGCAGCTCCTGCAGCTCCGAGCTGGCTTCAGCCTGCACCCTGCTGTTGGCAAACCGAATTTCACTGCTGTGAGGTCAAAGGCAGCGCTCGCCACCATCCGGGCACCACAAATGGGACTCCAGTAGCCCTGGGCTGGACAGGATGGTCTTTTCTTCATGGTGTTTTATGTCTCCCCTGGGCTTTCCCTGCCCAGTAGCATTGCTCACCAACCTGGCCATCTGCTCTGGAGCAGGGCAGGCAGACCACCTTCCTCTTGTGCTGCTGTGTCAGTCTGTTCTGCCTGATCCATAGAGGGACTGACTTCTCCTGCCCCAAACACCTTGTCCTCTCTTAAAGACAAGCACTGAGCAAGCAGCCACTGTAAGAGCCCTGCAAAGGCCGGAGAAACCTGTCTCCAGGTCTGAGGCTGATGTGCAACCTCCCCAAGCCCAGGGCGAGCGGCAGAGCAGCTTAATTCCAGGCAAGGCAGGCAAAAGACCATTGTGGGTGACTGATAATTTTGAGGTTAAAACGGGGATAGTTGCAAAATGGCTTTTCTTGGGGTGGGCTGAGCTGTCAGGGTAGAACAGAAACACACAGCTCGGTTTAGGAGCGGCTGAGGGGGCTGCTGCAGTTC
The DNA here is from genome assembly GCA_027925045.1 of Hypotaenidia okinawae. NCBI lineage: Eukaryota > Metazoa > Chordata > Aves > Gruiformes > Rallidae > Hypotaenidia > Hypotaenidia okinawae. The sequence continues at coordinate 626,644 of BSDF01000014.1, read as the reverse complement.
ACACCTGAGTTTATGGCTGCCCCAGTGTCCTGGTCTCAGTCAGGATAGAGTTAACTCCATCTGTAGCAGCTGATGGGATGCTGTGTTTGGGAGTTCCAATGAAAGCAGTGCTGAGAACACCCTGATGTTCTTAGTTGCAGTCAGACAGTCAAGGACTTTCTCAGCTTCTTCCTATTTCTCTATCCATGAGAAAGGAGGGGCGAAGCCAGGACAGGTGCCCCAGATGGGCCAAAGAGAGTATTCCATGGCAATGACGTCCTGCCCAGGAGAACGGGGGGCTGAGGGGAGGAAGAAGAGGGGCGGTGGCGGGACGCGTGCTGCTTGGGGGGACGGTCGGGTTCCGGGACAGCTCTGGGTGGTCCCTGAGTTGTGTGGGTCGGGGAGAAACTGCATTGGGGATCAAGAGTTTCATCTTCTTTTGCTCTAAAGTCCTGTTAGCATTGGGATATTTGATCTTTCTGTTCTCTCAGTAAACTCTCCTTATCCCAACCCACGGGCCTCTTAGTTTCTTGGGTTTGGAGTTATTTCCCCTTCCTTTTCCCTTCCCTTGTTTCCCCCTTTTTCCCTCTTCCCCTGCTCTTTTACTTTAAGAAGCAGGCAGCTGCGTGGATCTCAGCCCACAGCCGGGGGAAACCACGACACCCAGATTGCTTTCTGCAAGTCTGAGTTGAAGAAGAATACCCACACCTGGCAGGGAGGCCATCTCCAGAGGAGGCCAAAGCTCTCTGCAAAGGGACCTGGGACCTGGATGGTTTCCTACTGCCTCCTTTGAGAGCAGCAACAACAGGGAACAGGACTTTGAATGGTGTCCTGAGACCTGGTGCTCTGGGTTTCCGTTCCAGCTCAGGGTCCTAAGCCAAGAAAACTGCCTGTACTGCCAAGGCCGGGTAGGAAACTCAGAGCAGGCAGTCACCAGCGGGCGTTCACTCCTCTGCAAACAGCAGCCAGGCTCCTCTGATGAGCATGCTATCTGCAGCATTTACTTTCTTGCTTCTCTTTGGAAGACCCATCATACCTGGCTTAGCTGCAGCTGGCTGGCTGGTGGGCTGTGAAGCTTCTGAAGATGCTAATAGGAGCTCAGTGATGATCCTTAGTCACTTCTTTATGTGTCCTCTCTGAATGGTGCTCTGCTAGTGGGCTGGAAACCTGGCTGGGGGAAAGTTGCTGAGGTCGGTGGGGTGGAGCCGAGGTAGGGGGCTGGAGGCAGTGGGGGGCATGGCCTCAGCAGCAGGGACCCTCGAAGAAGTTTACAAGTATTAAACTTGTTCTGGCACTTCAGCAGCCAGGGAGAGCAGGAATCTTCATATGGTTTCTTGCTTGGGGATCATTTCTTACAAACCCTTGCTCAGGTAGAAGCCATCAGCTGGGAGGTTTGGGCACACATATCGTGCAGGCTCCTGGGGGCAGGGCACTGCTTCTGGCAGTCAGGTAGGCTTAGAGTCAGCAGCAAGTCTGGCAGCTGTCTGGGAGAGGGGGAGCAGCTCCGCTTTGACTGGGGACTGCTCATCCCAGCTGCTGGCCTGCACAGGGTGCTACGTCTGCACGTCAGCCATCTCCCATCAGGCTAGGTGTGTGTGTGGACAAGCTGCCCCCTCTGTATTTACTCCTCCTGCTGTGGTGACCAGATGTCCTACTCTTTAGTGGTGTTGTCCTACTTTCAAGTAGGTTAATCTATTTTTGCCTGGCCCAGAGTGTTGAACCGTCCTTAGTTGTGACTTTGCCTTTCCATGTCCTGTGACTGGCTTTCCCATGGAAGAGGTGGATCTGCAAGTGAGGGGCCCAAGCCACTTTCCTTTGCTCTGTTTCTCTAGAACCTTGCAGAGCAGTCAGCCTTGCAGATGGGCAGTGGGCTTTGGGGTCTACTGTGGGGTTTTGAGCTCACCTTCTTAAAGACAACTAGATACTGGAGGTCCTCGTAGGAATGAGATGGGTTTCTGGGCTGTTTTAAGGTTCTGGATGTCCTTGTGCTGGCTGGCAGCCATGTAAAGGTGGTTGTTCTTGGTTGCATGTCTTGTCTTCAAGCACTTTCAGGGTCTGGAAGAGATGTGTGAGCAGAGAAGGGAAGAAGGGCTTTTAGGGCCGTGAGCAAGCTGGGGACAGGACTGGAGCCTTGTCCTGTAACTGAAAACAAAGGGCACATTGAAGCCCAGGTACTGCAGGGAACCAACTCCAGCTCACAAGGCATCCTCTGAAAATACCTTCTTTGGTTGGTGAGCCCCTACTAATACTGCTCTCTGCTGGCTCTTCCAAACCATTGGTTTGAAAAAGTATCTCCTTGTTCAAGCTAGCTGTGGCATGCTGAGGTCTGCATACTTGGAGGGTCTCTGAGCTGCCCAGGGTGGACTCCAAGTGTCCTGGCACAGATGCAAGGCTGTGGAAAAAGGAATTTGTGAGAAAAAACAAGGGAGCTGGGCTCCCAGGCCAGGTAGCTGTGCTGTAGCAGGGAGCATACGGGGTGGAAGCTGAAGGCCAATGAGTTTTGGACCAGTGCTGCAGTTTATTTATGGCCTGCTTAGCAATCTCAGGCAGATAGTGTGGGTTAAGGCATCTCCTGTCCTGGATTGACAGTACAGATCCAATTAGCAACGAAAGCCTCTAATTATTTGTCCTGAATTGCTCCGATGGTTACCAAGGCTCTGCTATCTCCTCCTTTTGTCTGTGTCCCAACTGGAAATGCCCCAGTGTCCCTGCATCTAGAGCAGCAAGTGTGATGTTCGAGCAGAGTCAGCACAACCTAATCAAAGGAGACAGGCCCTGTGAGTTAATGAGGGGATGGACCTGCTTCATTAACTTTGGGGAGTTCTCTAAGCTCTGTCCTGAGAGACAAAGGACTGGGATTACACGTGGCTAAGATAAGGCTTGGATTACACGTGGCTAAGATAAGGCTTGCGTGATGAATTGCTGTGGGAGAGCTGGATGGAGGGGCTGCAGACCATGGGGAGGGAGGGGGTGGCTGTCAGAAAGGATTGGCAAGCAGAAGGTCCCCTGTATCTGTGCAAGGCAGGCATGTCCCTCACTGAGTGCAACATCTATGCCTGGACCAGGTCGCTCCTTCCCATGTTTCATTCCTCCCTTCAAGGCTGTACTGCCAGGAGAGTGCTCAGGGCTCAGAGATGGCAAATGGTGTCCTCTCTCTGTCCCGTCCCTGCTGCCCTTGCTGCTGCCTGGTCTCCAGGACTCCTTGTCTGTGTGAACCGAGTGTTTTCCTCTGCTTCAGCCCCCAGCCCTTCTTGCTGCTTCTCTTTGCCTGGTTCATCAGTGACCCAGTGCAGAAGGCACAGTTGGCTCTGGGGCTGGCAGACTGCAGTGCATCAGCTGATGGAGCTGACCATCCTGGGGAAAGGACTCCAGCTCTCTGGGAGCTGGGGCTGTACAGCTTGGCCAACCCCAGAGCTTTGGGGCAGGTTGGCAGCTGAGGGGGAAGTCATGGGCATGAGGTGGGGTTACACTGTGAAGCCTGAGGGCTTCTTTTTCCCCCAGACATGTTACAGCTGTGGATTCTCAACAAAAAAACCTCTTTTAAGGTGAAAAAAAGCTTTACAGGGTGCTTATTACATCCTTCTGCTTGCTCTGGGTGCTCATTGTTCAAAAGGGGAGTCTCAGCTGTCTGTGAGAGAAAATGTGTCATTTATGTTCTTAGTAACCTTAATGCTGACCTAAAATGACAGCAAATAGCTCTCACATGAGACAGGGCAACCAGCCTTCCCTTTAAAGCAGGATTTCACACAGATAACACTCAGCTCCTGTAGGAGGGGTCAGCTGTGTGCTTCCACCATTGTTTGCAGGCCACAGGGCCCCAAACCAGGTTTCACGTCTTTGTCTTGAGGCGCTGCCTGAAGACAAGACAGGTTTTGCTCATCTTGTGCAGCTTTTCTCTTTGTGGGGATGTGCCAGTCTGGCAGCAGACCCTTCTAGTGACACAACTCTGCCCCCAAGGAAGGGACACGGGGATGCCCACCTTGGGAGATGCTGGGACCTGTTCACAGCCATCCCTGGGGGAAGCTGGGTCGCTGGAGCTCCGGATGCACTTCTCTGACCTCCAGCCAAGGGACGTTCAGATGGGGCTTGTCTGCCAAGGCCAGAGTGGGTCCAGCATGGCTAGGAACCAGCTGACACATCCTTGGTGTCCTTTCCTGCAGGCCAGGGGCGCGTGTGCCAAGTTCAAGCCAGAGAGTTTCCTCCATACAAATGGGGATTGGGACAAGAGGGGGGCTGTTCATGTACAAACACTGTTTCTTCCCTGCCCGCTTGGGAAGTGGAGCTATTGAATTTTAAGCAGCAAAGACAAAACTCAGCTGAAGAGGCCTCTTCTGTGCTTGCTTGGTAAAATCACTGATCGCAGTTGTGGGGAGGCCCAGGAAGATGCCAGGCTTGGCCTTATTAAAGGCTCTGTTGTTGTCTGCTCTAGTTTGTTGGTCTTTGCTCTGGGAGACGGTTTGCCCAACTGGCAACTATTTTCCCCAGAGCAGCTTCCTCATGAGCCGTGCCGTGGTGGGGGCTGTTCCTCCGCCGGGACAGGCCTCCAGCCTTGGCTCTCGTACCAGCCGGTGCAAGGGCTGAGCAGGCCGACCTGCAGTGCTCTGAGGACCTCCTGTATGGCCACAGACACCTCAACATGCCCCTGGAGAGGGCAAAGGAGAGAGGAGACAGAGGGTCTTTGTTCTCCTCTGGCTTTTCAGGCTGCAAACAGCTTGGTACCCCCTGAGGAAGGGCACCTGCTTCGCCCGCCAAGGTCTCTGCTCTGCCTGGCCTGGGACACGGTTGCAGCCTGACTCATGTTTCCCACCCTGAGCTCAGAGCACTGGACCCTCTTGCCTGTGTTTTTCTCCTTGAACCACTTACTTTTAAAGTAGAGCAATTATCTTCCTTCAGAAAGGAGCTCATTTGCTCCAATCTAGGGCAGACTGACAGCACAGCAGTGTGCACAGTTCTCTCTGGGAAGCATGGTGGTGTTCCCAGCATGGGTGCCCAGCATGGCTGTGGGCATGGGTGGTCACGTCTGTGGCTTAGGGTGGTGGTTGGGGAAATGACTTGGGGTCTGAGAAGGGGCATCACTGCAGCTGAGCAATGAGGGTCCTCAGTCCCAGTCTTTTCTTTGTAACCACACATAGGTCCAAGGGGTGTAGGCTTGGGTCCTTGGCAGCAAGGCCAAGAGGTGAATGACCCCAAGGCTACATTCTGACAGGTTTCACAGACCTCCCTCCATGGCCAGACCCTGAGGGAACTCTAGATGAGGATGCTTACCTTTTTCCTGGGTCTAGGTGATAAGAAAATACAGATATTCAGACTTTCACCTACATTTATATCAGCAAGTGATAGATCTGTGGGAAGGCAGGAGCTTTGAGAGGTGTCCTGGTCCAAACTCATCCCTGTAGATTGGACCAGTTCTTATGTAGGTCACTGCCAACAGAGGCAATGGAGATTTTTTGTTCACAAACACAGATGACATCTTGTCATAAGTTGATATCATACAGTACAACAGAATGAGAATCCTCACTCCCCTCCCCGAAGGGATGAACAATGGGGCAGGGATTACATAAAACAAGTGTGGGTTCACATACACTGCCAGATGACCAAACAAAACATCATTGTTACCAGGACCTGCTTAAATAGCATGATAAACACTTTTCACAGCTTTTAAACATGATTGGGTCAGATCTACTTTTATCCCAACCCTCGGTGCCCCATGTCGGGTGCCATAAAGGGCAGTTGTGGTTCAGCCCCAGTCAGCAGCAGCTGAGCACCACGTGCTGCTCACTCATCCCTCTCACAGGAGGAGAAACAGACAAAGGCCTGCAGCTCTGTGACAGTCAGAGTGTGGTTGGGAGTCAGGTTGGTCATTGGGTTGGTGAAGTGCTCTATGTTAGCACCGTGTGCTGTATTCTGCCACGGGCTCAGTTGTTGCTCCCCTCTCTGTGCTGTGTCAGCAGCTGCCCTTATCCCAGCCCATGGGGCTGTGTCTGTTTCTCCTCCCATGGGAGGGTGGAAGGGCTGAGCAAGTGATGCATCCTGCTCAACTGCTGCCTCCTGGGGCTGGACAGCGACAATACTTATTGAAAAAAAAAAAAATTTAAAAGAATATCCCTTTTTCAGGGTCCTGTAGCTGTTTAGGGGTGAAGCTCCAGGCTGTTGGGGGTGAGAAAGTCTCTAGGTATTTGCCCATACTCTCCCACATGCCATGCCACCCCTGACCATTCAGCCTTCTTGATGATACTCTTGAAACAATTTTTTGTAGCACATAAGACTTGAAAAACATTCAGGAGAATGAGCAACAGGAACATACTGGCCTGAACATCCCAGGGGTAGTCAAAGTTCTCAAAGGCTGTTGTAACAAGCCTGAAGTTGGGAAAGGGGAGGAGAAAGCACCCCTTTCCCCCGTGTTACCCATAAGTTGAGTGCAATTATTAAACAATGCTCAGAGACCCTGCTCAATATATGGACATGAGAGAAATGCCATGTACAAATACCAGCTGAGGCTCATGAACACAGATGATATCTTGTCATAAGTCGATATCACACAGTACAACAGAATGAGAATCCTGACTCCCACCCCTGGAGAAGCCTTCCACTGGAGGAGCTCTTCTGGTGTGTGGTGGTTTGACCCTGGTTGGAGGCCAGACACCCACCAAAGCTGCTCTATCACTGCCCTTTTCAGCTGGACAGGGGAGAAGATAGATATTGAGAGGCTCAGGAGTGGAGATAAGGACAGGGAGAGACCATCCCACAATCAGTGTCATGGGCAGAACAGACTCAGCACAGACTTAAAAACCCCATCTAATTTATTACACTACACACACACAGAGTGAAACCAGAGTAGGATAATGAAAAGTAAAACCAAATCTTAAAACAACTCCCCCCACCCCTCCCCTCTTTGTGGGCTCAACTATATCTATCCCTTCCCCCTGCCAAGGGTCAGTATCACACCAGATGTTTTCCTTCTGGGGTGGGGGTCATTCCTCACCCCCTTCCCCTGCTGCACCCTGGGGTCCCACCCAGGGCAGACAGTCCTCCAGGACCTTCTCCAACCTGAGTCCTTTCCCCCAGGGCTTCAGCTCTTCCCCAGCTGCCCCAGCCTGGGTCACTGCTCTGGGGGCAGTCACACATCACAGAATGTCTCTCAGGCCCAGACTGCTCCAGCCTGCTCCCCCGGGGGGTCACAAGCCCCCCAGCAAACCTGCTCTGCTGTGGGCCTCTGTCTCCACGGAGTGGAGCTCCTGCCAGGAGCTTGCTCCAAGGCAGGTCACAGAGTCTTCCATGTCTCCACCCATGTGGGGCCTCTCCACTGCAGGTGGGGTCTCTGCTCCCCGTCATCTTCCATGGGCTGTGAGGGGAAAACCTGCTCTGCCATGGTCTTCTCCACAGGCTGCAGGGGCATCTTTCCCTCCCATGCCTGGAGTGCTTCATATCCCCCTGCCTTCTGCCCTGGCCTTGATGTCTGCACAGTCTCTTACATCTTCTCACTCCCTTCTCTGGCAGCAAAACCCACCCACCTGCATCTTTTTCCCTCCTAGATGTGACTCGCAGCGGCGCTGTGGCCATTGCTGGTGGGCTCGGCCTTGGGCAGCAGTGGGTCTCTCCTCGAGCTGGCTGGCGTTGGCTCTGTTTGGCCTTGGGGAAGCTTCTAGCTGCTTCTTGCAGAAGCCACCTCTGCAGCCCCCCTCCTCCACCAGAACCCTGCCACGCAAAACCACAACAAGGGATCACGTAAAGCAACTGTGGGTTCACAAACCACAGGTCTCACAGGTCTCCAGCCTGCTGCTAAAATCCCTGCCCATGACCCCTGTCTCTTTTACAAGATGAGGTTTGGGTATAGAATTGCTTTCTGGGCCTAAATGCTCAAAATCTAAGAGGTCCTTTGTGGTGTTGTAGTGATGAGTTCAGCGATGGGGCAGATTCTGGAGCATCAGCTGCTGCACACACAGCGGTGGGCAGGGTTGACATTCCCGCGTTACGCAGATCGTGTAATCTCCTCTGTCCTGGGATCCTTCTGCTGGCTCACCAGCCTACACCCAGATGTTGTTTAATTAAAAAAAGAAGCAGGCAGGTATTCACAAGGAAAACGAAGCTGGTTTATTCTTTTTGTGTCCTTGGTGCTCTCCTGACATCTTGTCTGGGGATTCTACACAAGACCCAAGCTTCCATGGACACCCTCTCCATGGATCAGCTGGGGCTGGGTTTGAGGCATAGCCCAGCTGAGGAAACATTTCCCCTGGGGGCAGACAAACCAGGACAGGACTTCAAAGGCCTTTGAGGGCTTCATTGCTTTGGACTTTCCCCACATGGGTGTCCAGCTTTCACCCCCAGATCACAGACCCTTCACACACAATCCAGGTTAACTCTGTACACTGAATTACTCTGTTGTTACAGAGCAAATGCAGTGGTACAGATCCAGCCAGGGCTTTGCTAATGTCTGGAGGCTGTTTAGTGTCAGTCTTTTACTTGGCATCTGCCTTCTGTGGCATCTTTGACCAAGGATTCTCCACTGCACTCCTCCTGCACCAGGTAAACTCAGTGATACTGTGTATTTTTCACACTGGAAATGGAGATTTGCAAAGGTGAAGTTAGCAGGAGAGGAATTCAGAGTGGTGAGGAGGGAGAGGAGACACCAGGAAAGCTGTAAAGCTGCCATTTTAAGTTGCTCTATCACACCCTGGGAACATCATCGTTGCTGGAGCTGCCACCCCAGCTTCTCATCTAGTAGGAGCTGCTGGAGATTTGCAAGCAAACAAGGGACAATGTGGATTGAACCTGCCACCCCATCAGATTCTCCTTCTCTTGGTCCCTGATTAGCAATAGGCACCTCTTCCATTTTGCACATAAGGTGACCTCTTGTATAAACATTTAGTCGCCCCGTTGGAAACATTCATTATAAATGGAGAGGAAGCTTCTGAAAGCTGCCTGCAGGTCTGGGCACCCAATTTCCATTCATTTTCATGAGAACCAGACATCCAAATCCCGTTTGGTGGCTTTGAGCATCTCAGGCAGGAAGCTTCATCTGACACTCCCCCTTTCTCCTCGCTCTGCAATTTAAGAGAGATTTGCAAATACCTCACAAATCCTGCAGATTCCCGAGTCGCCCTGGTGCCACGCTGCTCTTCTCTGCTGAGGATGCTTGGCTGATAGCTTCAGAAGTATTTATAAGAAGTTCATTTAATCCATCCTGTTCTTTTCCTTCACTCCCCCCTGCAACCCAGACCTCAGCATGGTGAAACAGAGATGCCTGCGTGAACCCCCCCCAGCCCACGTGGGTTTGGACGGAGAAGCTTTGATGCTTGCAAATGACAGCTGCACCAAGCAGGTCTGAAAGGAATGATTGAATTATCTGACTGATTAAGAATCTGCTGTGGCTCAGAAGATCTGAGGGCAGGCGTGCATGGAAGGGGGTGTGTTTGTGTGTGGCGGGGTGTGCACCGGAGAAACAGCCGGTGAAATGTGACAAACACCCAGAGCCACTCGGAGCGGCAGCTTCTTAAGCTCAGCATCCTTCCAAAAGCTCAAAATCTTCTGCACAACGCTTAGCAGAAGCTAAAGCTCAGTGTGGCTGTGGAGATAATGATTGTTTAGACAGACGTCAGCAGTGGTTTAGGAAATGGAAATCGGGTTAAAAGGAAGTGCAATGCTTAACTGAGTCTCAGCCCCGTACGGTCCCATGGCTGAGGAAGGATAAACTCTCCTGCTGAAAGCATGGTTCCAACCCCCGGTGCTGCAGACATGTACTCATGTGTGGAGTGGCCCCAGGGATGCCAGCTCTGTGGGAACATGCCCTCTGATGGAGACCTTTGAGCCCCGGTGAGATTATCTGTAAGCGGCTGGAAGAATGGAGAGAGGGAGCTTGCTTATGGCTGTGCCCTTGATGCCATCAGTGATGGCACCAGAGGATGCATCAATATGTGAGGGACAGTAACAGCCTTTCCAGACAGGTTTGGGCTGGGGTGGGGTTAATTTTCTTCATAGTAGGTCGCAGGGGGCTGAGCTGTGGATTTGGGATGTGAACAGTGTTGGTAACACTGGGCTGGTTTTGTTATTGCCCGGCAGCGCTGGCACGGAGACACGGGCTGGTCTGCTCCTCCCAACACCCCACCAGCGAGGGGCTGGGGGTGCACAGGGGACACACAGCCAGGACAGCTGACCCCGGTGACCCAGGGGGTATCCCACCATATGATGTCAGCTCAGCAGGTGGAGCTGGGGGCAGGGGGCAGTGGGGATGTTCGGGGGGACGCCGTTTGTCTTCCCCGGTCTCCAGAGCTGCCAGAGCCTGGGCTGGGCAGCACCTCCTGCCCTGCAAGTGGGGATGAATCCCTGCTCCTGCTGCACTCGTGTGTGCAGCTTTACCTCTTAAACTGTCTTTATCTCAGCCCTGAGTTTCCTCAGTTTCCCCTTCTGATTCTCTCCCCCACTCTGGAGGGAGGGAGTGGCTGGGGGGCTGAGCTGCTGGCTGGGGTTAAACCATGACACCTCTCTCAGCTTCGTTCCCCATCCCCAGACAATGAAATGGCTCTTCCCAGTGCCTGACAGAAATTCAGCTCTGTTAGAACAAAAGCAAAATATCTGGAAATGAAAGGAATGGGGAAAAAAAAAAAAAAAAAGAAATTAAAATGTTTCTTTGCAAATGAACCATGTTCTGTGGGCTCCATCATTCCACAGCTTCCTTCAGGAGTGTCACACAGGCAGAAAATCAGGTCAGAAAGGTTACAGTTGTAGTTTTTCCTTGCAAATGGTCTCATTCTGATAGTTTACAGAAATTGATTTTTTTTTTCCCTAAATTGCTTAACTACTCTCCCTCCCCCTACTTGCAGGAGATCACCATCTTCCCCCGACTCCTCGCTCTAACGAGACAACACGTCGGGCTGTTCCTAATTGCTTTATCAGAACGAGTTTTGCTTTAGTCTCAGTCCAGGCACTGGAGGATTTGTTCTTTGCCCCTTCCAAGTGCCATCATCCCCAGCAACGTCAGCTGTCTGGAATGGCTTCAGCCATGCAGTTTCATGATCTCTTATCCCAGTTCCAGTGGTTATCTCAGCAAGATCAAGTGCTACAGCTACCATAGTTCTAAGGGCATACACAGCTAGTGGTAATTCAGTGGCATCTGTGTTGTCTCCCCATCAGCACCCCAAAAGTCCTTACTTGACATCCATCTTAGCAGCCCAGGAACACTTGGAACAGAGAAGATGCTGAGATCTTCTTTGCAGAGGTTTATGTCACTGCAAGCCTCATCATTGCTAATTGTCCTGCTACAACCCACACCTTCCCAGATGTGGAAGCCCCATGCCTGCTGGACTTCTGGTCCCCATAGCTTCCAGCTATACCCTGTCTCCTGAGCTTAAATGAAACATCAGATCACTTTAATGTCCCTTTCCATCATCTGAAACCTTGCATTTATAGACAATATAATGTAAATAAGGTTTAGCATTCCAAAATTTGTTTTAATCCCCCTTCTCATAACCCAAGTCTTAGATAACCAGAGACAGAGCCCCTGGCTGTGGTCCCTAGGGTTGGATCCAGACTGAAGATCTGGCCGTACAGGTGAGGGTAGATGACCGGGCTGATGTCCGTGGTTGAGAGATGCTCTGGGATGTGGGTGGTGTAGCTTACCTTGGCCAGACCTACCTGTCATCCCTGGTCACTACATGTGATACCACAGGCTGAGCAAGAGCCAAGAGCCAAGGCCAGGGCTCTCTTCCCACCACTGGAACATCTTCTCGGGTTGTCTCGGGTAGCAGCAAATTCACCCTCCTCTGTTCTGTCCCCCTTCACATCAGTGAACCTGCTCACAGACAGCAAAACGACTTCTCACACCCATCACCCAAGGCCTAAGCCCCAAACAAATACACGTTTGAGGAAACACCTGCTTCAAGCTCCAACACCGTGCTGCGTCCTGGGCTGCCAGCCCAGCACGTGAGACATCCCCACAGGAGCGAGGGCCTGGGCAGGCTGAGGTGGAGTCATTGCTGCTCAGCAAGACAACAACACCTCCCAGGGATGTCAGGACCCTACAGAGCCTGACTGATGTGAGGAAGCATAAAATACGTCTTTCCACATGTGCAACTCTGCAGCCTCCTCCCTGCACTGTGGTCACAGAACCAGAGAATCACCAGGTTGGAAAAGACCTTTGAGATCATGGAGTCCAACCATTCCCATCCTGAGCTAAACCAGATCCCTGAGCACCTCATCTCCCCTCTGTTCAACACCCCCAGGGCTGGGGACTCAGCCCCTCCCTGGGCAGCCTGTGCCACAGCCCCACAGCTCTGCCAGGGAAGAACTTTGCCCTCCCAGCTGAGCTGAGCCTGCCCTGGGGCAGCTTGAGCCCATTGCCCCTCGTCCCAGCTCCTGTCCCCTGGCTGAAGAGACCAGCGCCCACCTCTCTGCACCCTCCTGGCAGGGCAGGGGAGGTGGGGAGAAGGTCTCCCCTCAGCCTCCTCTTCTCCAGGCTGAGCACCCCCAGCTCCCTCAGCTGCTCCTCAGAGGATTTGCCCTCCAGCCCCTTCCCCAGCCTGGTTGCCCTTCTCTGCACTCGCTCCAGGACCTCCATGTCCTTCTGATGGTGAGGAGCCCAGAACTGAACCCAGCACTGGAGGTGCAGCCTCCCCAGTGCCCAGCCCAGGGGCACAATCCCCTCCCCAGACCTACTGGCCACACTATGTCTGATACAAAACCTGCTGTTTCTGATCATGGATGTCTGTCAGTCAGTGCTGAGTCCCGGGCACCTCACAGTGAGTCCTGCTGATCCAGTCAGAGTGTGGGTGTCTCTGGGTAGCCTGCATGCTTCATTCATCAGGCATGAGGCAGAGTCTGTTGTCACAGGCTACATGGACGCTCTGAAGATAAACTCAGGGTGCCAGGGCTGGCAGGATCCCTGTAAGAGGTGGACTGAGCAAATGGATTTGGTTGAAGTAGGAAGGTGACTCCTCTCAACCATGGATTTGGCCATCACAGCAAATGGTAAGCTCTGTGTAACAACAAAAATTGTCAGTAGCACCTTTATAAGTGGAGGAGTGAGTAGAAAGGAGATGGTGCAGTCATCCCATACATCAATGCCAAGAGCCCAGGCAATAATCAGAGACCAGAAATTCTCATATAAAAACAATAAATAGAACATGGTGGTACTGAGACACACTGGCACAGGCCTGGTCACCCAGGGCTGTCAGGTCAGTGAGCTGGAGACGAGACCTTCCCAGGTTTTCAAGAGCCAAGCAGTGTCAGATACATGGAGAAAGCCATGTTCTGGCACATTCATCACCTGGATGGTGGAGACCACGCTGGAGATGCTGGTGAGGTGGGGAGGTGTCACTGTGCAGGTCTCACTGGAGATGAGCAGAGCTTTGCCTCTCTGGGACAGCACTTGGGCCAAGTGGCACCTTAGGGACACCCCCAGACAGCAGCAGTGGAGCTGTGGGTACCAAGGGCTGCTCTTCCATTCAGGTTCAAGCTGATCTGCCCTAGCACAGGTGTATCCCTGCAGACTAACAGATCAACCTGGACAAACAGTTCCCTAAACAGCTTCATTACAAAGTGGAAGAAAATCTGTGTTCACAGAACAGCTTTTCAGCCTCGGGGGAGATGCTGAAGGACTTTGTGCTGCTGCCAGTAACGCAGCCTCAGAGTTTCTAAAAACAAGGGATGATCATTTTCTGGTACCAAAAGTATTGCAGTGGATTTGGCTTAATTCTGTATCAGACCTCAATCCGACAGATAAAGGTGAATTGATTACTGAACTCAGAATTAATGGTTGCTTAAATGACCTAATTGCATTTGTTACAAGCAGAATGGGATCCTAAGCTGGTAGGACATATGCAAGGTACTCTAAAGTGGTCAATTTTCCCAAGTTGAGAACAATTACAAGCAAGAAATGATTGGGGGGGGGGGGGAAACTGAGATGGAATAATGTGTGTCATAAATGAGGGTTGTTTAAGAAAACTCTGATGGATGCTGTCTCCTCCACAGCATGAACACAATTTTGCAGTCATCAAAGATATTCTTAGCTAAGAATCTATCATTGTTAAGGAAGAAAAAAGTGGGAATAATAGGGGTAATAAGAACACAAATAGGAAAAGGGCAATAGCAAAGGCTATGAATTAGCTGTGATGTCATGTAGGGACCTGGAAGGCAGATTTGAAGGAGCAGTCAATGAATATCACAGAATCACCAGGTTGGAAAAGACCTTTAAGATCATCAGGTCCAACCGTTCCCATCCTGAGCTAAACCAGATCCCTGAGCACCTCATCTCACCTCTGTTCAACACCCCCAGGGCTGGGGACTCAGCCCCTCCCTGGGCAGCCTGTGCCACAGCCCCACAGCTCTGCCAGGGAAGAACTTTGCCCTCCCAGCTGAGCTGACCCTGCCCTGGCCCAGCTTGAGCCCATTGCCCCTTGTCCCAGCTCCTGTCCCCTGGCTGAAGAGACCAGCGCCCACCTCTCTGCACCCTCCTGGCAGGGCAGGGGAGGTGGGGAGAAGGTCTCCCCTCAGCCTCCTCTTCTCCAGGCTGAACACCCCCAGCTCCCTCAGCTGCTCCTCAGAGGATTTGCCCTCCAGCCCCTTCCCCAGCCTGGTTGCCCTTCTCTGGACTGGCTCCAGGCCCTCCATGTCCTTCTGATGGTGAGGAGCCCAGAACTGGACCCAGCACTGGAGGTGCAGCCTCCCCAGTGCCCAGCCCAGGGACACAATCCCCTCCCCAGACCTACTGGCCACACTATTGCTGACACAAATGTGATGCTCATAGCATTATGGGCTGTGAGGGGCTGTATATGTATATGTATTGATATGCATTTATGTCAGGAAGGAAATAAGTGCTGTGTGGTTTTTTTAGGTGAAGGTGGTAAAACAATGTGCTCTGATCTGGCAAGAGAAGTGTCCAGCCAAAGACTGATAGTTCTGGGGAAAAGCAGTCTGATGGGTATATCTTACAGACATGAAGGAAAGCTGCTTGTTCCAGCAGCAACCAGGCAGCATATTACATGGCAACTGGTAAAGTGAGATGTTTGTACTTATCTAGGACTAGGGAACAATACACTGAGCAGTTTCATAAGAGGTGGCTGTGAAATAAATCCTTTCAGGGTATTGATACGTCATGTATGTTGGACCTTGTGGCACTGGGGAGAGGTGTATTTGCACCTTAGGTTAGTCAGACAAAATAGGGTGACTATTTTAGTAATTTTAAATTTAGGTGAGATGATGCATGGCCAAGAGGGGAAAAATCATTGCCCTGGAATATAGTAAAACCTGGAAGCAATTCTGGACCTCCCAGAGCTTGCTCAGATCAGGTGCTGAGGATACAGTTTTCAAGCACCAGAAATTAATGAAAATAGGACAAGTCAGATGCTGAGAGTGCTTGGGTCCACAAAAGGAGCTGATTTCATGTCAAACGATGGGCTCTCAGGAAGACAAATGCAAATTCATACACCCAGGAAGCCCCAAGAATACATGGTGCACGATGATGGTGCTTTGGAGGACGGTGACTCATCTGAAAGTTGGCATGCAAGAGGATAGAGAGCAAACAGAGTGATCATCCAGCAGCATCAATCTTGCTTTCTGCCAAAATCTGAAATGCCAGGAATGATGTGGCCCATACTCCAGGCTGGGATTGCCCAGGCAGAAATGCCTGCACCGAGCAGGGTATCAAACACCTCCAGAGCACATCAGGGCTTCATTTCCATGCATGAGAGAGGCGACGAATCCTCACACAGGAGGTTCGTGCTGAGCACATCTCGGGACTTCCAGAGAGCACTGGAGATGATGGTGACTGTGCTAGGCAATGGCCAGGATAGTACTCAAGTCTGAGTGCCCAGCACCCAGGAAGTTGTTGAGGAGCTCCAAGAATGAACTGTGGTGTAGAAAACTAATTCCTACAGAGATACTACACATGTTCCACTTGACTGTCTATCCAGGAGAAGGTTGTGAGGGGAGCTGGCCACAGCCTGTGAGGAGAAAAAGAATTACCCAGAGGATAATGATCTTTAAGGTCCCTTCTAACCCAAACCAGTCTGTGATTCTAGGATCTCATCTCCAAGGACACTTTGTTCTCTTCCTTATCCTTGTGCAGGAGCAGCAGCAAGTGTGGGCCATGTCCTCTGCACCTGGCAGTTCCTGTCATAGGCAATATATATACAAGGCAGGGAGGCTTTCTCCTGAGGTGACAGGATTGTTTGCTATACATCAGTAGCAGCTTAATTACTGGAGGCCACATTTCATCTGGGCTTCCAGGCCAAAGAGTTTCCAGCTGGACGTTGAAGCAGCAGCTTCTGGCAACTGCCCCCTCGTTACATCTTCCTCTCACCATCTCCTGACCCATCATGGCACTACAGTCACCCCATGAGCCTACCCTGGGATGAGAGGTTGTGGAGCAGGACCTGGTGTGTCTGGAGAAGAGCAGCCAGCTGTGAGTCTCATGTTCAGTGTCCAAGGCTTCATCCCCAGCAAAGCATGGCACCCTGTAGGGTCTCTCCAGGTGAGGATTGGACCCTCTTCTGAGAGAATCTCCTGTTCCCTTTCCCTCTTCCAGACTTACAACCCCACTAGCAGCCCTCCAGCCTCAGAGCTGGAAAGGAGTGCTTTACATGCACCCTTTTTCTCATGGTGATTTTTAAGTGTCGTTTCTGCCTGTCATCCACACACCCAGGGCAAGGCTAGCAGATCTCAGCTTTCACAGCCCCACAGCATAGCCATGGGGAGCCACCTCCCACCACCTCCGGTGTGAAACACCACTTCCAGATCTCAACAGTCTGCTCAAGCAGCTCCTGGGTTGACTTTTCAGGACAGCTGTTATCCAGAGCAAAGAGCTGACTCTAAGTGTCAGGAGAAATGTGGACAAAGGCTCACAAAGACTGACCCTTCTTCTCCAGAGGGCTGTTGTTCCCCTCCACACCCCCTACCTATACTACCTGCAAAGAGCATGCACGGGGTCCTTGTAGAGCTTTCTCATCACCTTGGCTTCCACCACAGTGACTTTGCACTGGAAGTTAATGGGTCCCAGCTGGGAAACTCAGGGGATTTCCTGAGAAAAATGGCTGTGGGAGGACATGGAAGAACAATAATTCCTGGGGTCATGTGAACACCTGTGATGTGTTCATAGAAAAAAATAAGGGGAAGTCTGAGCATCACCCAGGGGTGTCCTTGTGTAAATGAGCAGGGCATGGCTGGAAAACAGGGATACAGCATGTCAAACTTAGGCACTGAGCTGCAGTGAAGACCCTTTGAAAACTGCCAGGTGAAGTCAACAGATCCTGTGGGCTGTAGGTAAGTGCTCCTGGCTTCTCCACTCAGAGCAAAGGGTCTGGGGGAAGCAGAGTTGAGGCTGCTGAGCTGCCATCCTCAGCGCTCAGGTTTATCAGTGGATCCCATGGGCCCATGAAAAATCTCAGGGCCACAACGTTCCATCTTCTTCCAGATGCCTGCCTCTCCCATCAGCCTGGCTGGAGTGTTTCCATGGTCCATAGGGTGTACTGGTTAACTTCCATGCCTGCTGTGTGGTCTGTGCTGTTAGCCCTGGTGCCTGCAGGTCCCTGCTGCCTGGAGGGCTCCCAGATCTGTACTTGAATTTGTTTGGGGTGTGAGGAGTGCCCCCCGGTGCCAGCATGGAAGGAAGGTGGCTTCTTCCTACGTTGCTCTTTCTTCCCCAAAGAACCCATGTCATGGGTGGGAAATGACATCTGTGTGTTCAGTCAGTGGAAAAAGACCTGGGAGTGCTGGTGGACAACAGGCTGACCGTGACCAGCAACGTGCCCTGATGGCCAAGAAAGCCAACAGCATCCTGGGGTGTATCAAGAAGAGTGTGGCCAGCAGGTCATGGGAGGTTCTCCTCCCCCTCTGCCCTGGTGAGGCCTCAGCTGGAATATTGTGTGTGGTGCTGGGCTCCCTGGGTCAAGAAGGACAGGGAGCTACTGGAGAAGGGACCAAGGGGATGAGGGGACTAGAACATCTCTCTTATGAAGAGAGGCTGAGGGACTTGGGACATTTTAGTCTAGAGAAGAGAGGACTGAGGGGGGATCTTATCAATGCTGATCAATGCTTGTGTCAGGGTGGATGGGGACAGGAGGACGGGTCAGTCTGTGTCCAGAAGTGCCCAGGGACAGGACAAGGGGTGATGGGCACAAACTGGAGCAGAGGAAGTCCCACCTAACCCTGAGGAGGAACTTCTTTACTATGGGGGTGGCAGAGCCCTGAGCCAGGCTGCCCAGAGAGGTTGGGGAGTCTCCATCTCTGGAGACATTCAAACCCTGTGATCCTGGGCACTGCCCTGTGCAGCCTGCTTGAGGGGACCCTGCTCTGGATCACGGGGGTTGGAGTGGGTGATCTCCAGAGGTCCCTGCCAGCCCCTGTCATTCTGAGACTCTGTGCACATCTAGGCAGTCAAATAGCATGTCCTACATCACTGTGGCTTAGGAGTTTTCTTAATTCAGAAAAAATGTTATGACATGTGTGAGGCTTCTAACACAGACCTACTGGCAATCCAGGAAAAATTATTAGTACTCTGTTATAGTTAGGGGTGTCTCAGGAGTGAAAAGGACAAGCACACCACCCTGCTCAAGGGATGAGAGGAGGTTTTTCTGTGAATCCAGCTGTTGATTCGCTCAGTCCCAGAAGTAGAGTGATTGATAACCCAGTTATTTGGAGCCCTGCTACTGGATGTATTCTTAGAAACTGGAACCTCATTTTCCCATGCTGCAAAATGTCACTTCCCAGGACTGGCTGTGCAGAAATTGGCTTTTGTTATTTGCCTTCAGACCTGAACAGTACATCAGACTGGGGAATATTGATTGTTCTTTCTTTATTTGGGGGGTTTATGTATTTTTTAAAAAAATTATGATTAAAGCACCCTAGCCTGATAATTTGTTGATTAGAAATACATTAGAATTGATCAGAGATAGGAGCAGGACAGACTTTTGTGATGGTGCAAGGTGCATTGTGTCTCTTGGACAAAGAGACCTGGAGGGAGGTTAATGGTCCCACACCTGGCTTTAGCTGGCTGCCCATGGCCCTTGTCCATGGCCACAAAATCCATTTCATGTGTCTCTCCAGCCCAGTAACCTTCATTCACACTTGTTTTTGTTGGATAACTCCTGAGCATAGCTGCGGGGTGGCTCATTACATGGTTCATTACCAATACTATCCCTGGCAAACAACCCCGTGCGCTGTGCTGTGGGGTATCCCTTCTGCAGGGATATATGGCTGTGCTGCTGGGCTCCTCCAGGACATTATTTCATCTAATGGCTGTGCTTCTGTGTTTGGATGTGTGGCTATATATTGTAGTGGTATTTTTAATTTGGGATGTAGGAGGTTTGTCTGCCTGCTTATTAAGCAGTGTGCATCCTCTGGAAGAAGCTTTCCAAGAGGCACAGAGGTCTAGGGAGCGGTTTTCTCCAGGGAATCCAGAATCCATTGTCTGTCTTGGAACACACCGCTGGGACAGACCACCAAACCCTTCTGCTGCTGCCTAAGGTGCAGCTCTCTGTGCTGTTGTGGGTGCCTGCAGTCCCCTGATGGTGTGTGCACGTGGTGCTGTGGGCACTGCGAGGCACAGGGCTGAGGACAGGCAGGTGTCACGCCAAGCAGATGTCTGAGCATCCTGGGCTGCGTGGGTTGCCAAGACACGGCTGGCCCAGTGCAAAGGTGCTCCAGGTGAAGGATCCTGACAGCTCTCCAGCCAGCTCAGGCTGAGAGACCACAGGCTTGTGCTGCTGCTGGGCAGTTTGAACCCCCATCTCTCCTGTGTGCCCATGGAAACCTCTGTGGCTTTACACCCACCAAACGGCCATGAGACAGCAGCTGTTTGCCTACAGCACTGGGTCTGCGAGGGATGTTGGGGACACCTAGAGCAAGAAAAGTCTTGTGTCCCCATGCCCCTCCACCCCTCTCTGCATCCCCAGCCATCTCAGCGAGCCAGATGCCTGTATTAGTGTGTAGAGAAAACTGTTGCCATTGCATACAAGAGCTGTCAGGATGGAGAAGCTTTGGCTGTGCCAAAGAAGGTCCCAGTGATGGTGAGCAGGAGCACGGACCAGCCTTGGTGGTGGGGGTTGCTCTGGAGCAAGCCTGGCAGGCAGGCACACAGGACCAAAGGACAGCAGGGCTCTTTGGCCCTGCCCTGCGGTGGGATGTGGTGGGATATGATGCAATGGGATGCGATGCCTTGAGTCTGCAGCAGATGGGAGTGCCCAGAGGCATGAAGCAAGCCGACCTGCAGTGCTGGTGTCTGCGCTGGGGTGGGTCCTGGAGGCATCTGTGTGTGGATGTGCATCAGTGTCTGTGTGTGGATGTGCATCAGTTGTTAAAGACAGTGTGAGTGTTTGGCAGGATTTCAACCCAAAACTTAGGGCCAGTATCAGCCTGAAGGGTGACGATTTGCTCTCAGGAAGCAGACCTGTCCCCCAGTGCTTTGTGGGTGTGTGTGGAGGTACAAGCCCAAACACCCCTGGGGATGTTGCTGGCAGCCCCTGTGCAGCCCAAGCAGCGAGCAGAGCTTCCAGCCGAGGTCTGCTCCCGCTGCTGCTCCTCCGGGGGCTTCACCAGCCAGGGCTTTATTCCATTCTTTGCCTGGGTCCATTCACCATCGCTCCCTGCCTCCTCCCCCTCTCGCCGTCCCCTCCCACCCTGCCTGCTGGATCCACAGCAGTCTCTTGACACCTTGGGGGAAGGCTGGGAGGTGTAACCATCGCCAGCGAGAGAGAGAGAGAGAGAGAGAGGAGAGCAGGAGGGAAGGGAGAAGGAAGCCAATAACAGGGAGGTCTAGGAAGGTGGTGGAGGGGGAGGGACGGGGCCACTCCTCCTTCGGTGGGACTGCAGCTTATTTTGCATGGATTGTTGAAGAGAAAAGGGAGCTGCATTTGTGAAGGGTCCAAAAAACAACCAGCTCGTTCCTCGGGTAAGTGCAAACGTGAGCTGCCCTGCTCACACTGTCTGGCACGCGGTACCTCCATCCCCCCTCCTATTTTGCTCAGTTATACTGGTTTTGGCTCTTGGGAGGATTCTCTGGTGCATCAGCTGTATGCTTTGGTTGCTAGAGATCGAATCTCCCTGAGACGCGGGCGCGGGCGCGTGTGTGTGTGTGTGAGGATGCCCGTTCTCCCAATGTACGCTGACACATTTTTCCAGCTTTCCCTGTGGTGTCTTCTTTGAGATGTTACACTGAAGCATGCTGTACCCACACACACACACACAAATGGTGTTTGCTGTGACCGATTTTAAGACCTGCTCATCCACGCAATTATTGAAACGACACGACTGTTTGGCAGCTGAAAATTAAAGGGAGGCTCTTAAACCCCAGTCCTGGTTGGTGGGGGGGCTACTTCTCTTTATCCCGAGCCTGACATGTTCAGTATTATGTTTTATAACAAAGCTACATTTAAAGATCAATTCGGCAGTGGTTATTGCATCCAAATTACATGGTTGTCATGGAGATGGTACAGAGAAGCTGAAGTGATATGACTGCATCTGGACCGGAGTGGGGCTCCACCGCCGCGAGATCCTGCCTTGCCTCCTGTGTCTTTTTGTCTCTGCTGGGTTACAATTTCTTCTAATCTTGACTGAAGCGGGGCCGTATGAGAGGATTTAGAGGTCGAGCTGCTGGGAAGGGTGTGTGCTGCCCCCGTCCCTCGCTGTGTTATTAGCTTAATTGTTACATTAGCATCCGCGTCTCCCTGAATTTCTTCTGCAAGTCTGGGGAGGAAGAAGGCGTGAGGAGGACGGATAGTTTTCAGAGCACAGCTAGGGCTGGGAGTACTTTCTAAAAAGGTACCTGCCATGTCCACACCTCCCTGCCCATCTTGGGGGACAAAAGGGAAAGGATTCTCTGATTTATCCACGTTTATCTTCCATTTTCCTGCCTCAA
This sequence comes from Hypotaenidia okinawae, assembly GCA_027925045.1. Lineage (NCBI taxonomy): Eukaryota > Metazoa > Chordata > Aves > Gruiformes > Rallidae > Hypotaenidia > Hypotaenidia okinawae. The sequence continues at coordinate 604,824 of BSDF01000014.1, read as the reverse complement.
CTTTGAAGGTACAAGGAGCCGGTCACCTGCTCATCAGTGTGTCAGAGCATCAGGATTTGGTTTTTTTGTTATTATTTTTATTTCCTTTGCAACTGGCAATAGGAACGTGTTGGCAGTTGGGAAAGAAAATCCATAATTTATGAGAATGAAATTTTCCTGCCTAAGGCTAGCTAGAATACAAAGAGTGGATCTGTGGGAAGGGCATGTTATATGTTACAGATGTGTGTTCCTCCAGCGGCGGGGAGTAAATCACACTGTTGTGCTCATCTTCATTATTTTGGGTGTTAGGCTGGCTTCAGTCAATATTTAATCTGAGCTCATTGTGTGCTCACACAATAAACATGCAATTTGGAGCCTAACTTTACATCTATAAACCGCCTTGGGAATGCATGTGGCATTGTCTCCCTAAATGCAATTTCACCCTTTTTCTGTAAGACCCAGCCTATTGTGGGGATGTAAATATAGTAAAAGCCACTGGTGGAAACAAGCCCATCAGAATGGCAGTGCTTCTCTAATTGTATCACTAAACATAAGAGAGAATTAATTACTAGGATAAACAGAGCTTTGTAGCTGTTGGATCAGGGTAATATTTGCACGGGGTTCCAGGCCTGTATTACAGTAGCCAGTGTTACAGCTTAAATTCCCCCCATGCCAGCAGATAATGTTTTCAGCCAGGAGAGCAGTGTGCTATCATTAGATATTTCGGTATTAAAGATATGCTAAATCCCCACGTCCTTGTCAAATTTTCCATTGCCACTGCTCCAAAGTGTGTGATTCAGCTGGGATTTTCTTTAATGGGATTTTTCCTGCACAAGTCCAAGCAAACAATGGGCAAAGTCCAAAAGTGGGCGGCTGAGCCCGGAGGGGAAGTCAGAGAGATGGCTGATTCACAAAATGGATGGTCTGCAGTTTGCCTTTTTCTCCCTAAAAGTTAGGCACAAGTGGTGTTCAAGTGAGTGCTTTTCCCTGGAGATGCCCTTGGACCCGTGGAGCTGGGAACCAAGTAGTTCTGAATTAACACAGAGCTGTCTCCTGTCCCAGCATGTTACCACCCTTTGGCCCACCCTAGGACATGGCTGTATTATTCTCTTGGGAAACTGAGGCTCGGTGTGGTTGAGTGTGCCAAGGGGGCTGTGGCAGCACTGGGAAGAGGATGCAAGCTCCTCCCTCTGAGCACCTGTCCAGTTCCACATCCGGATGGTGTGGTCCTGTCTGGGGGTGTGGTGGGAGGGTGGCAGTGATGGGAAGCAGTGCTGGGTGATGGAGACTGGGTGGATGCAATAAGGGTGCTGCTTGCTGAGGAGACTCATTAGAGCTGCACAGTGGGTGGCAAGAGGGAGTGGAGCAGTTTTACACCAGCTTCTGCTGTGTCCAAGATGAGGACATGCTTTTCTGGCCCATCTAAAGGACTACTGAAGTGAAGACCTCTCTGGTGTCATCATTATATGACCCATCACATGGCTCTTCACATGGAGTTGAATACTCAGCACCTGTCAGGAGGTACCCACCTTACTTCTCTTTATGGTTGCATCCAGCTCTAAGTGTGAAGCCTTTACAGGTGTCTTGGCTCTTTCCCCACTGGTGCTGCTGACAACTCATCACACATGCTGTAATGCTCTGTATTGCTCTTCTTGACTCCAGAATATGTCCCCATCCTTCCTCTTCTCTCCATCCCATCATCTGACACCTTTTTATCCCCTTCCTCCATGGGTTTTCCCACTGGTGAAGATCCCTCCATCCCGTGTTGCCACAGGGTTCAGCACGTGCCATGACGTGTATGTGCTATGCCTGCCATGAGGCATGAGCCTGTCCGGCCACCACGTGAAAGAGACCGAAGTGAAAAGTCTCCTTTGAAGTCTGGAGTGCCCTTTCCATCTGTGGAGCCGCTCCACGTGGTTCTGCCCAAAGCTGGAGTTGATTTTCGTTGCCAGCAGGTAATGGAAATCCCTGCTGAGCTCAGACACCTGTGTGCAGCCCTGCTGACCTCCACTGTAGCTCCAGGCCTGGAGGTTGGTGTCCCTGCCTGTGGCAGGGGGTTGGAGCTCTGTGACCCTTGGGGTCCCTTCCAACCCAGACCAGTCTATAATTCTATGATTCTATGGGGCAGTGGTGTTGCCACAAGGATGCTCTCTGGGCTACTGCCACCAAAGTGCTGGCTGTGTGCAGAGTGATTTCTGCTGAGGGAAGAGCCTGCTGTGAGGCTGTATGCATGAGCTGCTTCTGTAAGTGGCCACATCTCTTGAGGTTGCTGTTTAATCTGTTGGTTGACAAAGTCTCTGCCCTGGAGACATCTCCTAGCCAGATTTTCTGGGGGTAAAAACGCCTTCCTCACCCTTTCATCAGGGAAACGCCTTTTCCAGGGATGTGCTGAGACAAGGCCCATGTGAGTTTCAGTGCATCCAGGCTCTCAGAGGTCAGATGGTTCCACAGGGAGTGGTACCTTCCACACATCAGCCTCATGATGCTTTTCTGTGGTGGCTATGGTGCAGGAATCAGAGGCAAGAGGGACAGGGTCAGTTCTCCCTCCCTTCCTCCCTCATTTCCTCTGTGTGACCCTGGGGAAGTAGTTGTCAGGCTGGTCTTGCCAGTGGAGAGGTACTTGTCCAACCTGGACAGTAATCACTTCACCCTTCACCCTCACTGCTGTCCCTTTGTCTTCCTGCAGGAGCTCCAGGGGATGACTGGCTGAGATGCCCAGGGAGGTCCTTCCCTCCAGTCCATAATCTGGCTATCCTGAGCCTGGGCAGCACCTAGTTCTGCTCAAGTCCCAGGTAGGGATACTGGTAGCTCCTTCTACAGAGCAAACACTGCTCCAGTCACAGGAGTGGACACAGTGATCATTCCCCTGCACCAGGCAGGACAGAACATAAGAAGCTGCAGGCAGCCTGAGCAGAGATGGTGTAGCTGAGTTGGAGCCCCTTCTTGTGCTCTCCAGGTTTTTTCTGGGCTCTGGGCTTCAGCCTGCCACTGGATGCATGGTTTGCCTCCTGTCTCTTTACCACTATTGCTTATATGTCCTCCATTTCCTCCTCTTCCTCCTTCCCAGTGCACCACATCCTTCATTTGTGCTTTTTCAGCTCTGTGGTGCTTGAGACAGTCTTGGAGGACCTGGCTGGTGGCTGTGGAGGTGGCAGAACTGGCACGTATCTTAGGCTGTGGGCTGCAGGGTGATCTGAAGGAATGGCTGATCCCCACATCCTGGGTAGGAATGGAGTTGGCACTGGGACCCAGAAAAGGAGGCTGCTTGCTTCCTCATGGTGCCACTCTGAGGGGTCCCATGCAAACTGGTCAGGGTGTCACCTGCGTGGTACCACCAGCTCAGGAAGGCCTTGCATCATCTCCTCCTGGGTCCTCTTCTCTGAGGCATCCTGAACGGCTCCCAAGAAGGTAATGTTGGTGGGATGCCCTATCTCTGCCTTGGGACACCTCATCAGGGCTCAGGGAAGGGGCAAGGTTTCCTCTCAATCAGCACGGGCACAGGATTCATCCCAGCATTTTCTGCCTTCCTGTACAGCATGGGACATGGTTTGGTTCTGAGGAACATCTCCCAAAGCCCCCTCCTTGGCCACGCTCTAGGCCACTGGTTTTGTACCTGCTGCTCTCCAGCATTGCGAGGCCCCATCTTTCCTGGAGCTTTAAGCACGCTGTGAGTGTGTCAGGGAGCGTGCTGGGGGCAGGACCGCCCTGTGAGCTTCTGGATGATGTGCTTTCTGGACTGAGGAGCTCACAGCTGGGTTTGGTGGCTTGTAAGGTCACTTCCCATCTCATATCCCCCAGGAAATGCTGCTGAGCTCCTTGTCTCTCTGTGGCCTTTCTGTCACTCTGTGATGGAGAACCAACCCCCCTCAAAAGACAAAACCTGCAGATCTGCATTAGGAGAGTAAATCCTGGTGCTGTCCCCTTTCCAGGGGCTGGAGCATCAGCCTCTGAACTTGCCTGATCAGCACTGAGCAGGAAACCTCCATCAGACCCAGGTGACTGATATGCTCACAGTTCTCCAACTGCCCTGAAAAGCCCAGAGAACATGATGTGAGCTCAGCCACCTCTCTAGCTTCTCCTCCCTCCCCTGCCTGCCAGTTGTGTCTCTGTTATTTTCTTCATATCAAGAAACAAATAGGACACAAATCTTTCTTTTTTTTTTTATTTTAAATCCTTAAATTGTAAGAGTGTAGGGTGTAGGGAAATGCTGTAATGCCCAACTAGATAGCAGGGTTTCAGTTTTTATTTTCCATTTTAGTTTTCTCTATTTGCTTACATGCTGCTAAGCACAACGCTCAGTTCTTGTGACCTTTTCTTTACACTTTGGGGATTTTAAATCCATCTCTTCATCACAAAGGCAGGTAAGATTTACCTGTCCCACAACTGTCATTTTTGGCCAATGAACAATGTTTCCAAAAAATTTCCCATGGTTCTGGAAGGAGCCTCACAGAGGTGGAGAGGGAAATCCTTGTGGTGCTGTCCCCAGCAACCGATGCGGAGCTGGATGTCCTGAGCCCAGCTCAGAGAAACATCCGTGTGCTGCCCCAGGCAAAGGGGCTTGCATCCCCTGCTGCAAGCCCTGCTCCCACTCACAGAGCCCTCTGCCCACTCTGAGCGTGGCAACTTGATGTTGGCTCATGCTGGGCCTGTGCAGAGGAGAGGATGGCACCTCCACCACTTCACCCACATCCTCTCCCGGTTGCACGTCCCCAGGTAACATCGTTTCCCCACGCAGATGGATCTGGCAGCCTTGGATGAGGTGTGGGCTCAGTGTGGCACGGGGTGCTGCTCCCAGCACACAGCTTGCCTTAGGTGAGTCTCTGCTCCTGCCAGGCTCAAGGCCAG
>BSDF01000013.1:22412517-22450187 GCA_027925045.1 Hypotaenidia okinawae | reverse complement strand
ATTTTAATTTTAATTTTAATTTTAATTTTAATTTTTAATTTTAATTTTAATTTTAATTTTAATTTTAATTTTAATTTTAATTTTAATTTTAATTTTAATTTTAATTTTTAATTTTAATTTTAATTTTAATTTTAATTTTAATTTTAATTTTTAATTTTAATTTTAATTTTAATTTTAATTTTAATTTTTAATTTTAATTTTAATTTTAATTTTAATTTTAATTTTAATTTTAATTTTAATTTTAATTTTAATTTTAATTTTAATTTTAATTTTAATTTTTAATTTTAATTTTAATTTTAATTTTAATTTTTAATTTTAATTTTAATTTTAATTTTAATTTTAATTTTAATTTTAATTTTAATTTTAATTTTAATTTTAATTTTAATTTTAATTTTAATTTTAATTTTAATTTTAATTTTAATTTTAATTTTAATTTTAATTTTAATTTTAATTTTAATTTTAATTTTAATTTTAATTTTAATTTTAATTTTAATTTTTAATTTTAATTTTAATTTTAATTTTAATTTTAATTTTAATTTTAATTTTAATTTTAATTTTAATTTTAATTTTAATTTTAATTTTAATTTTAATTTTAATTTTAATTTTAATTTTAATTTTAATTTTAATTTTAATTTTAATTTTAATTTTAATTTTAATTTTAATTTTAATTTTTAATTTTAATTTTAATTTTAATTTTAATTTTAATTTTAATTTTAATTTTAATTTTAATTTTAATTTTAATTTTAATTTTAATTTTAATTTTAATTTTAATTTTAATTTTAATTTTAATTTTTAATTTTAATTTTAATTTTAATTTTAATTTTAATTTTAATTTTAATTTTAATTTTAATTTTAATTTTAATTTTAATTTTAATTTTAATTTTAATTTTAATTTTAATTTTAATTTTAATTTTAATTTTAATTTTAATTTTTAATTTTAATTTTAATTTTAATTTTAATTTTAATTTTAATTTTAATTTTAATTTTTAATTTTAATTTTAATTTTAATTTTAATTTTTAATTTTAATTTTAATTTTAATTTTAATTTTAATTTTTAATTTTAATTTTAATTTTAATTTTAATTTTAATTTTAATTTTAATTTTAATTTTAATTTTAATTTTAATTTTAATTTTAATTTTAATTTTAATTTTAATTTTAATTTTAATTTTAATTTTAATTTTAATTTTAATTTTAATTTTAATTTTAATTTTAATTTTAATTTTAATTTTTAATTTTAATTTTAATTTTAATTTTAATTTTAATTTTAATTTTAATTTTTAATTTTAATTTTAATTTTAATTTTAATTTTAATTTTAATTTTAATTTTAATTTTAATTTTAATTTTAATTTTAATTTTAATTTTTAATTTTAATTTTAATTTTAATTTTTAATTTTAATTTTAATTTTAATTTTAATTTTAATTTTAATTTTAATTTTAATTTTAATTTTAATTTTAATTTTAATTTTAATTTTAATTTTAATTTTAATTTTAATTTTAATTTTAATTTTTAATTTTAATTTTAATTTTAATTTTAATTTTAATTTTAATTTTAATTTTAATTTTAATTTTAATTTTAATTTTTAATTTTAATTTTAATTTTAATTTTAATTTTAATTTTAATTTTAATTTTAATTTTAATTTTAATTTTAATTTTAATTTTAATTTTAATTTTAATTTTAATTTTAATTTTAATTTTAATTTTAATTTTAATTTTAATTTTAATTTTTAATTTTAATTTTAATTTTAATTTTAATTTTAATTTTAATTTTAATTTTAATTTTAATTTTAATTTTAATTTTAATTTTAATTTTAATTTTAATTTTAATTTTAATTTTAATTTTAATTTTAATTTTAATTTTTAATTTTAATTTTAATTTTAATTTTAATTTTAATTTTAATTTTTAATTTTAATTTTAATTTTAATTTTAATTTTAATTTTAATTTTAATTTTAATTTTAATTTTAATTTTAATTTTTAATTTTAATTTTAATTTTAATTTTAATTTTAATTTTAATTTTAATTTTAATTTTAATTTTAATTTTAATTTTAATTTTAATTTTAATTTTAATTTTAATTTTAATTTTAATTTTAATTTTAATTTTAATTTTAATTTTAATTTTAATTTTAATTTTAATTTTTAATTTTAATTTTAATTTTAATTTTAATTTTAATTTTAATTTTAATTTTAATTTTTAATTTTAATTTTAATTTTAATTTTAATTTTAATTTTAATTTTAATTTTAATTTTAATTTTAATTTTTAATTTTAATTTTAATTTTAATTTTAATTTTAATTTTAATTTTAATTTTAATTTTTAATTTTAATTTTAATTTTAATTTTAATTTTAATTTTAATTTTAATTTTAATTTTAATTTTAATTTTAATTTTAATTTTAATTTTTAATTTTAATTTTAATTTTAATTTTAATTTTAATTTTTAATTTTAATTTTAATTTTAATTTTAATTTTAATTTTAATTTTAATTTTAATTTTAATTTTAATTTTAATTTTAATTTTAATTTTAATTTTAATTTTAATTTTAATTTTAATTTTAATTTTAATTTTAATTTTAATTTTAATTTTAATTTTAATTTTAATTTTAATTTTAATTTTAATTTTAATTTTAATTTTAATTTTAATTTTAATTTTAATTTTAATTTTAATTTTAATTTTAATTTTAATTTTAATTTTAATTTTAATTTTAATTTTAATTTTAATTTTAATTTTAATTTTAATTTTAATTTTAATTTTAATTTTAATTTTTAATTTTAATTTTAATTTTAATTTTAATTTTAATTTTAATTTTAATTTTAATTTTAATTTTAATTTTAATTTTAATTTTAATTTTAATTTTAATTTTTAATTTTAATTTTAATTTTAATTTTAATTTTAATTTTAATTTTAATTTTAATTTTAATTTTAATTTTAATTTTAATTTAATTTTTTAATTTTTAATTTTAATTTTAATTTTAATTTTAATTTTAATTTTAATTTTAATTTTAATTTTAATTTTAATTTTAATTTTAATTTTTAATTTTAATTTTAATTTTAATTTTAATTTTAATTTTAATTTTAATTTTAATTTTAATTTTAATTTTAATTTTAATTTTAATTTTAATTTTTAATTTTAATTTTAATTTTAATTTTAATTTTAATTTTAATTTTAATTTTAATTTTAATTTTAATTTTAATTTTAATTTTAATTTTAATTTTAATTTTAATTTTAATTTTAATTTTAATTTTAATTTTAATTTTAATTTTAATTTTAATTTTAATTTTAATTTTAATTTTAATTTTAATTTTAATTTTAATTTTTAATTTTAATTTTAATTTTAATTTTAATTTTAATTTTAATTTTAATTTTAATTTTAATTTTAATTTTAATTTTAATTTTTAATTTTAATTTTAATTTTAATTTTAATTTTAATTTTTAATTTTAATTTTAATTTTAATTTTAATTTTAATTTTAATTTTAATTTTAATTTTAATTTTAATTTTAATTTTAATTTTAATTTTAATTTTAATTTTAATTTTAATTTTAATTTTAATTTTTAATTTTAATTTTAATTTTAATTTTAATTTTTAATTTTAATTTTAATTTTAATTTTAATTTTAATTTTAATTTTAATTTTAATTTTAATTTTAATTTTAATTTTAATTTTAATTTTAATTTTAATTTTAATTTTAATTTTAATTTTAATTTTAATTTTAATTTTAATTTTAATTTTAATTTTAATTTTAATTTTAATTTTAATTTTAATTTTAATTTTAATTTTAATTTTAATTTTAATTTTAATTTTAATTTTAATTTTAATTTTAATTTTAATTTTAATTTTAATTTTAATTTTAATTTTAATTTTTAATTTTAATTTTAATTTTAATTTTAATTTTAATTTTAATTTTAATTTTAATTTTAATTTTAATTTTAATTTTAATTTTAATTTTAATTTTAATTTTAATTTTAATTTTAATTTTAATTTTAATTTTAATTTTAATTTTAATTTTAATTTTAATTTTAATTTTAATTTTAATTTTAATTTTAATTTTAATTTTAATTTTAATTTTAATTTTAATTTTAATTTTAATTTTTAATTTTAATTTTAATTTTAATTTTAATTTTAATTTTAATTTTAATTTTAATTTTAATTTTTAATTTTAATTTTAATTTTAATTTTAATTTTAATTTTAATTTTTAATTTTAATTTTAATTTTAATTTTAATTTTAATTTTAATTTTAATTTTAATTTTAATTTTAATTTTAATTTTAATTTTAATTTTAATTTTAATTTTAATTTTAATTTTAATTTTAATTTTAATTTTAATTTTAATTTTAATTTTAATTTTAATTTTTAATTTTAATTTTAATTTTAATTTTAATTTTAATTTTAATTTTAATTTTAATTTTAATTTTAATTTTAATTTTTAATTTTAATTTTAATTTTAATTTTAATTTTAATTTTAATTTTTAATTTTAATTTTAATTTTAATTTTAATTTTAATTTTAATTTTAATTTTAATTTTAATTTTAATTTTAATTTTAATTTTTAATTTTAATTTTAATTTTAATTTTAATTTTAATTTTAATTTTAATTTTAATTTTAATTTTAATTTTAATTTTAATTTTAATTTTAATTTTAATTTTAATTTTAATTTTAATTTTAATTTTAATTTTAATTTTAATTTTAATTTTAATTTTAATTTTAATTTTAATTTTAATTTTAATTTTAATTTTAATTTTAATTTTAATTTTAATTTTAATTTTAATTTTAATTTTAATTTTTAATTTTAATTTTAATTTTAATTTTAATTTTAATTTTAATTTTAATTTTAATTTTTAATTTTAATTTTAATTTTAATTTTAATTTTAATTTTAATTTTAATTTTAATTTTAATTTTAATTTTAATTTTAATTTTTAATTTTAATTTTAATTTTAATTTTAATTTTAATTTTAATTTTAATTTTAATTTTAATTTTAATTTTAATTTTAATTTTAATTTTAATTTTAATTTTAATTTTAATTTTAATTTTAATTTTAATTTTAATTTTAATTTTTAATTTTAATTTTAATTTTAATTTTAATTTTAATTTTAATTTTAATTTTAATTTTAATTTTAATTTTAATTTTAATTTTAATTTTAATTTTAATTTTAATTTTAATTTTAATTTTAATTTTAATTTTAATTTTAATTTTAATTTTTAATTTTAATTTTAATTTTAATTTTAATTTTAATTTTAATTTTAATTTTAATTTTAATTTTAATTTTAATTTTAATTTTAATTTTAATTTTAATTTTAATTTTTAATTTTAATTTTAATTTTAATTTTAATTTTAATTTTAATTTTAATTTTAATTTTAATTTTTAATTTTAATTTTTAATTTTAATTTTAATTTTAATTTTAATTTTAATTTTAATTTTAATTTTAATTTTAATTTTAATTTTAATTTTAATTTTAATTTTAATTTTAATTTTAATTTTAATTTTAATTTTAATTTTTAATTTTAATTTTTAATTTTAATTTTAATTTTAATTTTAATTTTAATTTTAATTTTAATTTTAATTTTAATTTTAATTTTAATTTTAATTTTAATTTTAATTTTAATTTTAATTTTTAATTTTAATTTTAATTTTAATTTTAATTTTAATTTTAATTTTAATTTTAATTTTAATTTTAATTTTAATTTTAATTTTAATTTTAATTTTAATTTTAATTTTAATTTTAATTTTAATTTTAATTTTAATTTTAATTTTAATTTTAATTTTAATTTTTAATTTTAATTTTAATTTTAATTTTAATTTTAATTTAATTTTTTAATTTTTAATTTTAATTTTAATTTTAATTTTAATTTTTAATTTTAATTTTAATTTTAATTTTAATTTTAATTTTAATTTTAATTTTAATTTTAATTTTAATTTTAATTTTAATTTTAATTTTAATTTTAATTTTAATTTTAATTTTAATTTTAATTTTAATTTTAATTTTAATTTTAATTTTAATTTTAATTTTAATTTTAATTTTAATTTTAATTTTAATTTTAATTTTAATTTTAATTTTAATTTTAATTTTAATTTTAATTTTAATTTTAATTTTAATTTTAATTTTTAATTTTAATTTTTAATTTTAATTTTAATTTTAATTTTAATTTTAATTTTAATTTTAATTTTAATTTTAATTTTAATTTTAATTTTAATTTTAATTTTAATTTTAATTTTAATTTTAATTTTTAATTTTAATTTTAATTTTAATTTTAATTTTAATTTTAATTTTAATTTTAATTTTAATTTTAATTTTAATTTTTAATTTTAATTTTAATTTTAATTTTAATTTTAATTTTTAATTTTAATTTTAATTTTAATTTTAATTTTAATTTTAATTTTAATTTTAATTTTAATTTTAATTTTAATTTTAATTTTAATTTTAATTTTAATTTTAATTTTAATTTTAATTTTAATTTTAATTTTAATTTTAATTTTAATTTTAATTTTTAATTTTAATTTTAATTTTAATTTTAATTTTAATTTTAATTTTAATTTTAATTTTAATTTTAATTTTAATTTTAATTTTTAATTTTAATTTTAATTTTAATTTTAATTTTAATTTTAATTTTAATTTTAATTTTAATTTTAATTTTAATTTTAATTTTAATTTTAATTTTAATTTTAATTTTAATTTTAATTTTAATTTTTAATTTTAATTTTAATTTTAATTTTTAATTTTAATTTTAATTTTAATTTTAATTTTAATTTTAATTTTAATTTTAATTTTAATTTTAATTTTAATTTTAATTTTAATTTTAATTTTAATTTTAATTTTAATTTTAATTTTAATTTTAATTTTTAATTTTAATTTTAATTTTAATTTTAATTTTAATTTTAATTTTAATTTTTAATTTTAATTTTAATTTTAATTTTAATTTTAATTTTAATTTTAATTTTAATTTTAATTTTTAATTTTAATTTTAATTTTAATTTTAATTTTAATTTTAATTTTAATTTTAATTTTTAATTTTAATTTTAATTTTAATTTTAATTTTAATTTTAATTTTAATTTTAATTTTAATTTTAATTTTAATTTTAATTTTAATTTTAATTTTAATTTTAATTTTTAATTTTAATTTTAATTTTAATTTTAATTTTAATTTTAATTTTAATTTTAATTTTAATTTTAATTTTAATTTTAATTTTAATTTTAATTTTAATTTTAATTTTAATTTTAATTTTAATTTTAATTTTAATTTTAATTTTTAATTTTAATTTTAATTTTAATTTTAATTTTAATTTTAATTTTAATTTTAATTTTAATTTTAATTTTAATTTTAATTTTAATTTTAATTTTAATTTTAATTTTAATTTTAATTTTAATTTTAATTTTAATTTTAATTTTAATTTTAATTTTTAATTTTAATTTTAATTTTAATTTTAATTTTAATTTTAATTTTAATTTTAATTTTTAATTTTAATTTTAATTTTAATTTTAATTTTAATTTTTAATTTTAATTTTAATTTTAATTTTAATTTTAATTTTAATTTTAATTTTAATTTTAATTTTTAATTTTAATTTTTAATTTTAATTTTAATTTTAATTTTAATTTTAATTTTTAATTTTAATTTTAATTTTAATTTTAATTTTAATTTTAATTTTAATTTTAATTTTTAATTTTAATTTTAATTTTAATTTTAATTTTAATTTTAATTTTAATTTTAATTTTAATTTTAATTTTAATTTTTAATTTTAATTTTAATTTTAATTTTAATTTTAATTTTAATTTTAATTTTAATTTTAATTTTTAATTTTAATTTTAATTTTAATTTTAATTTTAATTTTAATTTTAATTTTAATTTTAATTTTAATTTTAATTTTAATTTTAATTTTAATTTTAATTTTAATTTTAATTTTTAATTTTAATTTTAATTTTAATTTTAATTTTAATTTTAATTTTAATTTTAATTTTTAATTTTAATTTTAATTTTAATTTTAATTTTAATTTTAATTTTAATTTTAATTTTAATTTTAATTTTAATTTTAATTTTAATTTTAATTTTAATTTTAATTTTAATTTTAATTTTAATTTTAATTTTAATTTTAATTTTAATTTTAATTTTAATTTTTAATTTTAATTTTAATTTTAATTTTAATTTTAATTTTAATTTTAATTTTAATTTTAATTTTAATTTTAATTTTAATTTTAATTTTAATTTTAATTTTAATTTTAATTTTAATTTTAATTTTAATTTTAATTTTAATTTTAATTTTAATTTTAATTTTAATTTTAATTTTAATTTTAATTTTAATTTTAATTTTAATTTTAATTTTAATTTTAATTTTAATTTTAATTTTTAATTTTAATTTTAATTTTAATTTTAATTTTAATTTTAATTTTAATTTTAATTTTAATTTTAATTTTAATTTTAATTTTAATTTTAATTTTAATTTTAATTTTAATTTTAATTTTAATTTTTAATTTTAATTTTAATTTTAATTTTTAATTTTAATTTTAATTTTAATTTTAATTTTAATTTTAATTTTAATTTTAATTTTAATTTTAATTTTTAATTTTAATTTTAATTTTAATTTTAATTTTAATTTTAATTTTAATTTTAATTTTTAATTTTAATTTTAATTTTAATTTTAATTTTAATTTTAATTTTAATTTTAATTTTAATTTTAATTTTAATTTTAATTTTAATTTTAATTTTAATTTTAATTTTTAATTTTAATTTTAATTTTAATTTTAATTTTAATTTTAATTTTAATTTTAATTTTAATTTTAATTTTAATTTTAATTTTAATTTTAATTTTTAATTTTAATTTTAATTTTAATTTTAATTTTAATTTTAATTTTAATTTTAATTTTAATTTTAATTTTAATTTTAATTTTAATTTTAATTTTAATTTTAATTTTAATTTTAATTTTAATTTTAATTTTAATTTTAATTTTAATTTTAATTTTAATTTTAATTTTAATTTTAATTTTAATTTTAATTTTAATTTTAATTTTAATTTTAATTTTAATTTTAATTTTTAATTTTAATTTTAATTTTAATTTTAATTTTAATTTTAATTTTAATTTTAATTTTAATTTTAATTTTAATTTTAATTTTAATTTTAATTTTAATTTTAATTTTAATTTTAATTTTAATTTTAATTTTAATTTTAATTTTAATTTTAATTTTAATTTTAATTTTAATTTTAATTTTAATTTTAATTTTAATTTTAATTTTAATTTTTAATTTTAATTTTAATTTTAATTTTAATTTTAATTTTAATTTTAATTTTAATTTTTAATTTTAATTTTAATTTTAATTTTAATTTTAATTTTAATTTTAATTTTAATTTTAATTTTAATTTTAATTTTAATTTTAATTTTAATTTTAATTTTAATTTTAATTTTAATTTTAATTTTAATTTTAATTTTAATTTTAATTTTAATTTTAATTTTAATTTTAATTTTAATTTTAATTTTAATTTTAATTTTAATTTTAATTTTAATTTTAATTTTAATTTTAATTTTAATTTTAATTTTTAATTTTAATTTTAATTTTAATTTTAATTTTAATTTTAATTTTAATTTTAATTTTAATTTTAATTTTTAATTTTAATTTTAATTTTAATTTTAATTTTAATTTTAATTTTAATTTTAATTTTTAATTTTAATTTTAATTTTAATTTTAATTTTAATTTTAATTTTAATTTTAATTTTAATTTTAATTTTAATTTTAATTTTAATTTTAATTTTAATTTTAATTTTAATTTTAATTTTAATTTTAATTTTTAATTTTAATTTTAATTTTAATTTTAATTTTAATTTTAATTTTAATTTTAATTTTAATTTTAATTTTAATTTTAATTTTTAATTTTAATTTTAATTTTAATTTTAATTTTAATTTTAATTTTAATTTTAATTTTAATTTTTAATTTTAATTTTAATTTTAATTTTAATTTTAATTTTAATTTTAATTTTAATTTTAATTTAATTTTTTAATTTTAATTTTAATTTTAATTTTAATTTTAATTTTAATTTTAATTTTAATTTTAATTTTAATTTTAATTTTAATTTTTAATTTTAATTTTAATTTTAATTTTAATTTTAATTTTAATTTTTAATTTTAATTTTAATTTTAATTTTAATTTTAATTTTAATTTTAATTTTAATTTTAATTTTAATTTTAATTTTAATTTTAATTTTAATTTTAATTTTAATTTTAATTTTTAATTTTAATTTTAATTTTAATTTTAATTTTTAATTTTAATTTTAATTTTAATTTTAATTTTAATTTTTAATTTTAATTTTAATTTTAATTTTAATTTTAATTTTAATTTTAATTTTAATTTTTAATTTTAATTTTAATTTTAATTTTAATTTTAATTTTAATTTTAATTTTAATTTTAATTTTAATTTTAATTTTAATTTTAATTTTAATTTTAATTTTAATTTTAATTTTAATTTTAATTTTAATTTTAATTTTAATTTTAATTTTAATTTTAATTTTAATTTTAATTTTAATTTTAATTTTAATTTTAATTTTAATTTTAATTTTAATTTTAATTTTAATTTTAATTTTTAATTTTAATTTTAATTTTAATTTTAATTTTAATTTTAATTTTAATTTTAATTTTAATTTTAATTTTAATTTTAATTTTAATTTTAATTTTAATTTTAATTTTAATTTTAATTTTAATTTTAATTTTAATTTTTAATTTTAATTTTAATTTTAATTTTAATTTTTAATTTTAATTTTAATTTTAATTTTAATTTTAATTTTAATTTTAATTTTAATTTTAATTTTAATTTTTAATTTTAATTTTAATTTTAATTTTAATTTTAATTTTAATTTTAATTTTAATTTTAATTTTAATTTTAATTTTAATTTTAATTTTAATTTTAATTTTAATTTTAATTTTAATTTTAATTTTAATTTTAATTTTAATTTTAATTTTAATTTTAATTTTAATTTTAATTTTAATTTTAATTTTAATTTTAATTTTAATTTTAATTTTAATTTTAATTTTAATTTTAATTTTTAATTTTAATTTTAATTTTAATTTTAATTTTAATTTTAATTTTAATTTTAATTTTAATTTTAATTTTAATTTTAATTTTAATTTTTAATTTTAATTTTAATTTTAATTTTAATTTTAATTTTAATTTTAATTTTAATTTTAATTTTAATTTTAATTTTAATTTTAATTTTAATTTTAATTTTAATTTTAATTTTAATTTAATTTTTTAATTTTAATTTTAATTTTAATTTTAATTTTAATTTTTAATTTTAATTTTAATTTTAATTTTAATTTTTAATTTTAATTTTAATTTTAATTTTAATTTTAATTTTAATTTTAATTTTAATTTTAATTTTAATTTTAATTTTAATTTTAATTTTAATTTTAATTTTAATTTTAATTTTAATTTTAATTT
The DNA here is from genome assembly GCA_027925045.1 of Hypotaenidia okinawae. Classification (NCBI taxonomy): domain Eukaryota; kingdom Metazoa; phylum Chordata; class Aves; order Gruiformes; family Rallidae; genus Hypotaenidia; species Hypotaenidia okinawae. The sequence continues at coordinate 22,438,769 of BSDF01000013.1, read as the reverse complement.
TAATTTTAATTTTAATTTTAATTTTAATTTTAATTTTAATTTTAATTTTAATTTTAATTTTAATTTTTAATTTTAATTTTAATTTTAATTTTAATTTTAATTTTAATTTTAATTTTAATTTTAATTTTAATTTTAATTTTAATTTTAATTTTAATTTTAATTTTAATTTTAATTTTAATTTTAATTTTAATTTTTAATTTTAATTTTAATTTTAATTTTAATTTTAATTTTAATTTTAATTTTAATTTTAATTTTAATTTTAATTTTAATTTTAATTTTTAATTTTAATTTTAATTTTAATTTTTAATTTTAATTTTAATTTTAATTTTAATTTTAATTTTAATTTTTAATTTTAATTTTAATTTTAATTTTAATTTTTAATTTTAATTTTAATTTTAATTTTAATTTTAATTTTAATTTTAATTTTAATTTTTAATTTTAATTTTAATTTTAATTTTAATTTTAATTTTAATTTTTAATTTTAATTTTAATTTTAATTTTAATTTTAATTTTAATTTTAATTTTAATTTTAATTTTAATTTTAATTTTAATTTTAATTTTAATTTTAATTTTAATTTTTAATTTTAATTTTAATTTTAATTTTAATTTTTAATTTTAATTTTAATTTTAATTTTAATTTTAATTTTAATTTTAATTTTAATTTTAATTTTTAATTTTAATTTTAATTTTAATTTTAATTTTAATTTTAATTTTAATTTTAATTTTAATTTTAATTTTAATTTTAATTTTAATTTTAATTTTAATTTTAATTTTAATTTTAATTTTAATTTTAATTTTAATTTTAATTTTAATTTTAATTTTAATTTTTAATTTTAATTTTAATTTTAATTTTAATTTTAATTTTAATTTTAATTTTTAATTTTAATTTTAATTTTAATTTTAATTTTAATTTTAATTTTAATTTAATTTTTTAATTTTAATTTTAATTTTAATTTTAATTTTAATTTTAATTTTAATTTTAATTTTAATTTTAATTTTAATTTTAATTTTAATTTTTAATTTTAATTTTAATTTTAATTTTAATTTTAATTTTAATTTTAATTTTAATTTTAATTTTAATTTTAATTTTAATTTTAATTTTAATTTTAATTTTAATTTTAATTTTAATTTTAATTTTAATTTTAATTTTAATTTTAATTTTAATTTTAATTTTAATTTTTAATTTTAATTTTAATTTTAATTTTAATTTTAATTTTAATTTTAATTTTAATTTTAATTTTAATTTTAATTTTAATTTTAATTTTAATTTTAATTTTAATTTTAATTTTAATTTTAATTTTAATTTTAATTTTAATTTTAATTTTAATTTTAATTTTAATTTTAATTTTAATTTTTAATTTTAATTTTAATTTTAATTTTAATTTTAATTTTAATTTTAATTTTAATTTTTAATTTTAATTTTAATTTTAATTTTAATTTTAATTTTAATTTTAATTTTAATTTTAATTTTTAATTTTAATTTTAATTTTAATTTTAATTTTAATTTTAATTTTAATTTTAATTTTAATTTTAATTTTAATTTTAATTTTAATTTTAATTTTAATTTTAATTTTAATTTTAATTTTAATTTTAATTTTAATTTTAATTTTAATTTTAATTTTAATTTTAATTTTTAATTTTAATTTTAATTTTAATTTTAATTTTAATTTTAATTTTAATTTTAATTTTAATTTTAATTTTAATTTTAATTTTAATTTTTAATTTTAATTTTAATTTTAATTTTAATTTTAATTTTAATTTTAATTTTAATTTTAATTTTAATTTTTAATTTTAATTTTAATTTTAATTTTAATTTTAATTTTTAATTTTAATTTTAATTTTAATTTTAATTTTAATTTTAATTTTAATTTTAATTTTAATTTTAATTTTAATTTTAATTTTAATTTTAATTTTAATTTTAATTTTAATTTTAATTTTAATTTTAATTTTAATTTTAATTTTAATTTTTAATTTTAATTTTAATTTTAATTTTAATTTTAATTTTAATTTTAATTTTAATTTTAATTTTAATTTTAATTTTAATTTTAATTTTAATTTTAATTTTAATTTTAATTTTAATTTTAATTTTAATTTTAATTTTAATTTTAATTTTAATTTTAATTTTAATTTTAATTTTTAATTTTAATTTTAATTTTAATTTTAATTTTAATTTTAATTTTAATTTTTAATTTTAATTTTAATTTTAATTTTAATTTTAATTTTAATTTTAATTTTAATTTTTAATTTTAATTTTAATTTTAATTTTAATTTTAATTTTAATTTTAATTTTAATTTTAATTTTAATTTTAATTTTAATTTTAATTTTAATTTTAATTTTAATTTTAATTTTAATTTTAATTTTAATTTTAATTTTAATTTTAATTTTAATTTTAATTTTAATTTTAATTTTAATTTTAATTTTAATTTTTAATTTTAATTTTAATTTTAATTTTAATTTTAATTTTAATTTTAATTTTAATTTTAATTTTAATTTTAATTTTAATTTTAATTTTAATTTTAATTTTAATTTTAATTTTAATTTTAATTTTAATTTTAATTTTAATTTTAATTTTAATTTTAATTTTAATTTTAATTTTAATTTTAATTTTAATTTTAATTTTAATTTTAATTTTAATTTTAATTTTAATTTTAATTTTAATTTTAATTTTAATTTTAATTTTAATTTTAATTTTAATTTTAATTTTAATTTTAATTTTAATTTTAATTTTAATTTTAATTTTAATTTTAATTTTAATTTTAATTTTAATTTTAATTTTAATTTTTAATTTTAATTTTAATTTTAATTTTAATTTTAATTTTAATTTTAATTTTAATTTTAATTTTAATTTTAATTTTAATTTTTAATTTTAATTTTAATTTTAATTTTAATTTTAATTTTAATTTTAATTTTAATTTTAATTTTAATTTTAATTTTAATTTAATTTTTTAATTTTAATTTTTTAATTTTAATTTTAATTTTAATTTTAATTTTAATTTTAATTTTAATTTTAATTTTAATTTTAATTTTAATTTTAATTTTAATTTTAATTTTAATTTTAATTTTAATTTTAATTTTAATTTTAATTTTAATTTTAATTTTAATTTTAATTTTAATTTTAATTTTAATTTTAATTTTAATTTTAATTTAATTTTTTAATTTTAATTTTAATTTTAATTTTAATTTTAATTTTAATTTTAATTTTAATTTTAATTTTAATTTTTAATTTTAATTTTAATTTTAATTTTAATTTTAATTTTAATTTTAATTTTAATTTTAATTTTAATTTTAATTTTAATTTTAATTTAATTTTTTAATTTTAATTTTAATTTTAATTTTAATTTTAATTTTAATTTTAATTTTAATTTTAATTTTTAATTTTAATTTTAATTTTAATTTTAATTTTAATTTTAATTTTAATTTTAATTTTAATTTTAATTTTTAATTTTAATTTTAATTTTAATTTTAATTTTAATTTTAATTTTAATTTTAATTTTAATTTTAATTTTAATTTTAATTTTAATTTTAATTTTAATTTTAATTTTAATTTTAATTTTAATTTTAATTTTAATTTTAATTTTAATTTTAATTTTAATTTTAATTTTAATTTTAATTTTAATTTTTAATTTTAATTTTAATTTTAATTTTAATTTTAATTTTAATTTTAATTTTAATTTTAATTTTAATTTTAATTTTAATTTTAATTTTAATTTTAATTTTAATTTTAATTTTAATTTTAATTTTAATTTTAATTTTAATTTTAATTTTAATTTTAATTTTAATTTTAATTTTAATTTTAATTTTAATTTTAATTTTAATTTTAATTTTAATTTTAATTTTAATTTTAATTTTAATTTTAATTTTAATTTTAATTTTAATTTTAATTTTAATTTTAATTTTAATTTTTAATTTTAATTTTAATTTTAATTTTAATTTTAATTTTAATTTTAATTTTAATTTTTAATTTTAATTTTAATTTTAATTTTAATTTTAATTTTAATTTTAATTTTAATTTTAATTTTAATTTTAATTTTAATTTTAATTTTAATTTTAATTTTAATTTTAATTTTAATTTTAATTTTAATTTTAATTTTAATTTTAATTTTAATTTTAATTTTAATTTTAATTTTAATTTTAATTTTAATTTTAATTTTAATTTTAATTTTAATTTTAATTTTAATTTTAATTTTAATTTTAATTTTAATTTTAATTTTTAATTTTAATTTTAATTTTAATTTTAATTTTAATTTTAATTTTAATTTTAATTTTAATTTTAATTTTAATTTTAATTTTAATTTTAATTTTAATTTTAATTTTAATTTTAATTTTAATTTTAATTTTAATTTTAATTTTAATTTTAATTTTAATTTTAATTTTTAATTTTAATTTTAATTTTAATTTTAATTTTAATTTTAATTTTAATTTTAATTTTAATTTTAATTTTAATTTTAATTTTAATTTTAATTTTAATTTTAATTTTAATTTTAATTTTTAATTTTAATTTTAATTTTAATTTTAATTTTAATTTTAATTTTAATTTTAATTTTTAATTTTAATTTTAATTTTAATTTTAATTTTAATTTTAATTTTAATTTTAATTTTAATTTTAATTTTAATTTTAATTTTAATTTTAATTTTAATTTTAATTTTAATTTTAATTTTAATTTTAATTTTAATTTTAATTTTAATTTTAATTTTAATTTTAATTTTTAATTTTAATTTTAATTTTAATTTTAATTTTAATTTTAATTTTAATTTTAATTTTAATTTTAATTTTAATTTTAATTTTAATTTTAATTTTAATTTTAATTTTAATTTTAATTTTAATTTTAATTTTAATTTTAATTTTAATTTTAATTTTAATTTTAATTTTAATTTTAATTTTAATTTTAATTTTAATTTTAATTTTAATTTTAATTTTAATTTTAATTTTAATTTTAATTTTAATTTTAATTTTAATTTTAATTTTAATTTTAATTTTTAATTTTAATTTTAATTTTAATTTTAATTTTAATTTTAATTTTAATTTTAATTTTAATTTTAATTTTAATTTTAATTTTAATTTTAATTTTAATTTTAATTTTAATTTTAATTTTAATTTTAATTTTAATTTTAATTTTAATTTTAATTTTAATTTTAATTTTAATTTTAATTTTAATTTTAATTTTAATTTTAATTTTAATTTTAATTTTAATTTTAATTTTAATTTTAATTTTAATTTTTAATTTTAATTTTAATTTTAATTTTAATTTTAATTTTAATTTTAATTTTAATTTTAATTTTAATTTTAATTTTAATTTTAATTTTAATTTTAATTTTAATTTTAATTTTAATTTTAATTTTAATTTTAATTTTAATTTTAATTTTAATTTTAATTTTAATTTTAATTTTAATTTTAATTTTAATTTTAATTTTAATTTTTAATTTTAATTTTAATTTTAATTTTAATTTTAATTTTAATTTTAATTTTAATTTTAATTTTAATTTTAATTTTAATTTTAATTTTAATTTTAATTTTAATTTTAATTTTAATTTTAATTTTAATTTTAATTTTAATTTTAATTTTAATTTTAATTTTAATTTTAATTTTAATTTTAATTTTAATTTTAATTTTAATTTTAATTTTTAATTTTAATTTTAATTTTAATTTTAATTTTAATTTTAATTTTAATTTTAATTTTAATTTTAATTTTAATTTTAATTTTAATTTTAATTTTAATTTTAATTTTAATTTTAATTTTAATTTTAATTTTTAATTTTAATTTTAATTTTAATTTTAATTTTAATTTTAATTTTAATTTTAATTTTAATTTTAATTTTAATTTTAATTTTAATTTTAATTTTAATTTTAATTTTAATTTTAATTTTAATTTTAATTTTAATTTTAATTTTAATTTTAATTTTAATTTTAATTTTAATTTTAATTTTAATTTTAATTTTAATTTTAATTTTAATTTTAATTTTAATTTTAATTTTAATTTTAATTTTAATTTTAATTTTAATTTTAATTTTAATTTTAATTTTAATTTTAATTTTAATTTTAATTTTAATTTTAATTTTAATTTTAATTTTAATTTTAATTTTAATTTTAATTTTAATTTTTAATTTTAATTTTAATTTTAATTTTAATTTTAATTTTAATTTTAATTTTAATTTTAATTTTAATTTTAATTTTAATTTTAATTTTAATTTTAATTTTAATTTTAATTTTAATTTTAATTTTAATTTTAATTTTAATTTTAATTTTAATTTTAATTTTAATTTTAATTTTAATTTTAATTTTAATTTTAATTTTAATTTTAATTTTAATTTTAATTTTAATTTTAATTTTAATTTTAATTTTAATTTTAATTTTAATTTTAATTTTAATTTTAATTTTAATTTTAATTTTAATTTTTAATTTTAATTTTAATTTTAATTTTAATTTTAATTTTAATTTTAATTTTAATTTTAATTTTAATTTTAATTTTAATTTTAATTTTAATTTTAATTTTAATTTTAATTTTAATTTTAATTTTAATTTTAATTTTAATTTTAATTTTAATTTTAATTTTAATTTTAATTTTAATTTTAATTTTTAATTTTAATTTTAATTTTAATTTTAATTTTAATTTTAATTTTAATTTTAATTTTAATTTTAATTTTTAATTTTAATTTTAATTTTAATTTTAATTTTAATTTTAATTTTAATTTTAATTTTAATTTTAATTTTAATTTTAATTTTAATTTTAATTTTAATTTTAATTTTAATTTTAATTTTAATTTTAATTTTAATTTTAATTTTAATTTTAATTTTAATTTTAATTTTAATTTTAATTTTAATTTTAATTTTAATTTTAATTTTAATTTTAATTTTAATTTTAATTTTAATTTTAATTTTAATTTTAATTTTAATTTTAATTTTAATTTTAATTTTAATTTTAATTTTAATTTTAATTTTAATTTTAATTTTAATTTTAATTTTAATTTTAATTTTTAATTTTAATTTTAATTTTAATTTTAATTTTAATTTTAATTTTAATTTTAATTTTAATTTTAATTTTAATTTTAATTTTAATTTTAATTTTAATTTTAATTTTAATTTTAATTTTAATTTTAATTTTAATTTTAATTTTAATTTTAATTTTAATTTTAATTTTAATTTTAATTTTAATTTTAATTTTAATTTTAATTTTAATTTTAATTTTAATTTTAATTTTAATTTTAATTTTAATTTTAATTTTAATTTTAATTTTAATTTTAATTTTAATTTTAATTTTAATTTTAATTTTAATTTTAATTTTAATTTTAATTTTAATTTTAATTTTAATTTTAATTTTAATTTTAATTTTAATTTTAATTTTAATTTTAATTTTTAATTTTAATTTTAATTTTAATTTTAATTTTAATTTTAATTTTAATTTTAATTTTAATTTTAATTTTAATTTTAATTTTAATTTTAATTTTAATTTTAATTTTAATTTTAATTTTAATTTTAATTTTAATTTTAATTTTAATTTTAATTTTAATTTTAATTTTAATTTTAATTTTAATTTTAATTTTAATTTTAATTTTAATTTTAATTTTAATTTTAATTTTAATTTTAATTTTAATTTTAATTTTAATTTTAATTTTAATTTTAATTTTAATTTTAATTTTAATTTTAATTTTAATTTTAATTTTAATTTTAATTTTAATTTTAATTTTAATTTTAATTTTAATTTTAATTTTAATTTTAATTTTAATTTTAATTTTAATTTTAATTTTAATTTTAATTTTTAATTTTAATTTTAATTTTAATTTTAATTTTAATTTTAATTTTAATTTTAATTTTAATTTTAATTTTAATTTTAATTTTAATTTTAATTTTAATTTTAATTTTAATTTTAATTTTAATTTTAATTTTAATTTTAATTTTAATTTTAATTTTAATTTTAATTTTAATTTTAATTTTAATTTTAATTTTAATTTTAATTTTAATTTTTAATTTTAATTTTAATTTTAATTTTAATTTTAATTTTAATTTTAATTTTAATTTTAATTTTAATTTTAATTTTAATTTTAATTTTAATTTTAATTTTAATTTTAATTTTAATTTTAATTTTAATTTTTAATTTTAATTTTAATTTTAATTTTAATTTTAATTTTAATTTTAATTTTAATTTTAATTTTAATTTTAATTTTAATTTTAATTTTAATTTTTAATTTTAATTTTAATTTTAATTTTAATTTTAATTTTAATTTTAATTTTAATTTTAATTTTAATTTTAATTTTAATTTTAATTTTAATTTTAATTTTAATTTTAATTTTAATTTTAATTTTAATTTTAATTTTAATTTTAATTTTAATTTTAATTTTAATTTTAATTTTAATTTTAATTTTAATTTTAATTTTAATTTTAATTTTAATTTTAATTTTAATTTTAATTTTAATTTTAATTTTAATTTTAATTTTAATTTTAATTTTAATTTTAATTTTAATTTTAATTTTAATTTTAATTTTAATTTTAATTTTAATTTTAATTTTAATTTTAATTTTAATTTTAATTTTAATTTTAATTTTAATTTTAATTTTAATTTTAATTTTAATTTTAATTTTAATTTTAATTTTAATTTTAATTTTAATTTTAATTTTAATTTTAATTTTAATTTTAATTTTAATTTTAATTTTAATTTTTAATTTTAATTTTAATTTTAATTTTAATTTTAATTTTAATTTTAATTTTAATTTTAATTTTAATTTTAATTTTAATTTTAATTTTAATTTTAATTTTAATTTTAATTTTAATTTTAATTTTAATTTTAATTTTAATTTTAATTTTAATTTTAATTTTAATTTTAATTTTAATTTTAATTTTAATTTTAATTTTAATTTTAATTTTAATTTTAATTTTAATTTTAATTTTAATTTTAATTTTAATTTTAATTTTAATTTTAATTTTAATTTTAATTTTAATTTTAATTTTAATTTTAATTTTAATTTTAATTTTAATTTTAATTTTAATTTTAATTTTAATTTTAATTTTAATTTTAATTTTAATTTTAATTTTAATTTTAATTTTAATTTTAATTTTAATTTTAATTTTAATTTTAATTTTAATTTTAATTTTAATTTTAATTTTAATTTTAATTTTAATTTTAATTTTAATTTTAATTTTAATTTTAATTTTAATTTTAATTTTAATTTTAATTTTAATTTTAATTTTAATTTTAATTTTAATTTTAATTTTAATTTTAATTTTAATTTTAATTTTAATTTTAATTTTAATTTTAATTTTAATTTTAATTTTAATTTTAATTTTAATTTTAATTTTAATTTTAATTTTAATTTTAATTTTAATTTTAATTTTAATTTTAATTTTAATTTTAATTTTAATTTTAATTTTAATTTTAATTTTTAATTTTAATTTTAATTTTAATTTTAATTTTAATTTTAATTTTAATTTTAATTTTAATTTTAATTTTAATTTTAATTTTAATTTTAATTTTAATTTTAATTTTAATTTTAATTTTAATTTTTAATTTTAATTTTAATTTTAATTTTAATTTTAATTTTAATTTTAATTTTAATTTTAATTTTAATTTTAATTTTAATTTTAATTTTAATTTTAATTTTAATTTTTAATTTTAATTTTAATTTTAATTTTAATTTTAATTTTAATTTTAATTTTAATTTTAATTTTAATTTTAATTTTAATTTTAATTTTAATTTTAATTTTAATTTTAATTTTAATTTTAATTTTAATTTTAATTTTAATTTTAATTTTTAATTTTAATTTTAATTTTAATTTTAATTTTAATTTTAATTTTAATTTTAATTTTAATTTTAATTTTAATTTTAATTTTAATTTTAATTTTAATTTTAATTTTAATTTTAATTTTAATTTTAATTTTAATTTTAATTTTAATTTTAATTTTAATTTTAATTTTAATTTTAATTTTAATTTTAATTTTAATTTTTAATTTTAATTTTAATTTTAATTTTAATTTTAATTTTAATTTTAATTTTAATTTTAATTTTAATTTTAATTTTAATTTTAATTTTTAATTTTAATTTTAATTTTAATTTTAATTTTAATTTTAATTTTAATTTTAATTTTAATTTTAATTTTAATTTTAATTTTAATTTTAATTTTAATTTTAATTTTAATTTTAATTTTAATTTTAATTTTAATTTTAATTTTAATTTTAATTTTAATTTTAATTTTAATTTTAATTTTAATTTTAATTTTAATTTTAATTTTAATTTTAATTTTAATTTTAATTTTAATTTTAATTTTAATTTTAATTTTAATTTTTAATTTTAATTTTAATTTTAATTTTAATTTTAATTTTAATTTTAATTTTAATTTTTAATTTTAATTTTAATTTTAATTTTAATTTTAATTTTAATTTTAATTTTAATTTTAATTTTAATTTTAATTTTAATTTTAATTTTAATTTTAATTTTAATTTTAATTTTAATTTTTAATTTTAATTTTAATTTTAATTTTAATTTTAATTTTAATTTTAATTTTAATTTTAATTTTAATTTTTAATTTTAATTTTAATTTTAATTTTAATTTTAATTTTAATTTTAATTTTAATTTTTAATTTTAATTTTAATTTTAATTTTAATTTTTAATTTTAATTTTAATTTTAATTTTAATTTTAATTTTAATTTTAATTTTAATTTTAATTTTAATTTTAATTTTAATTTTAATTTTAATTTTAATTTTAATTTTAATTTTAATTTTAATTTTAATTTTAATTTTAATTTTAATTTTAATTTTAATTTTAATTTTAATTTTAATTTTAATTTTAATTTTAATTTTAATTTTAATTTTAATTTTAATTTTAATTTTTAATTTTAATTTTAATTTTAATTTTAATTTTAATTTTAATTTTAATTTTAATTTTAATTTTAATTTTAATTTTTAATTTTAATTTTAATTTTAATTTTAATTTTAATTTTAATTTTAATTTTAATTTTAATTTTAATTTTAATTTTAATTTTAATTTTAATTTTAATTTTAATTTTTAATTTTAATTTTAATTTTAATTTTAATTTTAATTTTAATTTTAATTTTAATTTTAATTTTAATTTTAATTTTAATTTTAATTTTAATTTTAATTTTAATTTTAATTTTAATTTTAATTTTAATTTTAATTTTAATTTTAATTTTAATTTTAATTTTAATTTTTAATTTTAATTTTAATTTTAATTTTAATTTTAATTTTAATTTTAATTTTAATTTTAATTTTAATTTTAATTTTAATTTTAATTTTAATTTTAATTTTAATTTTAATTTTAATTTTAATTTTAATTTTAATTTTAATTTTTAATTTTAATTTTAATTTTAATTTTAATTTTAATTTTAATTTTAATTTTAATTTTAATTTTAATTTTAATTTTAATTTTAATTTTAATTTTAATTTTAATTTTAATTTTAATTTTAATTTTAATTTTAATTTTAATTTTAATTTTAATTTTAATTTTAATTTTAATTTTAATTTTAATTTTAATTTTTAATTTTAATTTTAATTTTAATTTTAATTTTTAATTTTAATTTTAATTTTAATTTTAATTTTAATTTTAATTTTAATTTTAATTTTAATTTTAATTTTAATTTTAATTTTAATTTTAATTTTAATTTTAATTTTAATTTTAATTTTAATTTTAATTTTAATTTTAATTTTAATTTTAATTTTAATTTTAATTTTAATTTTAATTTTAATTTTAATTTTAATTTTAATTTTAATTTTAATTTTAATTTTAATTTTAATTTTAATTTTAATTTTAATTTTAATTTTAATTTTAATTTTAATTTTAATTTTAATTTTTAATTTTAATTTTAATTTTAATTTTAATTTTAATTTTAATTTTAATTTTAATTTTAATTTTAATTTTAATTTTAATTTTAATTTTTAATTTTAATTTTAATTTTAATTTTAATTTTAATTTTAATTTTAATTTTAATTTTAATTTTAATTTTAATTTTAATTTTAATTTTAATTTTAATTTTAATTTTAATTTTAATTTTAATTTTAATTTTAATTTTAATTTTAATTTTAATTTTAATTTTTAATTTTAATTTTAATTTTAATTTTAATTTTAATTTTAATTTTAATTTTAATTTTAATTTTAATTTTAATTTTAATTTTAATTTTAATTTTAATTTTAATTTTTAATTTTAATTTTAATTTTAATTTTAATTTTAATTTTAATTTTAATTTTAATTTTAATTTTAATTTTAATTTTAATTTTAATTTTAATTTTAATTTTAATTTTAATTTTAATTTTAATTTTAATTTTTAATTTTAATTTTAATTTTAATTTTAATTTTAATTTTAATTTTAATTTTAATTTTAATTTTAATTTTAATTTTAATTTTAATTTTAATTTTAATTTTAATTTTAATTTTAATTTTAATTTTAATTTTAATTTTAATTTTAATTTTAATTTTAATTTTAATTTTAATTTTAATTTTAATTTTAATTTTAATTTTAATTTTAATTTTAATTTTAATTTTAATTTTTAATTTTAATTTTAATTTTAATTTTAATTTTAATTTTAATTTTAATTTTAATTTTAATTTTAATTTTAATTTTAATTTTAATTTTAATTTTAATTTTAATTTTAATTTTAATTTTAATTTTAATTTTAATTTTAATTTTAATTTTAATTTTAATTTTAATTTTAATTTTTAATTTTAATTTTAATTTTAATTTTAATTTTAATTTTAATTTTAATTTTAATTTTAATTTTAATTTTAATTTTAATTTTAATTTTAATTTTAATTTTAATTTTAATTTTAATTTTAATTTTAATTTTAATTTTAATTTTAATTTTAATTTTAATTTTAATTTTAATTTTAATTTTAATTTTAATTTTAATTTTAATTTTAATTTTAATTTTAATTTTAATTTTAATTTTAATTTTAATTTTAATTTTAATTTTAATTTTAATTTTAATTTTAATTTTAATTTTAATTTTAATTTTAATTTTAATTTTAATTTTAATTTTAATTTTAATTTTAATTTTAATTTTAATTTTAATTTTTAATTTTAATTTTAATTTTAATTTTAATTTTAATTTTAATTTTAATTTTAATTTTAATTTTAATTTTAATTTTAATTTTAATTTTAATTTTAATTTTAATTTTAATTTTAATTTTAATTTTAATTTTAATTTTTAATTTTAATTTTAATTTTAATTTTAATTTTAATTTTAATTTTAATTTTAATTTTTAATTTTAATTTTAATTTTAATTTTAATTTTAATTTTAATTTTAATTTTAATTTTAATTTTAATTTTAATTTTAATTTTAATTTTAATTTTAATTTTAATTTTAATTTTAATTTTAATTTTAATTTTAATTTTAATTTTAATTTTAATTTTAATTTTAATTTTAATTTTAATTTTAATTTTAATTTTAATTTTAATTTTAATTTTAATTTTAATTTTAATTTTAATTTTAATTTTAATTTTAATTTTAATTTTAATTTTAATTTTAATTTTAATTTTAATTTTAATTTTAATTTTAATTTTAATTTTTAATTTTAATTTTAATTTTAATTTTAATTTTAATTTTAATTTTAATTTTAATTTTAATTTTAATTTTAATTTTAATTTTAATTTTAATTTTAATTTTAATTTTAATTTTAATTTTAATTTTAATTTTAATTTTAATTTTAATTTTAATTTTAATTTTAATTTTAATTTTAATTTTAATTTTAATTTTAATTTTAATTTTAATTTTAATTTTAATTTTAATTTTAATTTTAATTTTAATTTTAATTTTAATTTTAATTTTAATTTTAATTTTAATTTTAATTTTAATTTTAATTTTAATTTTAATTTTAATTTTAATTTTAATTTTAATTTTAATTTTAATTTTAATTTTAATTTTAATTTTAATTTTAATTTTAATTTTAATTTTAATTTTAATTTTAATTTTAATTTTAATTTTAATTTTAATTTTAATTTTAATTTTAATTTTAATTTTAATTTTAATTTTAATTTTAATTTTAATTTTAATTTTAATTTTAATTTTAATTTTAATTTTAATTTTAATTTTAATTTTAATTTTAATTTTAATTTTAATTTTAATTTTAATTTTAATTTTAATTTTAATTTTAATTTTAATTTTAATTTTAATTTTAATTTTAATTTTAATTTTAATTTTAATTTTAATTTTAATTTTAATTTTAATTTTAATTTTAATTTTAATTTTAATTTTAATTTTTAATTTTAATTTTAATTTTAATTTTAATTTTAATTTTAATTTTAATTTTAATTTTAATTTTAATTTTAATTTTAATTTTAATTTTAATTTTTAATTTTAATTTTAATTTTAATTTTAATTTTAATTTTAATTTTAATTTTAATTTTAATTTTAATTTTAATTTTAATTTTAATTTTAATTTTAATTTTAATTTTAATTTTAATTTTAATTTTAATTTTAATTTTAATTTTAATTTTAATTTTAATTTTAATTTTAATTTTAATTTTAATTTTAATTTTAATTTTAATTTTAATTTTAATTTTAATTTTAATTTTTAATTTTAATTTTAATTTTAATTTTAATTTTAATTTTAATTTTAATTTTAATTTTAATTTTAATTTTAATTTTTAATTTTAATTTTAATTTTAATTTTAATTTTAATTTTAATTTTAATTTTAATTTTAATTTTAATTTTAATTTTAATTTTAATTTTAATTTTAATTTTAATTTTAATTTTAATTTTAATTTTAATTTTAATTTTAATTTTAATTTTAATTTTAATTTTAATTTTAATTTTAATTTTAATTTTAATTTTAATTTTAATTTTAATTTTAATTTTAATTTTAATTTTAATTTTAATTTTAATTTTAATTTTAATTTTTAATTTTAATTTTAATTTTAATTTTAATTTTAATTTTAATTTTAATTTTAATTTTAATTTTAATTTTAATTTTAATTTTAATTTTAATTTTAATTTTAATTTTAATTTTTAATTTTAATTTTAATTTTAATTTTAATTTTAATTTTAATTTTAATTTTAATTTTAATTTTAATTTTAATTTTAATTTTAATTTTAATTTTAATTTTAATTTTAATTTTAATTTTAATTTTAATTTTAATTTTAATTTTAATTTTAATTTTAATTTTAATTTTAATTTTAATTTTAATTTTAATTTTAATTTTAATTTTAATTTTAATTTTAATTTTAATTTTAATTTTTAATTTTAATTTTAATTTTAATTTTAATTTTAATTTTAATTTTAATTTTAATTTTAATTTTAATTTTAATTTTAATTTTAATTTTAATTTTAATTTTAATTTTAATTTTAATTTTAATTTTAATTTTAATTTTTAATTTTAATTTTAATTTTAATTTTAATTTTAATTTTAATTTTAATTTTAATTTTAATTTTAATTTTAATTTTAATTTTAATTTTAATTTTAATTTTAATTTTAATTTTAATTTTAATTTTAATTTTAATTTTAATTTTAATTTTAATTTTAATTTTAATTTTAATTTTAATTTTAATTTTTAATTTTAATTTTAATTTTAATTTTAATTTTAATTTTAATTTTAATTTTAATTTTAATTTTAATTTTAATTTTAATTTTAATTTTAATTTTAATTTTAATTTTAATTTTAATTTTAATTTTTAATTTTAATTTTAATTTTAATTTTAATTTTAATTTTAATTTTAATTTTAATTTTAATTTTAATTTTAATTTTAATTTTAATTTTAATTTTAATTTTAATTTTAATTTTAATTTTAATTTTAATTTTAATTTTAATTTTAATTTTAATTTTAATTTTAATTTTTAATTTTAATTTTAATTTTAATTTTAATTTTAATTTTAATTTTAATTTTAATTTTAATTTTAATTTTTAATTTTAATTTTAATTTTAATTTTAATTTTAATTTTAATTTTAATTTTAATTTTAATTTTAATTTTAATTTTAATTTTAATTTTAATTTTAATTTTAATTTTAATTTTAATTTAATTTTTTAATTTTAATTTTAATTTTAATTTTAATTTTAATTTTAATTTTAATTTTAATTTTAATTTTAATTTTAATTTTAATTTTAATTTTAATTTTAATTTTAATTTTAATTTTAATTTTAATTTTAATTTTAATTTTAATTTTAATTTTAATTTTAATTTTAATTTTAATTTTAATTTTAATTTTAATTTTAATTTTAATTTTAATTTTAATTTTTAATTTTAATTTTAATTTTAATTTTAATTTTAATTTTAATTTTAATTTTAATTTTAATTTTAATTTTAATTTTAATTTTAATTTTAATTTTAATTTTAATTTTAATTTTAATTTTAATTTTAATTTTTAATTTTAATTTTAATTTTAATTTTAATTTTAATTTTAATTTTAATTTTAATTTTAATTTTAATTTTAATTTTAATTTTAATTTTAATTTTAATTTTAATTTTAATTTTAATTTTAATTTTAATTTTAATTTTAATTTTAATTTTAATTTTAATTTTAATTTTAATTTTAATTTTAATTTTAATTTTAATTTTAATTTTAATTTTAATTTTAATTTTAATTTTAATTTTAATTTTAATTTTAATTTTAATTTTAATTTTAATTTTAATTTTAATTTTAATTTTAATTTTAATTTTAATTTTAATTTTAATTTTAATTTTAATTTTAATTTTAATTTTAATTTTAATTTTAATTTTAATTTTAATTTTAATTTTAATTTTAATTTTAATTTTAATTTTAATTTTAATTTTAATTTTAATTTTAATTTTAATTTTAATTTTAATTTTAATTTTAATTTTAATTTTAATTTTAATTTTAATTTTAATTTTAATTTTAATTTTAATTTTAATTTTAATTTTAATTTTAATTTTAATTTTAATTTTAATTTTAATTTTAATTTTAATTTTAATTTTAATTTTAATTTTAATTTTAATTTTAATTTTAATTTTAATTTTAATTTTAATTTTAATTTTAATTTTAATTTTAATTTTAATTTTAATTTTAATTTTAATTTTAATTTTAATTTTTAATTTTAATTTTAATTTTAATTTTAATTTTAATTTTAATTTTAATTTTAATTTTAATTTTAATTTTAATTTTAATTTTAATTTTAATTTTAATTTTAATTTTAATTTTAATTTTAATTTTAATTTTAATTTTAATTTTAATTTTAATTTTAATTTTAATTTTAATTTTAATTTTAATTTTAATTTTAATTTTAATTTTAATTTTTAATTTTAATTTTAATTTTAATTTTAATTTTAATTTTAATTTTAATTTTAATTTTAATTTTAATTTTAATTTTAATTTTAATTTTAATTTTAATTTTAATTTTAATTTTTAATTTTAATTTTAATTTTAATTTTAATTTTAATTTTAATTTTAATTTTAATTTTAATTTTAATTTTAATTTTAATTTTAATTTTAATTTTAATTTTAATTTTAATTTTAATTTTAATTTTAATTTTAATTTTAATTTTAATTTTAATTTTAATTTTAATTTTAATTTTAATTTTAATTTTAATTTTAATTTTAATTTTAATTTTAATTTTAATTTTAATTTTAATTTTAATTTTAATTTTAATTTTAATTTTAATTTTAATTTTAATTTTAATTTTAATTTTAATTTTAATTTTAATTTTAATTTTAATTTTAATTTTAATTTTAATTTTAATTTTAATTTTAATTTTAATTTTAATTTTAATTTTAATTTTTAATTTTAATTTTAATTTTAATTTTAATTTTAATTTTAATTTTAATTTTAATTTTAATTTTAATTTTAATTTTAATTTTAATTTTAATTTTAATTTTAATTTTAATTTTAATTTTAATTTTAATTTTAATTTTAATTTTAATTTTAATTTTAATTTTAATTTTAATTTTAATTTTAATTTTAATTTTAATTTTAATTTTAATTTTAATTTTAATTTTAATTTTAATTTTAATTTTAATTTTAATTTTAATTTTTAATTTTAATTTTAATTTTAATTTTAATTTTAATTTTAATTTTAATTTTAATTTTAATTTTAATTTTAATTTTAATTTTAATTTTAATTTTAATTTTAATTTTAATTTTAATTTTTAATTTTAATTTTAATTTTAATTTTAATTTTAATTTTAATTTTAATTTTAATTTTAATTTTAATTTTAATTTTAATTTTAATTTTAATTTTAATTTTAATTTTAATTTTAATTTTAATTTTTAATTTTAATTTTAATTTTAATTTTAATTTTAATTTTAATTTTAATTTTAATTTTTAATTTTAATTTTAATTTTAATTTTAATTTTAATTTTAATTTTAATTTTAATTTTAATTTTAATTTTAATTTTAATTTTAATTTTAATTTTAATTTTAATTTTAATTTTAATTTTAATTTTAATTTTTAATTTTAATTTTAATTTTAATTTTAATTTTAATTTTAATTTTAATTTTAATTTTAATTTTAATTTTAATTTTAATTTTAATTTTTAATTTTAATTTTAATTTTAATTTTAATTTTAATTTTAATTTTAATTTTAATTTTAATTTTAATTTTAATTTTAATTTTAATTTTAATTTTAATTTTAATTTTAATTTTAATTTTAATTTTAATTTTAATTTTAATTTTAATTTTAATTTTAATTTTAATTTTAATTTTAATTTTAATTTTAATTTTAATTTTAATTTTAATTTTAATTTTAATTTTAATTTTAATTTTAATTTTAATTTTAATTTTAATTTTAATTTTAATTTTAATTTTAATTTTAATTTTAATTTTAATTTTAATTTTAATTTTAATTTTAATTTTAATTTTAATTTTAATTTTAATTTTTAATTTTAATTTTAATTTTAATTTTAATTTTAATTTTAATTTTAATTTTAATTTTAATTTTAATTTTAATTTTAATTTTAATTTTAATTTTAATTTTAATTTTAATTTTTAATTTTAATTTTAATTTTAATTTTAATTTTAATTTTAATTTTAATTTTAATTTTAATTTTAATTTTAATTTTAATTTTAATTTTAATTTTAATTTTTAATTTTAATTTTAATTTTAATTTTAATTTTAATTTTAATTTTAATTTTAATTTTAATTTTAATTTTAATTTTAATTTTAATTTTAATTTTAATTTTAATTTTAATTTTAATTTTAATTTTTAATTTTAATTTTAATTTTAATTTTAATTTTAATTTTAATTTTAATTTTAATTTTAATTTTAATTTTAATTTTAATTTTAATTTTAATTTTAATTTTAATTTTAATTTTAATTTTAATTTTAATTTTAATTTTAATTTTAATTTTAATTTTAATTTTAATTTTAATTTTAATTTTAATTTTAATTTTAATTTTAATTTTAATTTTAATTTTAATTTTAATTTTAATTTTAATTTTAATTTTAATTTTAATTTTAATTTTAATTTTAATTTTAATTTTAATTTTAATTTTAATTTTAATTTTAATTTTAATTTTAATTTTAATTTTAATTTTAATTTAATTTTTTAATTTTAATTTTAATTTTAATTTTAATTTTAATTTTTAATTTTAATTTTAATTTTAATTTTAATTTTAATTTTAATTTTAATTTTAATTTTAATTTTTAATTTTAATTTTAATTTTAATTTTAATTTTAATTTTAATTTTTAATTTTAATTTTAATTTTAATTTTAATTTTAATTTTAATTTTAATTTTAATTTTAATTTTAATTTTAATTTTAATTTTAATTTTAATTTTAATTTTAATTTTAATTTTAATTTTAATTTTAATTTTAATTTTAATTTTAATTTTAATTTTAATTTTAATTTTAATTTTAATTTTAATTTTAATTTTAATTTTAATTTTAATTTTAATTTTAATTTTAATTTTAATTTTAATTTTAATTTTAATTTTAATTTTAATTTTAATTTTAATTTTAATTTTAATTTTAATTTTAATTTTAATTTTAATTTTAATTTTAATTTTAATTTTAATTTTAATTTTAATTTTAATTTTAATTTTAATTTTAATTTTAATTTTTAATTTTAATTTTAATTTTAATTTTAATTTTAATTTTAATTTTAATTTTAATTTTAATTTTAATTTTAATTTTAATTTTAATTTTAATTTTAATTTTAATTTTAATTTTAATTTTAATTTTAATTTTAATTTTAATTTTAATTTTAATTTTAATTTTAATTTTAATTTTAATTTTAATTTTAATTTTAATTTTAATTTTAATTTTAATTTTAATTTTAATTTTAATTTTAATTTTAATTTTAATTTTAATTTTAATTTTAATTTTAATTTTAATTTTAATTTTAATTTTAATTTTTAATTTTAATTTTAATTTTAATTTTAATTTTAATTTTAATTTTAATTTTAATTTTAATTTTAATTTTAATTTTAATTTTAATTTTAATTTTAATTTTTAATTTTAATTTTAATTTTAATTTTAATTTTAATTTTAATTTTAATTTTAATTTTAATTTTAATTTTAATTTTAATTTTAATTTTAATTTTTAATTTTAATTTTAATTTTAATTTTAATTTTAATTTTAATTTTAATTTTAATTTTAATTTTAATTTTAATTTTAATTTTAATTTTTAATTTTAATTTTAATTTTAATTTTAATTTTAATTTTAATTTTAATTTTAATTTTAATTTTAATTTTAATTTTAATTTTAATTTTAATTTTAATTTTAATTTTAATTTTAATTTTTAATTTTAATTTTAATTTTAATTTTAATTTTAATTTTAATTTTAATTTTAATTTTAATTTTAATTTTAATTTTAATTTTAATTTTAATTTTAATTTTAATTTTAATTTTAATTTTAATTTTAATTTTAATTTTAATTTTAATTTTAATTTTAATTTTAATTTTAATTTTAATTTTAATTTTAATTTTAATTTTAATTTTAATTTTAATTTTAATTTTTAATTTTAATTTTAATTTTAATTTTAATTTTAATTTTAATTTTAATTTTAATTTTTAATTTTAATTTTAATTTTAATTTTAATTTTAATTTTAATTTTAATTTTAATTTTAATTTTAATTTTAATTTTAATTTTAATTTTTAATTTTAATTTTAATTTTAATTTTAATTTTAATTTTAATTTTAATTTTAATTTTAATTTTAATTTTAATTTTAATTTTAATTTTAATTTTAATTTTAATTTTAATTTTAATTTTAATTTTAATTTTAATTTTAATTTTAATTTTAATTTTAATTTTAATTTTTAATTTTAATTTTAATTTTAATTTTAATTTTAATTTTAATTTTAATTTTAATTTTAATTTTTAATTTTAATTTTAATTTTAATTTTAATTTTTAATTTTAATTTTAATTTTAATTTTAATTTTTAATTTTAATTTTAATTTTAATTTTAATTTTAATTTTAATTTTAATTTTAATTTTAATTTTAATTTTAATTTTAATTTTAATTTTAATTTTAATTTTAATTTTAATTTTAATTTTAATTTTAATTTTAATTTTAATTTTAATTTTAATTTTAATTTTAATTTTAATTTTAATTTTAATTTTAATTTTAATTTTAATTTTAATTTTAATTTTAATTTTAATTTTAATTTTAATTTTTAATTTTAATTTTAATTTTAATTTTAATTTTAATTTTAATTTTAATTTTAATTTTTAATTTTAATTTTAATTTTAATTTTAATTTTAATTTTAATTTTAATTTTAATTTTAATTTTAATTTTAATTTTAATTTTAATTTTAATTTTAATTTTAATTTTAATTTTAATTTTAATTTTAATTTTAATTTTAATTTTTAATTTTAATTTTAATTTTAATTTTAATTTTAATTTTAATTTTAATTTTAATTTTTAATTTTAATTTTAATTTTAATTTTAATTTTAATTTTAATTTTAATTTTAATTTTTAATTTTAATTTTAATTTTAATTTTAATTTTAATTTTAATTTTAATTTTAATTTTAATTTTAATTTTAATTTTAATTTTAATTTTAATTTTAATTTTAATTTTAATTTTAATTTTTAATTTTAATTTTAATTTTAATTTTTAATTTTAATTTTAATTTTAATTTTAATTTTAATTTTAATTTTAATTTTAATTTTAATTTTAATTTTAATTTTAATTTTAATTTTAATTTTAATTTTAATTTTAATTTTAATTTTAATTTTAATTTTAATTTTAATTTTAATTTTAATTTTAATTTTAATTTTAATTTTAATTTTAATTTTAATTTTAATTTTAATTTTAATTTTAATTTTAATTTTAATTTTAATTTTAATTTTAATTTTAATTTTAATTTTAATTTTAATTTTAATTTTAATTTTAATTTTAATTTTAATTTTAATTTTAATTTTAATTTTAATTTTAATTTTAATTTTTAATTTTAATTTTAATTTTAATTTTAATTTTAATTTTAATTTTAATTTTTAATTTTAATTTTAATTTTAATTTTAATTTTAATTTTAATTTTAATTTTTAATTTTAATTTTAATTTTAATTTTAATTTTAATTTTAATTTTAATTTTAATTTTAATTTTAATTTTAATTTTAATTTTAATTTTAATTTTAATTTTAATTTTAATTTTAATTTTAATTTTAATTTTAATTTTAATTTTAATTTTAATTTTAATTTTAATTTTTAATTTTAATTTTAATTTTAATTTTAATTTTAATTTTAATTTTAATTTTAATTTTAATTTTAATTTTAATTTTAATTTTAATTTTAATTTTAATTTTAATTTTAATTTTAATTTTAATTTTAATTTTAATTTTTAATTTTAATTTTAATTTTAATTTTAATTTTAATTTTAATTTTAATTTTAATTTTAATTTTAATTTTAATTTTAATTTTAATTTTAATTTTAATTTTAATTTTAATTTTAATTTTAATTTTAATTTTAATTTTAATTTTAATTTTAATTTTAATTTTAATTTTAATTTTAATTTTAATTTTAATTTTAATTTTAATTTTAATTTTAATTTTAATTTTAATTTTAATTTTAATTTTAATTTTAATTTTAATTTTAATTTTAATTTTAATTTTAATTTTAATTTTAATTTTAATTTTAATTTTAATTTTAATTTTAATTTTAATTTTAATTTTAATTTTAATTTTAATTTTAATTTTAATTTTAATTTTAATTTTAATTTTAATTTTAATTTTAATTTTAATTTTAATTTTAATTTTAATTTTAATTTTAATTTTAATTTTTAATTTTAATTTTAATTTTAATTTTAATTTTAATTTTAATTTTAATTTTTAATTTTAATTTTAATTTTAATTTTAATTTTAATTTTAATTTTAATTTTAATTTTAATTTTAATTTTAATTTTAATTTTAATTTTAATTTTAATTTTAATTTTAATTTTAATTTTAATTTTAATTTTAATTTTAATTTTAATTTTAATTTTAATTTTAATTTTAATTTTAATTTTAATTTTAATTTTTAATTTTAATTTTAATTTTAATTTTAATTTTAATTTTAATTTTAATTTTAATTTTAATTTTAATTTTAATTTTAATTTTTAATTTTAATTTTAATTTTAATTTTAATTTTAATTTTAATTTTAATTTTAATTTTAATTTTAATTTTAATTTTAATTTTTAATTTTAATTTTAATTTTAATTTTAATTTTAATTTTAATTTTAATTTTAATTTTAATTTTAATTTTAATTTTAATTTTAATTTTAATTTTAATTTTAATTTTAATTTTAATTTTAATTTTAATTTTAATTTTAATTTTTAATTTTAATTTTAATTTTAATTTTAATTTTAATTTTAATTTTAATTTTAATTTTAATTTTAATTTTAATTTTAATTTTAATTTTAATTTTAATTTTAATTTTAATTTTAATTTTAATTTTAATTTTTAATTTTAATTTTAATTTTAATTTTAATTTTAATTTTAATTTTAATTTTAATTTTAATTTTAATTTTAATTTTAATTTTAATTTTAATTTTAATTTTAATTTTAATTTTAATTTTAATTTTAATTTTAATTTTAATTTTAATTTTAATTTTAATTTTAATTTTAATTTTAATTTTAATTTTAATTTTAATTTTAATTTTAATTTTTAATTTTAATTTTAATTTTAATTTTAATTTTAATTTTAATTTTAATTTTAATTTTAATTTTAATTTTTAATTTTAATTTTAATTTTAATTTTAATTTTAATTTTAATTTTAATTTTAATTTTAATTTTAATTTTAATTTTAATTTTAATTTTAATTTTAATTTTAATTTTAATTTTTAATTTTAATTTTAATTTTAATTTTAATTTTAATTTTAATTTTAATTTTAATTTTAATTTTAATTTTAATTTTAATTTTAATTTTAATTTTAATTTTAATTTTAATTTTAATTTTAATTTTAATTTTAATTTTAATTTTAATTTTAATTTTAATTTTAATTTTAATTTTAATTTTAATTTTAATTTTTAATTTTAATTTTAATTTTAATTTTAATTTTAATTTTAATTTTAATTTTAATTTTAATTTTAATTTTAATTTTAATTTTAATTTTAATTTTAATTTTAATTTTAATTTTAATTTTAATTTTAATTTTAATTTTAATTTTAATTTTAATTTTAATTTTAATTTTAATTTTAATTTTAATTTTAATTTTAATTTTAATTTTAATTTTTAATTTTAATTTTAATTTTAATTTTAATTTTAATTTTAATTTTAATTTTAATTTTAATTTTAATTTTAATTTTAATTTTAATTTTAATTTTAATTTTAATTTTAATTTTAATTTTAATTTTAATTTTAATTTTAATTTTAATTTTAATTTTTAATTTTAATTTTAATTTTAATTTTAATTTTAATTTTAATTTTAATTTTAATTTTAATTTTAATTTTAATTTTAATTTTAATTTTAATTTTAATTTTAATTTTAATTTTAATTTTAATTTTAATTTTAATTTTAATTTTAATTTTAATTTTAATTTTAATTTTAATTTTAATTTTAATTTTTAATTTTAATTTTAATTTTAATTTTAATTTTAATTTTAATTTTTAATTTTAATTTTAATTTTAATTTTAATTTTAATTTTAATTTTAATTTTAATTTTTAATTTTAATTTTAATTTTAATTTTAATTTTAATTTTAATTTTAATTTTAATTTTAATTTTAATTTTAATTTTAATTTTAATTTTAATTTTAATTTTAATTTTAATTTTAATTTTAATTTTAATTTTAATTTTAATTTTAATTTTAATTTTAATTTTAATTTTAATTTTAATTTTAATTTTAATTTTAATTTTAATTTTTAATTTTAATTTTAATTTTAATTTTAATTTTAATTTTAATTTTAATTTTTAATTTTAATTTTAATTTTAATTTTAATTTTAATTTTAATTTTAATTTTTAATTTTAATTTTAATTTTAATTTTAATTTTAATTTTAATTTTAATTTTAATTTTAATTTTAATTTTTAATTTTAATTTTAATTTTAATTTTAATTTTAATTTTTAATTTTAATTTTAATTTTAATTTTAATTTTAATTTTAATTTTAATTTTAATTTTAATTTTAATTTTAATTTTAATTTTAATTTTAATTTTAATTTTTAATTTTAATTTTAATTTTAATTTTAATTTTAATTTTAATTTTAATTTTAATTTTAATTTTAATTTTAATTTTAATTTTAATTTTAATTTTTAATTTTAATTTTAATTTTAATTTTAATTTTAATTTTAATTTTAATTTTAATTTTAATTTTAATTTTAATTTTAATTTTAATTTTAATTTTAATTTTAATTTTAATTTTAATTTTAATTTTAATTTTAATTTTAATTTTAATTTTAATTTTAATTTTAATTTTAATTTTAATTTTAATTTTAATTTTTAATTTTAATTTTAATTTTAATTTTAATTTTAATTTTAATTTTAATTTTAATTTTAATTTTAATTTTAATTTTAATTTTAATTTTAATTTTAATTTTAATTTTAATTTTAATTTTAATTTTAATTTTAATTTTAATTTTAATTTTAATTTTAATTTTAATTTTAATTTTAATTTTAATTTTAATTTTAATTTTAATTTTAATTTTAATTTTAATTTTAATTTTAATTTTAATTTTAATTTTAATTTTAATTTTAATTTTAATTTTAATTTTAATTTTAATTTTAATTTTAATTTTAATTTTAATTTTAATTTTAATTTTAATTTTAATTTTAATTTTAATTTTAATTTTAATTTTAATTTTAATTTTAATTTTAATTTTAATTTTAATTTTAATTTTAATTTTAATTTTAATTTTAATTTTAATTTTAATTTTAATTTTAATTTTAATTTTAATTTTAATTTTAATTTTAATTTTAATTTTA
>BSDF01000013.1:19502517-19517517 GCA_027925045.1 Hypotaenidia okinawae | reverse complement strand
CCCCTGCATCCCTCTGGTCACCGGTGCCCCTGCCCCTGCATCCCTCAGGTCATGGGGCTGGAGATGTGCAGTGGGGTTCAGGGGGACACTGGGCATGGTGGGGACCCGGCATCAAGAAGGGGGGACCAGGGAGGGGACCCCATTCCCCGCTGGTACATATGAGAACCGTGCTCAGGATTACCTTGAGATACCTATGTGCAGTTGTCACCCTACATTCAGGGACAGCAGCATCCTTAGGGGACAGCGGCACCCCAGGAGGACACACAGCACCCCCAGGCAGCCTGGCTGGCTGCTCCAGGTGGCTCCTCCAGCACGCACAACCCTTTGGGGGGGGGGGGGTGTCCCTTCTCCATGGGTATCCCCAAATCACCATCAGCCCCCAGGTGCTGGAGGGGGTACCCTGGGGCTCCCCATCAGTGCGGGACGGGGCCCTTGGGGTGCCTTTGGCGTGCCGGGGAGGATGGCGGCAGGTGCCGGTGCCGGATGCTGCTGACTCAGGACCTTCCCAAATGGTTCCTATTTTTACTCTGGGGCCGGTAATATTTAGCCCGTGGATCAAAGCAGATGGAAGGAGCTGGGTGATGCCGCGTAAACACCCGCTCGGCGGGTGCCGCTGGGCGCGAGGCGTGAGTCACCGGCAGCTCCCGCAGCGCAGGGCGAGGGCGCCCGCCCCAGGCAGGGTTTGGGGTGCTTGGGGCTGAGCCCCTCTCTTGGTAGCCTCCCGGCTGGGTTCTGGGGTTTGTTGGGGTTGCCCCTTCCTCATCCTTATCCTTCCAACCGAGGGGTTGCTCTGAGGGTGATGCTGACGGGATGCTGGGGGGTGTCTGCGCTGTGGCAGGGTACTGGGAAGCCCCCTGCTTTCCTCCCTTGTGCACCCCACCGTCCTTCCCCCCCAACTCCTCCTCCTCCTCCTCTCGCCAGTCCTAAATTCGGTCGCCATGGCAACGATGTCAACCACTTTCCAGCTTCCCCGTGATGGTTTGAGGAGGGGAGGGAAGAGCCGGGAGGGGGGTGGGGGGAAGGAGGGGGGCGAGCGAGGGCTGAGTGCAGGGAGGGGAACCGGGGGCATCGCTCTCGGGTCGGGGCTCGAGGTGACGCTTCCCAGATGGTTTTTTCCCTGCTGGGTCCTGTCTGGTGAGTGGGGGCCGGTGCCAGCCCCAGTGCGTGCTAAGGGGTTAGGACTGGGGGTCCCGCTCTGGGGCAGGGGGCTCAATTGCAGCCCGCCCCCCCAACAGCCTCAAGCAGGCGGGTGGGCACCCCAGAATTTGGTGTCTGGCTATAACCATCCTACTCGTGCCAGGGCCCTGCTGGTACCTGGGACTTTTGGGAGCCACATGGCTTGGAAGAGGCTCAATTATTCCCAGACACCCCCTATTCCTCCCTCCTTCCTTCCTGCCCCCTCCCCCCCCCCCGTAATCTCTTTATTCCTGGGCTAAGCTGGTTCCCAATGGTTTTAGAGGCAGATTTGCCTTTGGAGCTATATAGGACAGGGTGTAAAGCCAGGCGGCTGCGCGGGTGGGTGTGTAACACCAGCACCGGCATCGCCCCGTGGTGGGTGGGCGCCCAGCTGCCCCCCTCCACTCCCCCTGCCAAGGACTGGCTGTGCCTGTGCAGAGCTGCGGTGCCGCCGGGGGAGAGCAGGCGAGGTGTAATTACCCCCAGCAGCAGGAGTTTGGCCCGTGATGAAAGCGGGGTACTGCCGCCGTCTGCCTGCCATGGTGTAGTCAACACCCCCCTTTCCCCACCCCCTCATCCCCCGCCTCCAGTACCAATCCTGGTACTGCCAAGACCCCTATGCCCAGGGGTCCCTGAGGAGGTCCCCGAGGGGTCCCCAAGGTGCTGCGGACACAACTCACCTCCAAACCCCTGCTGGGCTTGGGTGGGTTTGTTTTTTTTTTTGGATGGGGGTGGGGAGGGGGGAAGAGGGGGAGCAGGTGTTTCCTTTCTGTACAGCACATCCCCCCCCCCACCTTTCCCTTTCCTTGGCACCGGCTGGCAGCACCTGCCGGGGACGCTCCTTGGCACGGCACGGCGGCACGTGCGCCGGCACCGCTGGCAACCAGGGAGGGAGGGGAAGCAGGGCCAGGCCTACCCAAGACCCCAACAGCAGGGTGCATCATCATATATCCCCCCCCACCTCTCCCCTCCCCTCCTTTCACCCCCCCTTTTCCCCCAATTTATTATTAATTTTAACTTTATCTCCTGAGCGCCGCGCTTAATTAAACGCAGCCGCCTCTTGCCACGAGCCGACGCGGGGTATTTATTACACCACATGTCGATGGGAAGGATGCTCCCCCCACCACCACAACACCCCTCCTATGGATTATTTCACCCACATTAAAAAGCATGGAGGGAGGGATGGAGTGTGTGTGTGTGTGTGGGGATATATAACACCCAACCCCCCTAACTAAAAGGCTTTGATGGGAGGGGGGCAAAACGTCTGCGTTTCCACATCACCAAGATTTCTCCTTCTCCCCCCTCCCCTTCCAAACCCTCCCCTCCTTTCTTTTAATAATAACGCTTTAAAGATGTTTGACATCTGTAACAAACAGCTGGCATCCTGTTATGGAAGAATGTCCTTTTATTTCCGAGCAGGTTGAACTGTCATTAATAGTATAATTAGGTGATTATCGGCGTACAGCAGAAAACTGCTTAATTGCACAGCCAGCTTTGCGAGCATCCCCGGCTCCTTTATTGCTGGGTTGGGTTTAGCTGCTTGAATTTCTTCCTGGGCTGTGTTTTGTTGGGGGTTTGAGTGTTTTGGGGTTGTTGGTTTTGTGTTTTTTTTTTTTTTTTTAATTTTGCCCATGTTGATTATTATTTTTTAATGTGCGTGGCAGCTGGGGGAACGTGGCAGCACCGGCGGTGCTGGAGGGGGGATGCATACACACACACACACACACACACACACACACACACATATACTGGTGCTGGCACTGGTCCCCCTCTGTGTGGTGGTGGTGTTGTGTGTGTGCGCCCCCCCCCCAACATTATCATCTCCCCTGGGGTGCCCAGGGGATTTATTTTAACTCCATGTGTGCCAAAAAGGGTTTCAGAGATGGAGTTGAAAGGGGTTGGGGGTGTTTTGCCGGGTGCAGCACCCCAGGGTGGGAGCACCCATGGGTGGGAGCTGACCGGGTGCGGAGTTATCCAAGGGAATAAAGGGAGTCATCTTCATTAGCACCGGTGTGGAGCGTGACCAGGGAGCCACAGTACCACTTGACATGGAGCAGGAGGACGCCCATCATGTGGGGGACCCTTCACTCCCCCACCCCAGTGGGCTGCGACCCTCCTCTTGAGGTTCCACCCTCTCCATCCCCCCTCACTCCCGGGGCACGCATGTGGCTCCCCGGTGATGCTCATAGCTCCCGGTGATGATGCTCGTGGCTCCCAGTGATGCTGGGGTGGTTGTGATGGGCTCAATCCCTCACCATCCCTCTCCCCATTCCCTGGGGATGTGGCATTTTGGGGGCAGAGCAGATTTTTTTTGGCTCCCGCCAGACAATAGCGCTTTG
Organism: Hypotaenidia okinawae; assembly: GCA_027925045.1. Classification (NCBI taxonomy): domain Eukaryota; kingdom Metazoa; phylum Chordata; class Aves; order Gruiformes; family Rallidae; genus Hypotaenidia; species Hypotaenidia okinawae. The sequence goes on along the minus strand of BSDF01000013.1, from coordinate 19,514,002 downwards.
TATCTCCCCCCCAACCCGGTGCCGCCAAACACACTTGTTAGCGCCGCAGCTTTGTGCTGTAAATTTCCATGGAGTAATTACGTCTTAATTTATGATAATCCTGGGGCGGGTGGTGGTGGAGGTGGGGGGTGAGCGCCAGTCAAGTTTGGAAGTTGCCTGCTTGAGGGCCTGGGGGTCCCACGGGGCTTGTCCTGACCGTGAACTTCTCCATCGTGGTGGAAAGTGGTTGTCTCCGAGGGAACGGAGAGCGGGGGATTCGGGTACCTGTGATGGCAAGAGCATCCCTGGTGTGGATGCTGCCCATCCTAGAGCTCAGGTCTCCTTCAAGTCATCCAGGGATGATGTCGGGATGCTGTGTGTGTCCTGGTGCCATGTCTCCCACATAGGAGAGAACCTCTCCCTTCCCCGGAGCTCTCAGCACTGCTCCCGCACAGGGTCGGACCCTTCCCCCTTCCCACTGCTGAATGGCTCATCCCGCCTTTGTCTGGAGGGCTTATGCCTGGCAAAACAGAGGCTCTATTCCCTCAGCCTTCCCAGCAGGAAAATGGGACTCTTTGCCAGTTTTGGAGGAGGATGATAGGGAGGGGAGGAAGGCTCTCGTCAGCTGGCAGAGGACCACAGCACCAGGCAGGATGCTAGGACTCTCCATTGCGGGTATGGAGTGGGAGTCGAGGGGCTCCCCATCTCCCCAGCAAAGCCATCGAGGCTGCCGTGGGAATCCCATGGGATTTGGGGTGCGTTCGGTACCTACCCTCTGAAGGGAAAGAGGTTTGAGGGGTGTGCATGGTACCACCGAGCATCTCCCGCAGAGCTGGGAAGGTGCCAGCACCCCAGACATCCCACCACCCATTCCCAACAGGGGCCACGGGTACCACAGGCACCCCATCCCGTATCCCAGGGTGGGTTTTATCCCCATCCCATACCCCAGGGAGGATTTTATCCCCATCCCATACCCCAGGGAGGGTTTTATCCCCATCCCGTACCCCAGGGAGGATTTTATCCCCATCCCATACCCCAGGGAGGGTTTTATCCCCATCCCATACCCCAGGGTGGGTTTTATCCCCCGAGGAGGGGGTAAAACCCCGGGGGCTGTTCCCACTGCACCTGCAGCTGGGTCCCTGTTGGGAGGCACCGTGCACCCACTGACATTTGCTGAGCGTAAAAATTCAATTAATTCCAGCAGGCAGATTAAATATAAGTGAATTTTAATAATTTGCTCCAAAGGCTGAGGATTACTGTAGGCGAAAAGGGAAGAGGCAGGGGCACCGGGCAGCCTTCTCAGCACCAGCACATGGGATCGCCAGTGCTAATCACCCCAAATCCCAGCGTGGGGAGACAAGGGGTGTCCTCACAGTGCCAAACGGCCCGTGATCTCCCTGGGTTTTGGTTGATCTTTCCCTGCAGTGGATGCGCTGCATCCATCCCGTTGGTGCTGATGCTGGTGCGTGGCCCCGGCACAATCCGGCTCTGTAAGCATCACTTAGTGCTTCATCCCCTTCCCCACCAGTGTCTGTTTCTTGGGGGGCTTCATGGAGAGGGTGAAACCCATCAAGGTGGTGTTGGGGCCCCAATAGGAATTGAGGCTCCCTGGTGGCCTTACCAAAACCCTCCATAACCTCTTGTAAACAAAAAGCTGGTGACGTGGGGCACCGCTGCCTGGCAGATGGCACCGGTCTTAGGAAAATGAAAATACATGGGGTAAATTTGCTGTTTGCCGGCGTTAATTTCTTATCCCAAGGTAAAAGCTTCCCTCCAGCCCGTGCTGGGCCATCTGCACGGTTATAAACGTGATGTGCATTGTTGGGGGGGGACCCCAGGAGCGTGGGGAGCACTCCCCATTGCTGCCTGTCTCCCTGGCTTTGCCGGCGGTGCGGTGGGATTGATGGAGATTGCCCGTGACCTTTGCTAGGACACGAGGTATTACCATTAATACTCCTGTATTTCCGGAGTTCACGCCACACATAAATCTCATATCAAGCCAGCCAGGCAGAGTAATCTGCCAGGAGGCATCATTAATACCTGTTATTAATACCCGTTATTAATACCCACCCCCGGTGTTGGAGCCCTTCAATAGCCACTCACTGATGGGGGTGAGAGATGGGGGCTGTGCCCTGTAACACTATGCACACACCCCCACACACCTTTTGGGGTGCAGCTGGGGTAGGCACTGGGAATTGGCTGCTCTCAGCCAGCAGTAGGGGTTGGGGGTCCCCTGCAATCACCCACCCCCATGATGGGGAGGTGGGTGGGCAGATCTCAGCTGGGGCCCCTTGGCTTCCCAACGCACCCCCTAGCCTTGCCCTAGCACCTCCAAACCACCCCATAGCCCCCAGTTCAGCTGCATCCTCCTCCAGACTGCCCCATAGCCCCCAGCTCGGCTGCATCCTGCTTCCAAACTGCCCCACAGCCCCCAGCTCAGGTGCATTCTCCTTCCAAACCACCCCATATCTGCGAGCTCAGGTGCATCGTCCTTCCAAACCACCCCATATCCCCCAGCTCGGCAGCATCCTGCTTCCAAACTGCCCCACAGCCCCCAGCTCAGCTGCATCCTCCTTCCAAACTACCCCATAGCCCCCAGCTCAGCTGCATCCTGCCCCCACCAACGCCCCCCCGCCAGCTTGCAGCCCCCTGCCCTGCCCCTGGCCTCCCCCTGCCCCTCCAGGATCTGCCCTGTGCACGATCCAGCCTGCCTGAAACTCTAATCTTCAATTTCATTCGCTGGGCTCCAGCCGATTTGCATAATCCACATAATCACCCCGGTTTTAATTGCCCACAACTCTGCAGAAAGATCATGTGGTTAAGTGGTAAATCATAATTAGATAAATAATTGGCTTGGCCGCAGCAAGCTGCTTTGTTATACCTGCCATCTGCTGGGCAAGGGCTCCTCGAGCCGGGAACAATGCGCCCGCTGACGGCAACGCCGGCACGGCTGCGCCAAGCCGCCATGGGCACGGCCTGCGTGGCTGAGGCCTTGGGCACGGCCTGCGTGGCTGAGGCCTTGGGCACGGCCTGCGTGGCTGAGGCCTTGGGCACGGCCTGCGTGGCTGAGGCCTTGGGCACGGCCTGCGTGGCTGAGGCCTTGGGCACGGCCTGCGTGGCTGAGGCCTTGGGCACGGCCTGCGTGGCTGAGGCCTTGGGCACGGCCTGCGTGGCTGAGGCCTTGGGCACGGCCTGCATAGATGAGGCCTTGCCCCTTCCCAGCATGGCTGATGCCCGGTAGCGCCCGCACAAGGTTGTTGGCGGGGCTGGTTCTGAGCCATGCGGGATATTTGGGGGGGGGGTGGGCGATGGCCTGTGGCACCGCGCGATGGGGCGCAGCGCTGTGTGGGGCCTGGGCCTGTCGCACGGGATGCCCGCTGGCATGGTGGGGTGCTGGGGGGCACTCTGCGGTGCCTGGTAGTGCTGGGACATGCTTGAAAGCACTGTGCAATGCCCAGCGGTGCCATGCAGTGCCCAGGAGCATCATGGAATGCTCAGCAGTGCCATGCAGTGCCCAGGAGCATCGTGCAGTGCCCAGGAGCTTCATGGAATGCCCAGCAGTGCCATGCAGTGCCCAGGAGCATTATGCAGTGCCCAGGAGCTTCATGGAATGCTCAGCAGTGCCATGCAGTGCCCAGGAGCATCATGGAATGCCCAACAGTGCCATGTAGTGCCCAGGAGCATCGTGCAGTGCCCAGCAGTGTCGTGCAGTGCCCAGCAGTGTCATGCAGTGCCCAGGAGCATCATGCAGTGCCCAGGAGCACTGTGGAATACCCAGCAGTGCCATGCAGTGCCCAGGAACACCATGCAATGCTCAGCAGTGCCATGCAGTGCCCAGGAGCACCGTGTAGTTCTCAGGAGCACTGTGAAATGCCCAGCAGCACCATGCAATGCCCAGCAGCACTGTACAATGCCTGGCAGCACCCCATGCAATGCCCAGCAGCTCCATGCAATGTCTGGCAGCACAGCTCAGTGTCTGGCAGGACAGTTCAATGCCCAGCAGCTCCATGCAATGCCCGGCAGCCACCTGCAATGCCCAGCTGTCTCCCATGTGATGGCCAGCAGCCCCATGTGATGCCCAGCAGCCCCATGTGATGCCCAACTCTCTCCCACACGATGCCCAGCAGCCGCATGTGATGCCCAGCAGCCCCATGTGATGCCCAGCTCTCTCCCACACGATGCCCAGCAGCCCCTTTGCTCAGCACCCAGCAGTGCTGCGTGATGCCTGGCACCCACCCGTACACCCCACGTAGCCATTCAGCAGCTCATGCACAGAGGAGGGGTGGGGGCTTCTCCACAAGCAAGGCTAGTCAGGAGGTAGGGGCTGGAGAGATGCCTAGCACCCAGATCTAGGCATCAGGAGCCAAGAGGAGCTGCTGTCCCAAGCTGGGTGCTGCACAGAGGGGCTCAGGGGCCAGCAGCAGCCTTTGGGCAGGTTATTTTGGAAGTCCCCAGCTCGCTCTGCCAGGGCAGGAGCAGGGAAGAAGGAGCACCAGGAGCTGGTTGGGCTGGACATGTGAAGGCCAGGAAAGGGATCAAATAACCCCACACTGAGCTGGCCCAGGCCCCTCCCTGGCTCTGTGCCCTCCAAACGAGCTCTTATTAGTTTGCTTGTTGTCGTTTTCCAGATCAATGGTCCATGGAGGAGTGATCGATGGAGACCCAGCCTGATAATAGCGCTTGGGCGCTCCAGGCTGTGCTGGGGTCCTGAGGGAGCCCTGAATCCCATCCCTGTGTGCCAAGGTGCTTCTCAGCCCCTGGGGGATCCATCTGGACCCCTCCAAGGGTGCTGGTGGTGACTGAGTGATGGGGAGCTGGTCACGGTGGAGGTGATCCCAGGATGGGTGTTGGACTCTCAAAAATGGGCGAAGGCTGCGCCTGTGTCTCTCCATCCCTGGGGATGCTTGGGGACAGCAAGCCTGGCCACGTCTCTTCAGCTGCGTGCCAGGCAGTGGGGATGGGGGGCAGGAGCATGGTCCCCGATCAATCAATTAATTAATTAACTAACTAAGCGTGTTGTAGGTGCGGTGACAGAGCTGTTGTAACAGGGTGTGGGGGTGACAAAATGTGCTGCGGCTTGGCAGGGCATCACTGAGAGAGGAGGTGGTACTGCTGCCCTTCCCTTATCCATCCCCTGCCCATCCCTTATCCATCCCCTGCCCATCCCCTGCCCATCCCTTATCCATCCCCTGCCCATCCCTTATCCATCCTCTGCCCATCCCCCATCCATCCCCTGCCCATCTCTTATCCATCCCCTGCCTGTCCCCTATCAATCCCCTGCCCATCCCTTATCCATCCCCTGCCCATCCCCTATCCATCCCTTATCCATTCCCTGCCCATCCCTTATCCATCTCCTGCCCATCCCCTATCCATCCCCTGCCCATCTCTTATCCATCCCCTGCCTGTCCCCTGCCCAGCTCCTGCCTGTCCCCTGCCCCATCCCCTGGCTCTTGCAGGGGAGACGGGGTGCATGGTGGTGGGACGATGGGCACACCTGCCCCCTGGCTGCCTGCCCTCTCTCCTGCCCGCACAGGCAGCCGTTCAGGGCCCTGCCTGCTGCATTCAGGCAGAGGATGGGGGGAGATTTGAGGGGGGGGTGTTTGACAATGCGAGGCCATTAGCATTGAAAATCCATGCAAAGCAGCTGTTCCCGCTCGGAGCGTGCAGCTGGATGCAGCTCTGGAGTGGGAGCCGAGTCGCTGAGGAGGAGGGGAAAGGCTGGGGGACTGTGGAGCATCACCCCAAATCCCTCAGGGATGCACCCAAAGTCAGCACAGAGGGAGATATCCCGAGGGCTTAACGCCGGGGTGGGGGGCGGCGAGGTCCTGCGGGTTGGGCACGGATGCATCCCCGGGGTGGGGGGAAGGATGCAGGATGCTGGTTTCTCCCCATTCCCTCGGCCTCCCGCTGCGCTGGGGGGGTTTTTCCGCTCCATTTGCCAGGGGCTGGAGCTGCTGCCTGATCGTATTTGGTAATAAATTATTAGTTCCAGTGCTTGGGAGCCCGGGAGCTCAAAATAGCTGCTTTTAAAGCGGGCGGCTGGTGCAGGTTGAGTTCAATGGCAATCTGCTCTGAAGGGCACTTCATGCTCATTAGGGGCCTTTCAAGGTGCTGGGTGGGTGGTGGTGGTGGTGGGGGGTGGGTTAGGGAGAGGCATGGAAAAGGGAGGGGGGAAAGCTGGAACCAAGGTGCTAAACCTGCCGTGCGCCTCATCTCCCAGCAGCTGCCTGCAGCGGGGATGGGGAGGCAAGGGAAAGGCAGCTGGCAGTGGTACTGAACACACACACACACACACACACCCTCCCTTCCTGGATTTTGGGGTGCTGGGAGCTCGCCCTTGCCCCGGTGTTGCCCGCTCCTGCCTGCCCGCGGCGGCTGCTGGCGTGTTTATTTGTCTCCAGCCCTACCAGGCAGCCAGACTGGTTCTGCTCTCGCTGCCGGAGGAGGCTCCTGCTGCCAAAAAACCCGCCAGCGTCATCAGGAGCAGATGGAGAGAAGATGGCACGCTCCCAGCTCCCAGCCCTGCGCCGGGGATGCGGGAGGCCGCCGTGGTGGTGGTGGTGGTTGGTGGTTAGGGGGGGGTGCTGTGGGGTAGGGATACCCCCCTTGGAGTCAGGGGCTTGGTTGGGGTCTTGCCCCCCCCATTGGGATGTGCAACCCCACGGCTGCGTGGCACTGTGGGAGGGGGTGGCAAGGACGTGGGGTGGCATGGGGAAGGATGGGGGGATATGGGGATGGGCCTGGCATCTGTCCCTCCTCCTCCTTCTCCTTGCTCTGGGCACTGGGAATGCCTGACCCTCCCTGTGCCGCTGCGCCCGGGCACCTGCTGCCAGAGGGATGGGGATGAGGTGGCACGTTGCTTGGTCTCCCCCCATCCCCAACCTCCTGGCTTCAGCATCCTGCATCCCTGCACCCTCACCCCACCTTGGCTTAGAGCTGGGAAGGGTACACGGGACGTGCTGGCAGCAGCTGCCTGCCTGTGGGAGTGAAGGCGGTGAGTGGTACCCCAGGGCAGGTACATGGAGGGGTGCCAGCCCCTCTCCCTGCACCCCACAAGGGTAGGGGCAGCAGTGGGGCAGCCTGCCCCATTTTGGGGTTGGGCACCCTGCCCCGATGAGGCAGCCGCTGGCGTGTCCCCAGGCTCCAAACTTGACCTGTTTTTCCACATGGATCTACCTGCTGGGAAGAGCTGCTGGGGAGGGGCAGGAGGAAGGGGAGAGCCAGGGGGAGGCCCCACCTTGCTGTGGGGACATCAGCAGAGGTGAGCAGCACCCACACCGGGATGCTGGGGAAATGCAGCTCCCACATCCCCATCCCCAAGGCGGATGCTCATGCCCAGCCAGCCCTCTCCGCTGTGCTGTGCCTCAGTTTCCCCAGCTGGCAGTTTGCCCTGTGGAGCACTCCAGGGGACTCCAGGACAGACGGACGCCGCTTCTGTCAGGGCAAGGCGGGTGAGCAGCACTGCTCAGGCCCCAGCCAGGGTGGAGGCGCCGATTTTATCACTGGACAGGCGCTGCAGAACTGGTTTTTAGCTTGGCTGGGGCAAGCGGCACAGCTCATGTTAGCAAGCCAGCCCTGGGGAGGGAGGGGAGTTGCAGGGTTGGAGTGGGGGGGGAATGCTGCTGGCTGGGAGCTGCCCCACGCTTGCCTGGCCAAATCCTGTTGGGATCATGAGTTTGTTGGGAGGAGTTTGGGGCCACGGAGATCAGCTGAGCATCACACGGGGCGATGCTCTGCCGCCAGCCCCTGTGTCCCTGTGAGCGTGCTGAGCCCCGGGAGGGGGCATGGGCAGGGGGAGGAATTCTGCTGGGGTTAATAGCTGGGGAGAAGCTGGGGGAGGGCATGGGGAAGGTGCTTGGGGATGCCAGGTGGTGCCTGGGGGGTGCAGGGCTGTGCCTGGGGTGTTACAGCTCTTTGGTGTGGGGCATGGGTGCACAGCCCTTGGTGTGGGTGTTACAACCCCTTGGCGTGGGTGCTGCAGCCCCTTGGAATGGGGCATGGATGCATCACCTTAGGCATGGTGGCATGGATGCTACAGCCCCTTGGCATGGGTTTTACACCCCCTTGGCATGGTGCATGGGTGCTGCAGCCCCTTGGCATGGGTGCTGCAACCCCTTGGTGTGGGGCATGGGTGTTACAGCCCTTGGCATGGGTTTTATAGCCCCTTAGCATGGGGGATGGAGCCACCATCCTAGGCATGAGTGCTACAGTCCCTTGGCATGGGTGCTACAGCCCCTTAGCGTGAGTCCTGCAGCCCCTTGGTGTGGGGTATGGGTGCTACAGCCCCTTGGCATGGATGCCACAGCCCCTTGGCATGGGGCATGGGTGTTACAGCCCCTTAGCATGGGGCATGGGGACACTACTTTAGGCGTGGGTTTTACAGCCCCTTAGCGTGGGTGCTGCAGCCCCTTGGTGTGGGGTATGGGTGCTACAGCCCCTTGGCATGGGGCATGGGTTTTACAGCCCCTTAGCACGGGTGGTGCAGCCCCTTGGTGTTGGGCTACGGGTGCTACAGCCCCTTTTGCCACGGGCGCTGCAGCCCCTTGGTGTGGGGTATGGGTGCTACAGCCCCTTTTGCCACGGGCGCTGCAGCCCCTTGGTGTGGGGTATGGGTGCTACAGCCCCTTTTGCCACGGGCGCTGCAGCCCCTTGGTGTGGGGTATGGGTGCTACAGCCCCTTTTGCCACGGGCGCTGCAGCCCCTTGGTGTGGGGTATGGGTGCTACAGCCCCTTTTGCCACGGGCGCTGCAGCCCCTTGGTGTGGGGTATGGGTGCTACAGCCCCTTTTGCCACGGGCGCTGCAGCCCCTTGGTGTGGGGTATGGGTGCTACAGCCCCTTTTGCCACGGGCGCTGCAGCCCCTTGGTGTGGGGTATGGGTGCTACAGCCCCTTTTGCCACGGGCGCTGCAGCCCCTTGGTGTGGGGTATGGGTGCTACAGCCCCTTTTGCCACGGGCGCTGCAGCCCCTTGGTGTGGGGTATGGGTGCTACAGCCCCTTTTGCCACGGGCGCTGCAGCCCCTTGGTGTGGGGTATGGGTGCTACAGCCCCTTTTGCCACGGGCGCTGCAGCCCCTTGGTGTGGGGTATGGGTGCTACAGCCCCTTTTGCCACGGGCGCTGCAGCCCCTTGGTGTGGGGTATGGGTGCTACAGCCCCTTTTGCCACGGGCGCTGCAGCCCCTTGGTGTGGGGTATGGGTGCTACAGCCCCTTTTGCCACGGGCGCTGCAGCCCCTTGGTGTGGGGTATGGGTGCTACAGCCCCTTTTGCCACGGGCGCTGCAGCCCCTTGGTGTGGGGTATGGGTGCTACAGCCCCTTTTGCCACGGGCGCTGCAGCCCCTTGGTGTGGGGTATGGGTGCTACAGCCCCTTTTGCCACGGGCGCTGCAGCCCCTTGGTGTGGGGTATGGGTGCTACAGCCCCTTGGTGTGGGGTATGGGTGCTACAGCCCCTTTTGCCACGGGCGCTGCAGCCCCTTGGTGTGGGGTATGGGTGCTACAGCCCCTTTTGCCACGGGCGCTGCAGCCCCTTGGTGTGGGGTATGGGTGCTACAGCCCCTTTTGCCACGGGCGCTGCAGCCCCTTGGTGTGGGGTATGGGTGCTACAGCCCCTTTTGCCACGGGCGCTGCAGCCCCTTGGTGTGGGGTATGGGTGCTACAGCCCCTTTTGCCACGGGCGCTGCAGCCCCTTGGTGTGGGGTATGGGTGCTACAGCCCCTTTTGCCACGGGCGCTGCAGCCCCTTGGTGTGGGGTATGGGTGCTACAGCCCCTTTTGCCACGGGCGCTGCAGCCCCTTGGTGTGGGGTATGGGTGCTACAGCCCCTTTTGCCACGGGCGCTGCAGCCCCTTGGTGTGGGGTATGGGTGCTACAGCCCCTTTTGCCACGGGCGCTGCAGCCCCTTGGTGTGGGGTATGGGTGCTACAGCCCCTTTTGCCACGGGCGCTGCAGCCCCTTGGTGTGGGGTATGGGTGCTACAGCCCCTTTTGCCACGGGCGCTGCAGCCCCTTGGTGTGGGGTATGGGTGCTACAGCCCCTTTTGCCACGGGCGCTGCAGCCCCTTGGTGTGGGGTATGGGTGCTACAGCCCCTTTTGCCACGGGCGCTGCAGCCCCTTGGTGTGGGGTATGGGTGCTACAGCCCCTTTTGCCACGGGCGCTGCAGCCCCTTGGTGTGGGGTATGGGTGCTACAGCCCCTTTTGCCACGGGCGCTGCAGCCCCTTGGTGTGGGGTATGGGTGCTACAGCCCCTTTTGCCACGGGCGCTGCAGCCCCTTGGTGTGGGGTATGGGTGCTACAGCCCCTTTTGCCACGGGCGCTGCAGCCCCTTGGTGTGGGGTATGGGTGCTACAGCCCCTTTTGCCACGGGCGCTGCAGCCCCTTGGTGTGGGGTATGGGTGCTACAGCCCCTTTTGCCACGGGCGCTGCAGCCCCTTGGTGTGGGGTATGGGTGCTACAGCCCCTTGGTGTGGGGTATGGGTGCTACAGCCCCTTTTGCCACGGGCGCTGCAGCCCCTTGGTGTGGGGTATGGGTGCTACAGCCCCTTTTGCCACGGGCGCTGCAGCCCCTTGGTGTGGGGTATGGGTGCTACAGCCCCTTTTGCCACGGGCGCTGCAGCCCCTTGGTGTGGGGTATGGGTGCTACAGCCCCTTTTGCCACGGGCGCTGCAGCCCCTTGGTGTGGGGTATGGGTGCTACAGCCCCTTTTGCCACGGGCGCTGCAGCCCCTTGGTGTGGGGTATGGGTGCTACAGCCCCTTTTGCCACGGGCGCTGCAGCCCCTTGGTGTGGGGTATGGGTGCTACAGCCCCTTGGTGTGGGGTATGGGTGCTACAGCCCCTTTTGCCACGGGCGCTGCAGCCCCTTGGTGTGGGGTATGGGTGCTACAGCCCCTTTTGCCACGGGCGCTGCAGCCCCTTGGTGTGGGGTATGGGTGCTACAGCCCCTTTTGCCACGGGCGCTGCAGCCCCTTGGTGTGGGGTATGGGTGCTACAGCCCCTTTTGCCACGGGCGCTGCAGCCCCTTGGTGTGGGGTATGGGTGCTACAGCCCCTTTTGCCACGGGCGCTGCAGCCCCTTGGTGTGGGGTATGGGTGCTACAGCCCCTTGGTGTGGGGTATGGGTGCTACAGCCCCTTTTGCCACGGGCGCTGCAGCCCCTTGGTGTGGGGTATGGGTGCTACAGCCCCTTTTGCCACGGGCGCTGCAGCCCCTTGGTGTGGGGTATGGGTGCTACAGCCCCTTTTGCCACGGGCGCTGCAGCCCCTTGGTGTGGGGTATGGGTGCTACAGCCCCTTTTGCCACGGGCGCTGCAGCCCCTTGGTGTGGGGTATGGGTGCTACAGCCCCTTTTGCCACGGGCGCTGCAGCCCCTTGGTGTGGGGTATGGGTGCTACAGCCCCTTTTGCCACGGGCGCTGCAGCCCCTTGGTGTGGGGTATGGGTGCTACAGCCCCTTGGTGTGGGGTATGGGTGCTACAGCCCCTTTTGCCACGGGCGCTGCAGCCCCTTGGTGTGG